>CM021110.1:356256226-356615734 GCA_007115665.2 Sequoiadendron giganteum | reverse complement strand
ACCTTCAGATTTAAGATATAAATTTCTATCAACATAACCCTTCTTGTATCCTTGTTATTGTAGGTATCGATCCAACCTTGAATACCATGCCCTTGGGGCTTGCTTTAAATCATACAATACTTTTCTCAATCTACAAACATGACCATCATCCTTTAATAGCTAAAAACCTTCGGGTTTCTCAATGTAGACTTGTTCTTCTAGATTTCCATTCAAAAATGTAGATTTAATGTCTATTTGATATACTTTGAATCCCCAGTAGACTGAGAATTCAAGAAACATTCTTATTGCTTCTAATTTTGCAACAGGGGAAAATATTTCTTCAAAATCAATCCCTTCTACTTGTTCATATCCTTTACACACTAGCCTTGCTTTGTTTCTAACCATAGCTCCATATTCATTCAACTTATTTATGAATACCCACTTGGTGCCAATTACATTCTTGTTTCATGTTCTAGGAACCAATTACCTTGTTTTGTTCTTCTCAATCTGATTGAGTTTCTCTTCCATTGATTTTATCCAACTCTTATCCTTACTAGCTTCAATAAAGCTCTTTGGTTCAATCTAATACAAGAGCAAAATTTACTTGCAAATTATCTTTTGCAAGTCTCCTTCTGGTCTGCACACCCTCATTTTTGTCACCAATTATTTGTTCTACAGGATGATCCTTTTGCACATATTTTACAGGAGCTTGTTCAACCAATTCTTCATTCTCTTCTAATTGTTCTTCTTCTTCAATCGCAACACCAATATCATCATAATTTGATTCAATCTTAATATTATTTTTGATGGACTTACCCTAATTTTTATTTTCATCAACTTTGACATTTATGATTTCAACAACCTTGTGCAGTCTCTTGTTGTAGCACTTGTAAGATTTTCTGTAATTTGAGTAACCTAAGAAAATTTCTTCATCAAATCTTGAATCGAAGCTTCCTAAATCTTTATCTTCTCTCTTGGTATAGCATTTTCTACCAAATACCTTGAAATTCTTGACAAACGCAGGCCCACCAAACCATAGTTCATAGAGAGTTCTACCAATGTTTTCTCTTAGTAAGGCTCTATTATGAATGCACACAACAATTTCAAGTGCTTCTTTCCAAAATGTATAAGCCAAATATTCCTCATTTAAAATAGCTCTATCCATTTCTTTCACAATCACGTTTCTTCTTTCTACCACTCCATTTTTCTGTGGAGCTCTAGGTGTTGAATGCTGCCACTTAATTCCATGATCTTCACAATAATCTTTGAATTCACTTGATGTAAATTCTCCACCTCTATCTAACCTGATACACTTAATTTTATTTTTGGTCTCCTTCTCTACCAACTTTCTAAAAATTTTAAACTTCTCAAACGCTTCAGCCTTCTCCTTAGAAATGGTACCCATGCCATTCTGGTGTAATTATCAATTATGAGGATGAAGTATCTCTCTCCTAGCAGACCTCTTGTCCTTGTAGGACTAGATAGATTAGTATGGATTATCTCTAAGGTTTTTTTAGTTGAGTAATATTTTTAAGGAAATTTAGACTTTGTTTCGTTTCTTTGTTGGCATCCTTTTAGATTGTATTTTTAGGCTTTTCTATCTTAGGCATATTTCTAAAAAATCCTTTTGAGCTTTTGGAGTTTCCAAATAATGGTCTAGCATATCCTAAAGGGTAGCTACTCCTTATACTTAGAAACCTAGTTCAATGACCAACAAACAAGAGATGACTGATTGGTAAGCCTCTCCTCTACACTTTAGGCTCTGTAGGACCAAGGTGGGTATCCCTATACATTAAGGCATATCATCATACTACAATGGTGAAGGAATTCCAATGTGATAAATAGTATACACAACCCTCCCTTGTCTTTAATATCTTATGGTAGTATGGAAATTAACATAAAAACAAATACATGAAATTAAAATGTTTTCTTATGAATTGAAATTGGATTCACCTCAAACTTAGGCTTACAAACATAGACTGACTAATGCCTTATCCACACAGAGTCTATAAATGAAGTAACACTCCTACAATAGACCCAACCTGTTTCCTTACAGAAAGAAACCAACAAAAGAACAAAACTATCAAACTTCTTTGAAATCCCTGTTGCATCATCACTACCGTAACATATGAATTGAAAGAAATTACTCTGCTCCTTGAATAGAAACTAACAATTCAAACATTCAAGATTAGAAAATGTGATTGAGAACCAAAAATAATACTTGATTATATGGATTCAAAGATAGTGAGTACAAAATCGAAGAAAATGATAGAACTAATACAAACATAAAGTGTGAAATATAATGAACATTCAGTTCATCTATTGTTATTACAGAGAAAAAGTTATACATATCCTTCCTAAGTGCAGAAAACACTATACAGACTAAGAAAAAGACTTACAAAAGTTCAGAGAGAATGGATCCCCAAAAAAATGTAAAAAAAGTTCATTTATAGCATAGGCATAACTCAAATTCAAATTTGAAATTGTAAACCCTAATCAAACTAGGGTTTCAAACCAAACACCTAGGTCGAACCACAGTCCGCAAAGAATTTCCCCGCAAAATGGTGCAACCACCAGGCTTGAATGCACCTGACATCTCGAGCACACTCTAGTAGATTCACTTGTGAAAATAAGCATGGCATATTGGATGTTTTGGTTGTGTTGCTAATATGTGGTTGTCATGGATTTCAACACTATTAGCATTGATGATTCTAAAGGTTGTATATGTCGAGGATATTGAGAAAATTAGAATAAATATGTTGCAAGAAGTCTATGAATCTATGAAGATCAGAATGGTGGAAAGTTGTGTACATTGATAGTCAGAGGTCACACATTAAAGGGTTTGTTGTTGAGCCTATCTAGTATGTTTTCTGGAAGTTTTAGTGGTACACATCAATATTGGAGCAAGTTATGAGTTTCTGAAATTTCTATAGTTATTCTGTTACTGTAGTAGGTGTTTCTAAAGAAGAGAATGAAATTATAGTAAATTAAGTTGTTGCGTATGATCCTAAGACATTCTGTGATGTTTCTAAATCGTGTTCTATCATTTTTTTACATCCACATTGATTAGTGTCCTTATGATCAAAGATTTTCCTTTGTGTGTTTGAGGTTTTCATATTCTTGGCCAACATGATGGTGGTAGTGTGTTGTGGATCCTTATTGATTAATATTTTATTGTTTGGCATATTTGAGGATGTTGATTTAGGTCCTCATTATGTTGTGATCAACTTAGGCTGGTGCACGTTGAGATTTGTTCATGAATTGGGCCAACAATTTGTAATTTATTCCTTTATTTGTGGCCAACAGAGTTGATGTAAATTCCTATAGCAGATATATAAGATCAATTGTTTCTTCATTTTGGAGTCTATGAGGTATTCTAGATGAATTTATATGACGTGTGAATGTGAAATGTGTGAATAAAGATTAGATCATTCAATTTCAGAGCAGAGTGTGAAGAAGATTGAGCGAAGTGTTTCTGTTCCTAACCAAAACTTTCATCAGGATTTTGTAGAAGCTAATTTCTTAGTTCAACCTCATCAGATGGATTTAATCTAATTGTTTTATGTAAGGCAATGAGCTTTCCCTTCTGAGTAGTGAGCTCTAGGCAGTGTGCCTGAATGCATGTGCATTCATTTTTCATTATACTTCTAACAGGGTATAATCTTGTTGAGTAACATCCACCATGGTTTTTCCCCTAATAGGGTTTCCACGTATAAAATATTGGTGTTCATGTATTTATGATGTGTTGTTGATTCATGCTTTCACTATTAATTATTAAATATGAGATTAAAGGTTAATAAGGTTGAATAAGTATTTAAATTCTATGACAATTGATTCATGCCCCCCTCTCAGTTGTCTATTCTTTTTTTTCCAACAATTGGTATCAGAGAAGGTTCCTTTGAATAAGTTTAATAGCTTGAGGTGATCTGAGATGGCATCATACAAGAAGGATATTCCTAGATTTGATGGTACAAATTACTCTCTATGGAAGGTCAGAATGGAGTGTCATTTGAAGTGCATTGGTGAACCCTTCTGGAAGATTACAAAGAATAGATATAATATTCCTCAGAATGGTCTCACTACTCCTGATGAGATCAAAGAAGTTGAAACTAATATCAGGGCTATAGAAGCATTACTAAGTGCTTTGATAGATTCAAAGATGAAAAATGTGATAGGTCTAAAGACAACACATGAGATATGGAAGAAATTAGAAACATTGTATGAAGGAGATGCACAAGTGAAGATTTCTAAGCTAACAAGTCTAAAAGGCAAGTGGGAGAACTTGAAGATGAGTGAAGATGAAAACATTGTTGCTTTCATGCAGAAGGTAAATGAACTAGTGATGGTTATTAGGTGTGCTGGTGGAATTATGGAAGAAGATGAGATTGTGGCTAAAGTGCTTAGATAATTACCTAATTCCTACAAAATGAAAGCTCATGCTATTGAAGAACTTAGAATAGTAACAAATGTGACAAGAGACATGCTGATTGGTAAACTAGCTACCTTAGAGTTGAGTGAGTTTGGTGAGTCTACTCCTAAGACAAAATCTGCATTTAAAGCTACTGTATCCAGAATAATCCAACATAGATATGATCCGGGAGAAATTTCCAAAAAAAACATTCAAATATGAAGATGAGATGAGATAGATTGAAGATGAAGAAAGAGAGCTAGAAGAGCTGGAAGCATTGATTGTGAAAAGGGAAGCCAAAGGACATGGTAAGTATAAAGGAAAGTTGCCTATTAAATTTTTCTCTTGTAGTATGATAGGTCATTTTGCATCAAGGTGTCCTGAAAGAGTTTCTAAGTATAAACCTGAAAAGTATAGATTTAAAAAGAAATGTTATTATGTTGAAGAAGGTGTTACTGATGATGAATCTAATAAAGAAACTGGAAATGAAGATGGATGGGTATTCATTGCTATCAAGGAAAATGGTACAATGTCCGCTAAATCTGCTAACAATTAGAATATTGAGAAAGCTCTTGCAGCCAAAATTGATGAAAATGATGAATTGGTGATTGACAGTGGATTTTCACATCATATGACTGGTGACAAAAGCAAGTTTATAAGTTTGGAAAAGTATGATGGTGGTGTTGTAAGATTTGGAGATAACAATGTTGGTGTGATTTGTGGCAGACACTATTTCTCTTAGTGGTAAATACAATACTAATGATGTCCTTTATGTTGAAGGATTGAAGCATAATTTTTTGAGTGTTGGATAGATGGTAGACAAGGGATACAATCTTCAGTTCAAAGATGCAAAGTGTAGAATACTGGGAAGCTCTGGAAATGTAATTGCTTCAGGTACAAAGATAAGAGGTAATATTTTTCACCTAATTTCTGCTAGTGAAAGTTGTTAAATTGCTCAAGTTGATGTAAGTTGGTTATGGCATACGAGGCTGTGTCATGTAAATTTTGATAACATTTTCAAAGTAAGCTCCACTCAAGTAGTCAAAGATCTACCTAAGTGAGTGAAGCCTACTAACACTATATGAAAGGAATGTCAAATGGGAAAGCAGAACAAAATTTATTTTCAAAGAAAACATCATTCAAATGGAGTACTAGAGTTGATACATACTAATCTATGTGGTCCATCCAGAATCAGAAGTCTACAAGGAGAAAGGTACTTTGTGTTGATAATTGATGATTACTATAGGATGATATGGGTTGCTTTCTTGAGAGAAAAAAATGAAGCTCTAGAAAAGTTCAACTGTTTCAATGCTATGGCAGAAAATGAGATAGGTTTGAAGGTCAAATGCTTAAGATTAGACAGAGGTGGTGAATTCACTTATCAGGAGTTCAATTCATTTTGGGAAGAGCATGGAATCAAAAGACAGTTATCTGCTCCCCGGACCCCTCAACAAAACGGAGTTGTTGAGAGAAAGAACATAACAATTCTAGATGTTTCTAGAACTATGATGTTGGAAGGTAATTTTCCTCATATCTACTAGAGAGAAGTTGTAAGCACTGATACATACACTATCAACCTGGTAAATGCTAATGGTAATTTTGGTAAGACTCCTTTTGAGCTATTTTTTGGTTATAAGCCTATTTTTAAGTATATCAAAATCTTTGGAAGTAGATGTTATATTAAGAGAGATGAATATATTGGAAAGTTTGATGCTAGAAGTGATGAAGGAATATTTCTGGGTTACTCTACTAAAAGCAAAGCCTACCGGTGCTACAATAGAAGATTGAAGAAAATGGTTGAAAGTGAAAATGTTAGAGTTGATGAAGACACTGTTAGATCATCTAAATACTATGGATATGATTCATATGACCAACAAGATAGTACTGATAATGGAAAGAATACACATACACATAATCAAGTTCAAATTATTTCGATGAATCAAGAGAATCATGAAGGAGAAGCTTGTGGAAGTGAATAAGAGAGAACAAAAGAACCAGAAGTTCGAGAGAATCCCAAATTTCCAAGGTATGTAAAGTTAAATCACCCTGAGAATCAAATCATAGGAGACAAGAACAAAGGTGTGCAAACTAGAAGAAGAATTGTAGAAGAATATTTCCTGATGTCCAAAATTGAGCCTAGTAATGTCAATGAAGCATGTAAAGATGAATATTGGATGGAAGCAATGAAGGAAGAATTGATGCAGAAAGAGAAAAATGATACATGGATTCTTTTTCCCAGAACTCAGGATAAAAATGTGATTAGAACCAAATGGGTCTTTCGGAATAAGCTAAATGAACAAGTTGAAGTGGTCAGAAATTAGGCAAGACTAGTATGTAAATGATAATCACAGATGGAAGGTATTGATTTTGAAGAAACCTTTGCCCCTATTTCTAGAATTGAAGTTGTAAGGTTATTTATTGCTTATGCTACTTTCAAGAATTACAAAGTCTATCAAATGGATGTGAAGTTAGCATTCTTGAATGGTGAGTTAGAAGAAGAAGTTTATGTTGAGCAACCAGATGGATTTCAAGTGACTGATGAAAAGGATATGGTTCTCCGATTGAAGAAAGAACTGTATGGACTCAAACAAGACCCTAGAGCCTGGTATGCAAGAATGGATAAATACTTGTTGAAGCTTGGATTCAATAAAGGTACTACTGACAACAATCTATATTTCAAGATGGATCAGGATAAAGAGTTGATTATTGAAGTCTTTGTTGATGACATTATTTTTGAAGGTGATGATAACTTATGCATTAAGTTTTCTGATGAAATGAAAAGAAAATTTGAGATGTCAATGATAGGAGAGCTGAAATTATTTTTAGGATTGCAAATAACTCAGTTACACCATAGAATTTTCATATCTCACTCCAAATATGTAAGAGAGTTATTAAATTTTTTGGAATGGAAAACGCAAAACCAGTTGGTACACCCATGGTAACTAGATGCAAGCTAACACATAATTATGATTCTACTAAAGCAAATCAAATAGGATATAGGCCAATGATTGGTGGATTGCTATATTTGTCTTAGACCAGACTAGACATTATGAATGATGTATGTATGGTTGCCAGATATCAAGCTGATCAAAAGGAATCACATGTGATGAAAGAAGAGCAGTGTAAGGAGGAGAAGAAAGTTTGAGAAGAGATAGTTGTTTTGATGGAAAGAGTAATGTGAAAAACCTTTGAGGAAGGAAGGGGGAGAAGAGTCATGAAAGAAGAGCAGTGTAAAGAGGAGAAGAACATTTTGAGAAGAGATAGTTGTGTTGATGGTAGTTTTCACATCATGTTTGCCATCAATGCCAAAGGGGGAGATTTTTGGATGTTGTGGTTGTGTTGCTAATATGTGGTTGTCATTGATGTCAACACTATTAGTATTGATGATTTTGAAGGCTCTATATGTCGAGGATATTGAGAAAATTAGAATAAATATGTTGTAGGCAGTTTGTGAAGCTGTGAAGATCAGAATGGTGGAAATTTGTGTACGTTGATAATTAGAGGTCGCACATTAAAGGATTTTTTGTTGAGCCTATCTAGTATGTTGTCCAAAATTTTTAGTGGTATGCATCAAGATTGGAGCAAGTTATGAGTTTCTGAAGTTCCTACAGTTATTATGTTACTATAGCAGGTGTTTCTGAAGAAGAGAATGCAATTCTCATAAATTAATTTGTTGTGTATGCTCTTGAGACATTTGGTGATGTTTCTAGATCATGATCTATCATTGTGGTATGTTTGCATTGATCGGTGTCCTTGTAATCAAAGATTTTCCTTTGTGTGTTTGAGGTTTTTCATGTTCTTGGCTGACATGATGGTGGTAGTGTGTTGTAGATCCTTATGGATTAATATTTTATTGTTTGGCATGTTCAAGGATGTTGATTTAGGTCCTCATTATGTTGTTACCAACTTAGGTTGGTGCGCATTGAGATTTGTTCATGAATTGGGCCGATAATTTGTAATTTATTCCTTTATTTGTGGTCGACAGAGTTGTTGATGTAAATTCATGTAGAGGCTATATAAGAGTTATTATTTATTCCTTTTGGAGTGTGTGAGGTATGCTCCATGAATGTATATGAAGTTTGAATGTGAAATGTGTGAATAAAGATCAGATCATTCAATTTCAGAGTAGAGTGTGAAGAAGATTGAGTGAAGTGTGAAGAAGTGTTTCTATGCCTAACTGAAACTGTCATTAGGCTTTTGTAGAAGCTAATTTCTTAGTTCAACCTCATCAAATGGATTTAATTTGATTGTTTTATGTGTAAGGTAGTGAGGCTTTCTTTTTGAGCAGTGAGCTCTAGGTAGTGTGCCTGAATGCATGTGCATTCCTTATTCATTATACTTCTAATAGGGTATAATCTTGTGGAGTAACATCCATTGTGGTTTTTCCCCCAACACGGTTTCCACATATAAAATCTTGGTGTTCATGTGTTTCTGATGTGTTGTTGATTCATGCTTTCACTGTTAATTATTAGAAATGAGATTAAAGTTTAATAAGGTTGAATAAGTATTTAAATTTTGTGACAACTGATTCACCCCCCCTCTTAGTTGTCTATTCTTGTTTGGAAAACATGGAACCCTTAGGAAATCCATGATCATAGTCAGTAAGAACATACCTTGACATTAAATTTATCCCCTACAATACAACAGGATGTCGATAGCTCTGCTCAACAATAAATTATGCTTGGGAGAAACAAAAATCCAATCTGTAATTATCCTAGATCAATCCTAGTAGCTAGTTATAGTTGTGCCATTAATACATATTCATTACCTATGAGAAAGGGTGGCTATTTGTTGAGGAAATTAGAATTTGAACTATGGCCATCGATCAATCCCAATAATGCTAAGATCTGACTAACGCTCACCTCACAAAACTTTACAACTCGACCATCAGATTTAATCGCTTTAAATCTGATTCGTTCAATCATCACCATAAACATCATCACATGACTCACAAGAATGATGTGAGTCATCCAATCACGCAAATCAGGTAGCGCCACCTAGCGATACCTTGACACCCACTACATTGCTCAATACCTCACTACGGTCCCACCAGAGACATGTGTGAATAGCCCGCTAACCCCGATAGATTGTGAGAAACATTATTTTATTCACATGGGTTGGGTGAGGAACAACTGAGATTAAACTTCAGCAATACATCTCCACCGTCAATCAAAAAATATTAATGTCAGGAATGTAAGTGGAGACCGGGTCCAACACCGTGTATATTTCACATGGTAGAAGCCCACTGACCCCATGATTTTTTGGAAATTTTTTTTTATTCGAGCAGGTTGCATGGGGAGTGGATAAGATTAAACCCTCTACTCCAATGGTCAAAAATTATGCACATGCAAAATGGGTAATCATAAAAAATGGGAACCTGACTAGGTTGACAGGACCAAAGACTTAAGACTTAAGTCAAAAATTAATTTGCCTGACTTAGGAAAGGGGTCAAGAATTAAAATGGGGCTGCACTTAGGCAAACGAGAAATGATGACACCAAGTCATAACTTAAAAGGGGTAGGACTAAGCAGACACAAAAGTTCAATGATGAAATAGACCCAGACTAGGGTCTTAGGAGGGTTTTGACAAATAGTGAAGGCATGAGGGATTTTAAACCCTAATGCAAAACCTTAATGCATTGAAAGTGCACCCTAGCCCTTAAGAGACTCAAAATTTCAACAAAATGGCCATGGATTTTGTAGGTTCCACCAATGGTTCTAGTTGGGGATGTTTGCATGACAAAGCAGAGTGAGAATTCAGTTATTTCTGGGAGAGAAAACCACCAAAACTCAAAAAAATAGCGACAAAACAAGAAACTACAATACAAATGTTCATGGATATGTCCTACTTATAAGAATTAGGGTTTGAGGAATTGTCCATGCACTGGAAATTCCAACATTTCACCTTTCTGATTTTGCAAAAAATAGGAATCTTCATGATGATTACCCCAAACAACATAAGGGATAATTCAAAGGGCCTCAAATTTACCATGTTTTCCCTTGTCCTGACTTCTCACATTTTAAATTAGTACAAGATCTCTTGCAACAAGCTTTCTCTCTATAGCCTTTTTGTCAAAAAGATATTTGACCTGCAATTATTTCTTCAAATTAACATCTTGTGCTACTCTTCTGGATTCATCCAATTTTTTTAGCTTATTGATCCTATTACTCATGCTATCATCAATATTCTCTTCATATTCTTGGTTGAATCTATAGATTGGCAATAATTTTCTCATTTGTATCCTTGCATCTAGTCCATACACTAGCTCATAAGGAGATCTTCCTGTGTCCTTCTTTATGGTAGTTCTATCAACCCATAATGCTAATTGCAACTTTGAATCCGATGTTAGAAACCAAGATCACCTGCATGCAATCACCTATCATATGCAAAAGACATGCAGAGCCAAAGAAGATGTTCTATAAACCTCAAATAAAAATGCATTATTGAGAATCAATTATTACAAAGAGATCAATCCTTATGAAGGAGATCAAGAAACCCTAAATGAAACCCTAGTGTGCACACTTAATAATTAATCAATTATTAATTTGCCTAAGTTTCGCTTAAGCAACTAAAGGAATAAGTGACTTAATTAATTAACCAGTATGATATAATTAATTAAGTATAATAACTTATTACTCTGACACCCCCCCTTAATATGAACTTAGGAAGAAGCTAAAACACTAGAAGAAGATGCATGCAAGCAAAGATGGGTCCTGACAACAAAGGATTGATCAGGTAACCATTTACAAATGCAAGAATGAGGTAGAGAAAGAAAACTCAGTGGGACAAAAAGCCCCTACAATGAGATGACATGCTGCAAAGAAGCACTGGAAGAACACTGTTGAGTAACACTGGAACCGTAATCTGACAAGCAAGGAAAGATAATTCTGTCTACAAGAAACCATATCAAAATCATAATGATGCAATAGTAGACCCGATGCTATAGACACTCGAAAACTCCAAACGGGAACAACCTTGGAATCTATGAAGCAACAGTTGATTATTGAATGAATGTGATACTGAAATGAAGTGCAAAGATGCAAGGTGCACTCTCCCAACTGCCAAAAAATCCAAGTAATCTCCAAAACACCCATCAGGCCAAATCTGGATTAACGATAAACCTGGGATAGATACAAAAAAAAGTGCATAGACAACAACATAGAGCTACTCAATACCTTTCCAACGCTGCAAAGATAGCGAAAATCGGAGATCGTGGCAAAAATTTATGAGCTCGTAAGCATAAAATAAACATTTGACTACAAACAAAAATAAATGTAGTAAAATAGAAAAATACTATAAAATAAACTACACCACAGGAAATTTCTTGGAACCAGCTTTTCAACGATATCTTGTTTGCCTGATTTTGATACCGTCTGCCCAAGTTATGCCAAAAAGAAAAAACTTGCTCCTTTAGGGAAAATTGGGGCCCCTGGTCACCCATGTGACCATGAGCATAGGGCAGGGAGCTGGGGCAGAGTGCTTGGTTGTCCATAGGACCCTGGCGGTAGAGAAGAAGCCCGCAGGGGCTGGTGGAGGGCCCCCGGTCCTCCATATGACCGGGGTGAGCCTATGGGAGCCCGTGGGGGTTGCAATGGCCGGTGGCGGTGGTGGACCAGTGGCTGCCTAGTGGCCGTTTGGCAGCGGCTTTCTTTTGTGCTAGTAGTGCCACACGAAAACCAAAAAAACACATTTAAAAAAAAAAAATTGTTTTTTGTGCCTCGTAATGCGTGTCGGGGAGGCCGTACGGCCTCCCTGGCAATTTTTTTTTGCCTCAGAAACCAACTGCTCCAAAATCGACAATTTGACAAGCATTTCTAAGGTTTTGGGGTGCTGCGAACGCGATGCCAATGTCCGTTTGAGCCCAAAGTGTCCCAAAAAATTGACTACCCCCAGATCTTGCAAAAAAGATGCCTGTGGAAACCCTGGCACTTGAAACTCATTGAGAAGCCATATCTTTAAATCACGAATAGGTAGCTACAGGTCTGGAGCTCTGATACCATGTTAGAAACCAAGATCACCTACATGCATTCACCTGCCACATGCAAAAGACATGCAGAACCAAAGAAGATGTTCTGTAAACCTCAAAGTAAAAATGCATTATTGAGAATCAATTATTACAAAGAGATCAATCCTTATGAAGGAGATCAAAAAACCCTAAAAGGGAAACCCTAAATGAAACCCTAGTGTGCACACTTAATAATTAATCAATTATTAATGTGCCTAAGTTTAGCTTAAGCAACTAAAGGAATAAGTGACTTAATTAATTAACCAGTATGATATAATTAATTAAGTATAATAACTTATTACTCTAACATCCGAGGCCTTTTTGTTTTTCTCCATAGCTCTCTTCATGATCTTCATAAGGCTTTTGTTACTTGACTCAACTTGTCCATTTCCCTGTGGGTGGTAAGGGGATGAATATGACATGGGAATGCCATAACTTCTACAAAAATCAGTAAATTATTTAGATTTAAAACATATAGCATTGTCCATAATTAACTTTGCAGGGATACCAAATCTGATCAGTATATTGTCTATAATGGAATTAATGACAACCTTACCAGTTTCCCTCCTTGTAGGAATTTCCTCCACCAATATCCAACTATGATCACTACTAGATTTTTCATTGAACACACCAATAAAATCTATGCCTTATTTCTACAAAGGAGCATCAACATTTTGTGTTTGAAGGGGCAGAGCACCAAAAAACTTCAACTTACCAGAAAACCTTTGGCAAGCATCACACTTCCTTACCATTTTGTGTGTATCAGAAAATATGGATAGCCACCAATACCCAGATCTCAAGATCTTGTGGGTAGTTGTTTTGGCCGTGTAGTGCCCTCCACAAACTCCACCATGCATCTCCTCAAGGATCTTCTTTTCCTATTCTTCATCAACACATCTCAACATAACACCGACTTTGTCTCTCCAATATAAGCAGCCCTCAATCATAACATATTTGACTACTTGTAGCTTTAGGGTCCATTTCTGATTATTTGTCATGTGATTAGAGAAACTCATATATCTTAGATAATGTAAAACATCTTTATAATAGATTCATTCTTGGACCGTGCACTCCTTTGTGTGAACCTCTTCACTAAGTTGATTTATCTGATTGACTTCCAAGTTTGATTCAACCATCAATCTAGCTAAACCCTGTCCTCTAACCAATGTAGTGATCTGAATATCAATATTGAATTCTTGAATTTTATTGATCCACCTACACCTTCTTCCTATGACTTCCTGCTGAGTAAGAATATCTTTGACTACACCGCTAGGCATGTAAGCCACTATCTTAGCACCCACCAAATAGGGTAAAAAATTCTTCACTACCTTCACCAAGGAATAGGCTTGTCTTTTCATGATATCATACTTCAATTCTACTACCTAAAATGATTTGTTAAAGAAATCAATGGGTTGTTCACACCCTTCATCATTTTTTTGTAATAGGAAAAAAACAATTGTGTGGAACGATGCAAAAGAAAACAACTTAAAAGGTTTTGTAAAATCAAGTGATTTGAGCACCGATGTCTCTTTGATAGAATTCTTGATGTTATTGAAGGCTTTAACAAGCTCATCACCCCACTCAACTATTTCTTTCTTTCTCAACATTTTGGAGATGGATCTAGTGGTTTCAAAAACGTTTGTAACAAATCTTCTGACAAAATTAATTTGGCCACGAAATGACTGGATCCCCTTCATGAACTTAGGAATTGGGATTCTATAAATTGCTACAACTCTTTCTAGATCATTCCTTATCCCATCCCTTGAAACTATATGCCCCAACAATTTTCCTTTTGTAACCCCAAATGTGCATTTCTTAGGGTTCAATGAAATACCATGTTCCAAAGATCTTATGAATATCTTTTCTAGGTGTATGCAATGCTCATACTCCTTGGAATATGCTGTGAGGTCATCCTAATATTTAGCCATGAAAATATCTATGAAATCTGAAAAGACAACATCCATGGCCCTCTAAAATGTAGCTCCAACATTTGCTAGTCCAAAAGGAATTCTAACATAGATGTATGTTCCCCATGGTGTAGTAAAAGCAGTATTATATTGCTCAGACTCTTTTACCTTTACCTTATTGTAGCCAAAAAACCCATCCATCATAGATAAAATCTCACAATCAATAACCTTATGTAACTTTTCCTCCATGTTAGGCAATGGGTAGTTATCTTTCAATGAAGATATATTCAAATTTCTAAAATCAACACATAGTCTTATATCCCCATTATTTTTTCTCACTGGTACTAAATTTGATACCCAAGTGGAATGTCTGATAGGATTTATGATTCCACCATCTCTAAGCTTCATGAGCTCTTGCTGCATCTTATGTGCCAATGTAGGATTTATTGGCCTTTGCTTCTGCCTAAAAGGTTTTGCACCTAGCTTTAGAGGAATCTCATGTTGGAATAAATCTTCTATATAAGTCTTTAAGTCATCATATGACCATGCAAATACATGTTTCTATATTTTTAGCAAAGTGATCAACATAGCTCTAACCCTAGGGTTGAGCCTTTTACCAATATACACCTTTTTGGGTGCACTTTCTGTTCCCAAATTGATTTCCTCAAGGTCTTTATCTTGTATAGAATTTTGCTTCATATTGCATTTCAGATTTATCAAAAACTCTTTCTAAGGCTACCAATTCCTTTGGGATTTTATTGGTCCTGATTTGAATAATCTCCTTATGAAAAATGGTATCTTTTCCATCCACCTTCTCCACAAAATTATGGAAATCAATTTCCTGACTATGATACTCATCCACACAATGCAAGAACTTCAACAAGTCCTTATGATCATTAAATATTTGATAACTTTGGATATTACCTTAAATGGAAGGCCTCATATGAGTTTCAAACTTTGATATACTAAAGTAGGTAATATCATTTAGTCTCAAGGAAATATTGGCAAGGAAATTTGTTGTCACATTTTTTGCCCTTTCTACCCATTTAATGGAAAATACTTTAAACATTTCAATGTAATCCCAAACAAAATTCCTATACTTCTTTAACCTTTTATTTTTAGATTCATATTTTTCTCTAATTTTGGAAACAACTAATTCATAATCACTTAAGACTTTGAGCACTTTAATTCCATGCTTGACAACAACTTTAATTCCAAGGAGTAAAGCCTCATACTCAACAACATTATTTTTACATTCAAATTTGAGTGAAAATGAGTATCTATAAGACTTACCTCTTGGTGACATGAGAATCACCCCTACCCTAGATCCTTCTTTTGAGAAGGCTCCATCAAAATTCATGGCCCAAATACCATCTGAATGAGCCTCTTACTTTAACTCTTCAACTATTTATGCATCTTTAACCCTCACTGGTTCTAGATATACAACTTTAAAGTTGTCCATATCTATGTCAACAAAATGCACATCCTCATGTGGAAAAATATTGTCAATTATATGTTAAGTTGTCTTCTCCTTGATCAACATCACATCCCTACCATTCACAGGTATGGTAGCATAAGAAAGGTTCAACTTCATACTTCCCCCAACTATTACTGCCCACCCCCTTGACAAGAGCATTCCATATTGAGCAGGAATATCAACAACAATTACACTCGTAACATAATTCTTCTTAGGAAAGGAAACCAACTTGAAAGGAACCTAATTCACAACTCCAACCAAATGGACTTCCCTTGAATCCATATAAAAACATTTACCATATGGGCATGTGCAGGATCATCATGGAAAAAATAGGCCCTTAAGTGGCAATAAAAATTTAGAAAATCAGAGTTAGGGAACTTGACATAAAAATTTGTATAAGTTATCTATATTATTTCAAAAATATGTAAGAATAGAATCTGTAGCAAATTAAATATAGTTTCTAAACTAATAGGTTTATTTAAAAAAAAAAAAAATCTATTTGGTGAGAATTTGAAATTTCAATGTAGTAGTACTTAAATTTCAGGGAAAAAATAAGAAGTAGGTGCTTGTCTGACCACCCTAACCACAATAAAATTATAATATTTTTTTATAAGATTTTAGATATAAGTAGAGGACTCATGTCCCAATGTGATGCATATTTTTTTGTAATTTTTTTCCACGTAAATAATTAATTATGAATTTTTTATTACAACTTTTAAAAAATATAAAAAACTCGTATGTCTGACCACCTTAAGTTGGTCAAAGCTTCATGATTTTTTTTTTTTTTTAATCCTATAGTATACGAAACATAGAATGTGACACATGTTTTGGATTCAAAAAAATTGATACCATTTGAAAGCTATAGATGTTTTTCAATCAGCCTATCAATCAGGACTTTAGTCGTAATTCAAATAGTAAATGAACAATAATTATTTATTAAATGCAAAGTAAATCATAATTTATATTTGTGGAAATTTGAGAATCTCCTTTAAAAACCCTTTTCATTTCATCAATTTTGGGTAAAAAAAATGTTGTTAGCCACATGGTCCATCATATCACTTACATATCACCTCTTTTTGGCACATCATGATCCTGCACATACCCATATGTATGACTGGAATGCAACCCAATCTCCTTCATGATTTCCAAAGGCATGATATTTGTGGAAGCACTAGAATCTATCATGCAATTTCCGATCAACTTGTCATTCACTTGCAAGGTCACAAAAAGGGTCAATATGGCTGGCATTAGCATTCAAAGAAGTGCCTATGAATACTTTAGGCAACTCAATATGAATTCTGTCAGGTTCAACATCCTTCACCCCTTCCTTCTCCCTTCCACCAGGGAGATTCATCTCTTCCCTATTACTAACAACAATAGTACTAGCAATAAGGGCCAATGCCTTTTCCTTGTGTTCCTCTATACTCATCATTTCTAACAAAATCACTATCACTTTGATTTGTGATAAGATCTGATTCATGTCAACAACATTATATTTTGGAATATCAAGGCTTGATACATCCTTTTCTTTCTCTTTTTTTTTCTTAGATTCAAATTTATTTTTTTGAGCCACAATAGTTTCTTTGTTCCCTTGATCATCCTTTTCCCTTTTAAAATTGTCTTTAACAGGGGAAGCCTCAACTTGATTTTTAGGATCCTTAACCTCCTTTCCTTTGATGTTCCTATTCTTTATTGAATTCTTCCCCTTTGCATCACCATCTCCTTCTTTTATGAAGAGGCTGGTCGGATTACCTTGGTCTTTGTTGACTGTCCTGTTCCTTAGGTTATAAGAACTTTTGGCCTATGTAATACCATTTTCAATTAACAACTTAGTCTCTTCATCTGAAGGCCTCCTTAGCCTCACATTTTCTCTTAATTCTATTTTTTTACCATAGAAGTATCATCATTTTCATTATCAAGAATATTCTCATCTCGGTACTCTTCCTCATCAGTATTTGTATCCAATCTGAACAACATGTTGGCACCATAATCTTCCCTTTGTGAATCATCACAATCATTATATGATTTAGGGTTATCTTCCAAGGACTAAGCAAACCTACACTGCAAAGAAGAATGTGGCAACTAACAAGGGTCACACCAAGGAACATCATCCAAAAATTTGGTATTACTTCCTTTCAAAGGATCAGGAGTCTCATTGTTCTGCACATTTCTTTGATTGTTTTGGATAGGCTTACCATTGTGCCAATTGGTATTATTTGGCTGATCTGAAAGCTTAGGCCTTCTTTCTTGTCCTTGATAAGTTGGTTTATTATGAGATAAACCTCTAAAATTTCTTGTTACCTTGTAGGTCAACTCCTCGATGGTTGTCATCATTTTATCCATTTTTCCCTTATCATCACCCTTATCATTTATGTGCCCCTTAGGGTTTCCGAGAAGTTCTACATCTTCTCTGCTTCCTATTTTACCTGAGGCTCTTCTATTGCATTCAATATGGATTGCAATATTGTATGCATCTCTTAAGGTTTGAGGATTATTATCTCTAAGATGGTAACCCATTTTAGAATCAAAGGCATTGAGATATGTAACCAAACAAACATCTTCATTTAGTCTCAAATGTGTTGGGAGTCTAGACATAGTGTTTTGGAATTTAATATTAAATTCTGATACAATTTCATTTTGACCTTTCGCAATGTTATTGAATTCATTCAACATGAATCTTGGGTATGTTTTGTCACCATAATTCTCTTTGAAAACCCTCTGGAATTCTTCCAAAGATCCAACACTAGCCTCTAGAAGGCTTCTATACCATTCCCTTACATCAGTAGTTAGAGACTGCATGAAAAGCTTCATAATCACATCTTCATGCTCCACTTCAAAATCTCCTAATAAGTTCATGGAAACACCTAAGTGTTCCTCACCTATCATGACATAATTCTCACAGAATTTAGAATTGAATTGCCTTACTTCAATGTGAGCTTGATTCGGGAATCCAAGGAATCCCACAAAATCAAGTTGTCTATAGGTATCCATCTACAGGGGTATTCTTCTAGGAACATTACCTCCTCCAAAGTGTTGATAACCTCCCTCATTGTGAGGAAATTTTGTTGTAAATATGGTTTTTGTAGTATGGGAACATATTGGTTTCCCATATAAGGGGGAACACTCCCCTACAATTGAGGATCACCTTGAAACTGTCCTTGAGTGCCCAGTATAAAATTTCCAACCCCTATATTTTGTCCCATAAATGGTGGTTGGGACACACTTCCAACATTTGTATTTGGTTAGATATATTGACCTTGTGTGAAGATTATCTAAGGTCCCACTAACACACTATAACTCATGGGCATATAACTCACCCCTAGATTACCTTGGGAATTAGAAGGGCTTGCACCTTTGGATGAAGTATTTCATTTATAGGCAACACTAGTTAGATTTTGTGAAGTAGTGTTTGGTCGAAGATTAGTCCATGTACTCACATGAGAAGTACATAGAGGCATACCTATTTGACTACTAGTTCCGATTTGAGTTTGAGGTGTAGGTATAAAAGTTCTAGAAACATTTTGTGCAGCTCTCAAATCATCAAGCTCTCTCCTTCCTTCATCCCTTCTCTTTATCATTTCTTCTCTAACGTTTTCATTTTTCAATCTCTCTATTTCAAAAAATTCCCTAGTTTCATTTAGGAATTCTTCCTCGGTTTGGACTATATCATTTTAAGTATTGTCTTGAGTAGGAACTTTAGTAGTATTATGGGGGTTAATTGGGTTTTCAAAAGAAAAGGTTTGGCTTTTCCTAGCAGTAGGTTCAACTTGTAATTGTTGTATTACAGAATCTCCAAGAGGTGGATTTTGGTCTTAAAGTTCTTGAGTAGGGTCAAAACCATCCCAGTTTATATTTCTTGTTTGTATTTCTCTTCTCTGAGAGTTTGAAGGTCTTATCAATGGGGTAGTTAACCCCTCTTCCTCATTTAAAAAGGAATATGATTCTTGTGAAGAATCAGAGCTATCTTGACTATGTAGAATATAACCAATATTTTTACCAAAGGTAGGATCAGATTTGGATCCTTGTTCTTCTAATTTTGGTTATTGTTTGTACAAGCTTCTCTACTTCTTGTGTCTCCTCCATTTGTCCTTCTTGAAGGGTTATGATTGTGGATCGATCTTTTTCCATGCATGATTGCAACTTATTTTCAACTAGTCTTCAGAGTACAGAGTCACCACCCAACTTAATGTGAATAATAATTCTTTCTACTAGTGCACTTTGACAGAAAATTTGAAACTTCAATGACTCTATTAAGGCATGGTGGTCTTCTACCAGATCCTCTCAACTTCTCCCCAGTTGAGTCACCAATCTATTGGAGTTTTTGGCTGATGGTCTAGCATCTCCTAAAGGGTACCTACTTCGTATACTCAAAGACCCTAGGTCAGTGACCAACTAACATGAGATGATTGATTGGCAAGCCTCTCCTCTAAGCTTTAGACTCTACAGGATCAAGGTGGGTATCCCTATACATTAAGGAAAATCATCATACTACAAAGGTGGAGGGACTTCATTGGGATAAATTTTCTATACAACCCTCCCTTGTCTTCAATATCTTATGGTAGTATGGAAATAAACATAAAAGAAAATACAAGAAATTAAAAGGTTTTCTTATGAATTGAAATTGGATCCACCTAAAACTCAGGCTTATAAACATAGAATGACCAGTACCTTATCGACATGGATTCCATAAATAAAGTAACATTCCTACAATAGACCCACCCTATCTTCTTATAAACTTGCTGCCTTACAAAAAGAAACCAACAAAAGAACAAAACTTTCAAACTTCTTTGAAATATCTATTTCATCACCACTACCCTAACATATGAATTGAAGGAAATTACTCCGCTCCTTGAATGAAAACTAACAAATCAAACATTCAGGATCAAAAAATCTGACTGAGAACCAAAAATAGTCCTTGATTATATTGATTCAAAGATAGTGAGTACAAAATCAGAGAGAATGATAGAATTGATACAAAAATAAAGTGCGAAATGAAATGAACATTTAGGTCATCTATTTTTATTACAAAGAAAAAGTTACACATATCCTTCCTAATTGCAGAAAACACTATATGGACTAAAATAAAGACTTACAAAAGTTCAGAGAGAATAGAACCCCAAAAAAATGTATAAATTTTTCCTTTATAATGTAGGCATAACTCGAATTCAAATTTGAAACTGCAAACCCTAATCAAACTAGGGTTTTAGACCAAACAACCAAGTCAAACCATAGTTCGTAGAGAATTTCCCCCCAAAATGGTGCAACCACCAGACTTGAATGCACCTGACACCTCAAGCACACTCCAATAGAGTCTCTTGTGAAAATAAGCATGGAACCTCTAGAAAATCCATGATTATAGTTAGGAAGAACATACCTTGATATTAAATTTATCCCTTGCAACACAACAGGATTGTTGATAGCTCTGCTTAGCAATAAATTCTACTTGGGAGAAGCAAAAATATGATATGTAATTATCCTGGATCAATCTTGGTAGCTGGTTGTAGTTGCAAAAATTCCTACATATTAGTTACCCACAAGCAAGAGTGGTTAGCTATTGAGGAAATTATAATTTGAATTATGGCTGATGATCGATCCCAATCGTGTCAAGATCTAATGGTTAACGCTCACCACAAAAAAATTTAAAACTTAGTTGTCAAATTTAACTGCTTTAAATCTAAGCCATTTGATGGTCACCATAAACATCATTGCATGACTCACAATAACAATGTGAGTCATTCAATCACGCAAATCAGGTAGTGCCACTTGGAGACACCTTGACACCCATTGCATCGCTCACTACCTCACCACAGTCCCACTAGAGACACATGTCAATAGCCCACTAACCCCACTAGATTTTGAGAAACATTATTTTATTTGTGCGGGGTGCACAGGGAATGACTAAGATCAAACCTTAGCAGCACATCTCCACCGTCGATAAAAGCCTCTTAATGACAGGCACATAAGTGGAGATTGGGTCCAACATCGCACTTATGCTACATGATAGAAGCCCATTGACCTCATAGTTTTTTGGATTTTTTTTTTATTTGAGTGGGGTGCATGGAGAGCGGCTAGGATTAAACCCTCTGATCCAGCGGTCAACAATTCTACACATGCAAAATGGTTAATTATAAAAAAGGGGGACCCAACTAGGTCGATGAGACCAAGACCCTCCAAACCAAAGACTTAAGACTTAAGTCAAAAATTAATTCACCCGACTTAGGAAAGGGGTCAAGAATTAAAAGGGGGTTGCGCTTAGGAAAATGAGAAATGATGACACCAAGTCATAACTTAAAATGGGTAAGACTAAGCGGGCACAAAAGGTCAACAATGAAATAGACTCAGACTAGAGTTTTAGGAGGGTTTTGAAAAATGGTGAAGGCATGAGGGATTTTAAACCCTAATGCATGAAAAGTGCACCCTAGCCCTCAAGAGACTCAAATTTTTGACAAAATAGCCATTAATTTTGTAGGTTCCACCAGAGCGTATCTTTACCAAATTTTCAAAATTTACATGTCCCAACCTTCTATGCCACAACCAACTCTCATCTTCTTCAATAATTAGACATGTTTGACCTTTTACATCACATAGATTGTAGAGATTACTATCTGGTCAATTGTCTTACCATTTTTCCTTATCTTGTAGTCTTCAGAGTTAAATACAACCTTGTACCCATTGTCACATATCTGGTAATTGACACTAAGAAGAAAATTTTTGAGACCTTCAACATAGAGCACATCTTTAGTGTGATTTTTTGCAATCTATGCTTAGAATTCCTTTACCATAAATTTTGATAGTAGTATTATCACCTAGGCTTACTGATTCTCCTTTTCTCATTTTGAGTTCAATGAACTTACTTTTATCTCTAGTCCTATTCTTGGAGCATCCACTATCAATTACCCATAAATATTGTTCATAGATTGGGTAGAATTTCTCTCTTTCTCCTACCATACTCTTTGGTTTCTTTTCAATTTTCTCTTCCTTCTTTTCAAAAACCTCAGCCTCCTTTACAACTATGGAAGATGTATTTTTTCTTCTTCTCAAACTAAGCATTTGGTCTTATAAAATTTTCTCTACAATTCCTAGCTACATGGCCAAAATTGTTGCAATTATAACATACTATATTCATGTCAACCAAGGGGGAAAATGGATTTTTTCTTACAAACTTTGTATTTTTCCTTGGAATGACTCTACATTCTCTAGCTTTATGACCAAAATTATTACAAGTATAGCAGTACCCATTGAAGTATGATGAGTACTTGGTCATGGTGTTTCCTTTAGTTGTATGAGGAGATATTCTTTGTCTAGGCCTCCTTGGATAGTGTACTCATCCGAATCCATCATTTCCTATTATTTTTGTGTTCTACTTCTTCTTTTGTTGATTAGGGGCTGTCCGTGAAATGAAACTAATTCCCAATTTAAAATGCAGTAATTAAAATGATTTAACAGATTAATTCCCAATAAATTTTATGCATAGAAAATAATATAATATTTTAAAAAATTCAACTAAATGGAATATAATAAATTAATTAACCGTTGTGCTAAGTACATTCAATCATGCCATAAATAAATTATTAATTTAATAAACTTAATAGATTTACACACTTTATTGCTCAAATAATCATTAATACCTATCTTTGAAATGTGCAAAAGAAATATCAACTATTGTTGGAATGGTCCTTGGTTCAACCTTTTTTGTTTGTGAGCAGTCTAGAAGGAAAGCATACTTTTCCACTCTACATAAGTTTTGGTTCCACTAGAACAATGCTCAACACCCATGCCACAAAACCATGCCCTGGAAAAGATTGTCCTAAGTGCATGCACTTGTACCCCAAGTTGGACACCCACTATAGGAGTGCCCCTTCTCTGACCTACTCATAGCCTGCTAACTTGGAACCCTATTCCTACAATGTGTTGTTCTTGATTTTTTACTTTTCCTATCTGTGTAAATAATTTAGTTTTCATGGGTTTTTATACAACGTAAAGGGTAGTTCCAACCGACACACCCTTTTATAAATAATTACATCCCATGAAAACTCTAATTATCGTTTTATTACATTTTATTTCTTGAACTATTACATTATTTCTCATTTTACTTTTATTCTCTTTTATTTTTTTCCTTTTTTTACTCCATGAGGAAAAAATCTCATAACAATGCTCCCCCTATTGTTTAGTTTCTTCCCTTAGTAGCTTGATGATTTTTTGCATCACACATACATATAAATAAAAAAACCCTTAGTTAAACAAATGTGGATATTGGTCTTTAATAAAATCAACATTTTCCCAAGTAGCACTATCATTATCACAATGACTTCATTTAATTTTTTACTTCATTTATAACCTTGTTTCTCAATATTCTAGATATTTTTTCAATTATTTGTTTTGGTTCAATCTTAAATTCACAAGAAGGTTCAATAGAAATACTTTTCCAATCAATAACATGATTTCCATTATATACATATTTCTTAAGTAAACTTACATGAAATACATTATGGATTTGTAATTCAAGGGGTAAAGAAATTTTATAAGAAACATCCCCTAATATTTCTAATATTTCAAAAGGTCCACAAAAATGAGGAGATATCTTAAAATTTTTACCCAATTTTAGTGAAATCCTTTTTGGTTTGACTCTAAGAAAAATATTTTCACCAACCTCAAAATCTCGACTAGAACTCTTAGAGTCGGCCCAAATTTTATACCTATCTTGGGCAGCCTTCATATTTTGTTTCAATTTATTAATAATAGCTTCCATCTCTAACAGGTTTTCATTCTCATATCAAAATTTATGGACAAGATCAGACCATGAAATGGGTGTATTACAATTTTGACCATAAACATATTCAAAAGGGGACATCTTAATGGTGAAACGATATCCTTGATTGTATGCAAACTCTACCAAGTGTAAATAGTCATCCCGTGACCCAAGTTTATCCATGGTATACATTCGTAACATGTCTTCTAAGATTATATTAACCCTTTCTATTTGGAAATTAGACTCAGGATGATAGGCAATACTAAAATTTAAATGAGTACCAAGTTTCGTAAAAAAATATTTCCAAAAGGAGGAGGTAAACCTAGGATCTTGATCTGAAATAATGTTCTTTGGAATACCATGTAGCCTAACAATCTCTTTGACAAAAATATGGGCAGTATCAGAAGTAGAGGATTTTATTTTGATAGGTAAGAAATGTGCCATCTTGGTTAATCTACCCACCACTACAAAAATAGAATCATTCCCTTTACGTGTTCGAGGCAATCTCATAATGAAGTCCATAATAATTGACTCCCATTTCCAAGTCAGAGTAGACAAGGGTTGGAAGAGGCCTGGAGGTTTACATTGTCTTTATTTTACATTTTGACAAGTTAAAATTGTTGAACATACGTACGGATTTTAGTCTTAATTTGAGGCCAAAAGTAGTTTCTTTCGATTGAGAGATAGGTTTCTGGAATCTATGGTGTCTAGCTACTGGGATATCATGAGAATATTTCAATATTTGTGATATAAGAATAGCTATATTGGGAATGCACAACCTTCCTTTATAATAAAGGATACCATTGTTACTTAAGAAATAAGGTTCTAATCAATCTTTTAAATGGACAATAGAGGAGGGGTTTTGGATACCTTTGTAAATGGGTTGAAAATAGTCATCAATAGGTAACTTGGATTTTATATCTTGTTCAAATTGGATTCTCTCGAGGGTCAAGGAATTAACCCATAGTTATTTTTGACTTAAGGCATTTGCCACTACATTTTCTTTTATAGGAACATATTGGATGGTGAAATCATATTCAGTTAAAAGCTCCATCCATCTTCCTTGTCTCATATTAAGATGAGGTTGAGTAAAGATGTGTTGGAGACTACGATGGTCAGTTTTTAATATAAACTTATTCCCTAATAAATAATAGCGCCAAACCTTTAAATCATGAACAATTCCTGGTAATTCAAGATCATAGATTGGATAATTTCTTTCAATGGGTAATCAATTTCTAGATTCATAACACACCACTCGATTATCTTGCATTAGGACACCATTGATACCTATACCATATGCATCAGTGATAAAAAAAAGGATTACTAAAATTTGGAATACAAAGAATAGGTGTAGATTTTAATAGAGTATTTAGTGTGTGAAAATATTTATCACATTCTTGGGCCCAATTATAGCTTTGTTCTTTCTTAGTTAAATCGGTCAAAGGTGAGGCTATCTTGGAATAATTCTTAACAATACGACGATAAAACTCAAAAAATCCTAAGAAACTTTTGACTTCATGCGCATCCTTTGGGATAGGCCAATATTGAATTGCCTTAATTTTAGCAAGGTTGGGTGAAATACCTATTTTAGAAACATGTCCTAGGTAAGATACTTCTGATTTGAAGAATTCACACTTGCTAAGTTTTGCATATAACTTATTCTTTCACAAGGTTTCTAGTACCATTCTGAGACGTTCTTCATGTTCTTTTTCATTTTTTGAGTATATTAAGATATCATCTAGGAAAATGATTACAAACACATCCAAAATGGGCGAAAGATATCATGCATTAAGGTCATAAAAGTTGCAGCTATTTTAGTTAAACCAAAAGGCATAACTACAAATTCATAATGACCATATCTTGTTTGAGAGGCAGTTTTGGAAATATCAGATTATTTAATACGAATTTGATGGTATCTTGATTGTAAATCAATTTTGGAAAATATTTAGCACCATGTAATTGATCTAGGAGATCATCAATTCGAGGTAAGGGATGCTTATTTTTTATGGTCAACTTATTAATTCATCGATAATCTATGTATAACCTCATAGTGCCATATTTATTTTTGACGAATAATATTGGTGCACCCCAGGGAGAGACACTTGGTATTATTTTTCCTTCCTTAAGTAATTGTGTCAATTAAATTTTTAGCTCTATTAATTCAGGGATAGATTGTTGATAGGCAGCTCTAGAGACTGGTTCTGCTCTAGGAACTAAATCAATTGCATGTTCTACAGATTTTTTGAGGGTAGACTATCTAAATCCTTAGGAAATACATCTTTAAATTTTTGTACTATAGGTTTGATATTAATGTCTAACTTGAATTTATCACCTGTTTGAAAAAGAATAGCACAAAATATCTTGCAATTTTTCCTAGCACTACGCTTGATTTGCATGGCCGAAATGGTCTTAATGTGAAGAGGTTTTTTCTCCCCCTGTAAAATTTGACATTTCCCCATGTTAGATTTTATGATTACTTGTTTGTTTTCACAACCAAGGAGGGAATTATTTCTTTCCAACCAACTCATACCTAGAATAACATCATATTTACCAAGATTCAATACATGAAAATGATCACGTGTTACAAAGTTATCTAACTCAAATTTTAAGTTTTCAATAAGTGTGCTAGTTTGTTTTACTATTCTACCATCTACCATTTCCACAACTAAGGGATCAATTAACTTAGATGCAATTTTTAGTTTAGAGACAATTTTAAGAGAGATTAAATTATGAATACTACCAGAATCAACAAGAAAAATAATAGGATGACTGTGTATGAATCCTTTTATTTCAATTAAGGAGGGTTTATAATGCACCATACCTGCATCAATGGCTGCATAGATCTTGATGTTGGGTTGTGGAGTAGAGGTAGTTGTGCCCTTGTTTTTGGGTTTATAGTCTTCTTTTCTATGAGGGCAACCACATTGGTAATGGTTCTCACCACAAGTCCAACATTTTATTTCAGAAGGTGTTGGTTTATTTCGGCTGGGTCTAACCATCTTGATGAATCGACAATGGAATTTATTTTGACCAAATTCATTGTGATTTTCCTTGGCTTTCCTTGAAATTTGATGAAGTGTTCCAAAATTTTCCACAATTTGGGTTGCTTCATCTACCAAGGTGGGTTTACCACACCACACATTAGCTTGGTATGCATGTCTTAAACCATTTATGAATCGAACCACTCGATCATGTCCTTCAATAAATGGTACAAATCTATTAAGCCTTTCAAAATATTGTTTGTATTCATTTACTAATTGGCCTCTGTTTTAAATCAAAGAACTTGGTTCTCTTTTCTTGTATGAAAAAATCAGAAAGGTATTTTTGTGAAAGCAGTTGTTTGAATTGTGACCATTTCACTTTGTTGGATTTTAGTTTTTGAGATCAAATTATGTCTTGCCACCAATTCAAGGCACTATTTTTAAGTTGATACGTGGCAATCCGGTTCCTACTATAACTACTAGTTCCTTACAATTTGAAGCACCTTTCTAAGTTGGTTAGCCATTGTTCTGCTTCTTCTCCAATGCCGGTATTTCTACTATACACTGGTAATTTAATATTTCGAGCAAAGTTTCTAATTACTTTTGTGTTTTTTTATTGTTATCATCTTCAGAGGATTTAGATTTATAAGTGTGAGAAGTGATACCACTGGAAGTTGAGTCATCCTCTGATGATATTGGTCATTTCTTCAAATTTGTTGATTTACTTTTTCTCTTTTTCCTACTTGTCTTTGAAATCTTCTTTCTTTTCGATAGTTCTACGTTGTTGGGTCTTCTTTGTTCTAGTGCTTCTTGCCTAATTTTTTGTACTTAGGAAGCTAATGCAACAACTTCTTGCATTAATGCTTAGTTGGTTCTCTCCAAATTATCATAAGCTTTTTGGTTGCTCTGTGACGACATTGTGATAAGTCAAGTTGTTTAAAGGAATGTTTTAATCAATATTGATTGTTCCCAAAGGTTACACCTTTAAATTTAAGAAATAAATGTTTGAGGGAAAATTATTCTTGAGATAGAAGTTTGTATATTATATCTATTAACCAAATGGTGGGGAACGAGTTCCTAAGAATACTTGTAGTCCTAAGTTTCAATATTTTTTCAGCATGCACAAATTATGTAAACTATAATTATCATGAACTAAAAATGTGTTTTTATTGTTGAGAATAAAAAATCCTTTCACATAAGCTAAAAATCATTAAAATCACACTATAGTTTCAACCCTTCTATTCTAGGAAATCTTTTGATGATAAGCAATTTGAAAGTATATTAAGGAAAAAATCAACAATCCAAAATATTATCAATGATAGTTTAGAGATTGGGAAATAATGGGAAGCCCATCCAAACTATTTGCAAATTCATATGGCCATATTGGTGGAAGTCCATAGGCATAAAATAATACTGTTGTTGTGCAATTTTAGTTTTATAGGTCAAGATTAGATTGTTGTTCAAAGTATTTATAATGTGAGAATGAAGGAAGATTGCCAATCTATTTAGGGGAGAATCTGGGATGAATGCTTTGGAGAATGAAAACTACAAATTAAGTCCTCTCCAATGTAATGTAATCAATCTCCCTTTCATAATTCACCAAGATAGTATTGGCTACTTCAAGTTTGAAATTTCTTTCTTATATCAATTGATCTCCTATTGTTCTTGTGTTCTTTTTATTTCCAATTATTCCTCCTATGAGTTTAGTTGGTGTAGTGAAATCTATTCTTAGGAGAAACTCATTTTGTAGCCCAAAATTAGGGTGCATTTCAAGGTTCAAAATTATCTCTATGTGGAGACTGGTTCTCAAGAAGCCTATATGGTATGGTCTCCTTTCTTTCATCGACGGATAGGAAAAAAGATAGTGAAATCTACAACTTATGCTTTAAAAAGTGTATAATTTCCTTGAAGGAGAAATTAATTATTTGTATCAATTGTACACTCACCCATCTATATTTGTAATTATTTTGATAAAAGATAATTTATTTAAAAAACACTGCAGTCACTTGAATAAAGGTTGTATGCTTATGTATGGAGATCAGACTGTCAAGATGCGCACTAGGAATGAGGTAGCTATGAGCACACAGAGATTTTTGGTGCTTATAATTTTTTTCGATTCAAATTCTAATAGTGTATTCATGGATAATTCTTATCTAGCCAACAAATTGGATGCAACATAATAAAAAAAATCACTTTTGCTGACAATTTGCATTCGAAGTATGATGTTTAGAGGTGTGTAGGATTTGATGTGTTTTTACCCATATCTCCCTCCCCTTTTTTGAAGGAGAAGTAGATCTACATATATCCAAGATGTGTACTTATTGTTTCTTTGTTTAGTGAATCAAAAGTAGTCCTACAAATATCAGGATTTGGAGTGATTGGTTTGCAAGTTAAAATTCATTTCCAGGTTTTGCCCGCTCTGTTTAATCCTTTCCACGGTAAAAGATTTTGTATTTGTATGTAATTTTGAATGTAACTCAATGGAACTCAAGTAAAAGGAATTTATGATTTGGTAAATCTAAGTTAGGGAGTAAAAACTCAATGTTAAGTAAGTACAAAATGTTCTCTTAAACCCAAAATTAATTTACCTAGTTGATGCAAAAAATAAGAGTAAATTATCTATTTGTAAAAATAAATGCAACTACTATAATGATTTAACTTGATATATCTATTTGAAAAATAAACACCATTAAATTTTTAAAGTATTACAATGTTTCTAATATATTTATTATCAAAAATAAATGCAACTAGATTTTAAAATTTTATAATGTTTTTTTAATATCTATATTTAGCAAAAAAATAAATGTAGTAGGGAGATGGATCATAAGGCTTTGATACCAAGTTGAAATCAAACTAATTCCCAATTTAAAATGCAGTAATTAAAATGATTTCACAGATTAATTCCCAATAACGTTTATGCACATAAAATAATATAATATTAAAAAATTTACAACTAAATGGAATATAATAAATTAATTAACCATTGTGCTCAATACATTCAATCATGCCATAATTAAATTATTAATTTAATAAACTTAAAAGATTTACGCACTTTATTGCTCAAATAATCATTAGTACTTATCTTTGAAATGTGCAGAAGAAATCCCAACTATTGCTGGAATGGTCTTTGGTTCAGCCTCTTTCGTCTATGAGTAGTTTAGGAGGAAAGCATACTTTTTTGCTCTACATGAGTGGTAGTTCCACTAGAACAATGCTCAACACTCGTGCCACAAAACCATGCCCTGGCCAGGACTGTCCTGAGTGCATGTACTTGCACCCCAGGTTGGACACCCACTATAGGAGTGCCCCTTCTCCATCCTACTCACAACTTGCTAACCTAGAACCCTATTCCTGCAATGTGTTGTTCTTGCTTTTTTCTTTTTCCTGTCTGTGTAAATAATTTAGTTTTCATGGGTTTTTATACAACATAAAGGTAGTTACAACCAACACACCCTTTTATAAATAATTACAAAATCCCGTGAAAACTCTAATTATTGTTTTATTACATTTTATTTCTTGAACTATTACATTAGTTCTCATTTTTCTTTTATTCTCTTTTATTTTTTTCCTTTTTTTCTTCCATAGGGAAAAAGTATCATAACAGTCTGGTTGTCCTTTTTGTCTTCAACCAGTTTCTTTTCTTTATCATATTTCTTTTCATCTTCATAGACTTCCCTTTTGTCAGATTTTTCACCACTAAGGTCTGATTTTTCTTCTACTTTAAATCTTTCATAGAGTTTTGTAGAGGCATCAACAAATGAGCTCTTTCCTTTTTCTAGTCCTAAGCCCGATTTCTCCTTATTAGCTAGCTTTTGTGTACTTAACAATTCATCCAGAATGTTTGAGCCACCTTTTAGTTTTAGAACCTTATTGATCTGCTCATTTAATTTCTCCAACTCTTTTCTTAAGGAAACTATTTTTGCCTCAAGCTTCAAGCATCTACCCACTTTATATTCTAGTTTGGAATTCATTACTTCTTCACATATTTTAACTTCTTCAACTTGAAGTTTCAAATTTACCACCACCTGATTGGATTCCTCAAGGTCTTGAGTTAATTTTTCAATCTCCTATTGAGAATTATTTTTTAGTTTCTTGTTTTCCTTCTTAAGATCATCAAACGTTTGTCTTAACTCATCAAGATCTTGAAGAGAACTAGTCAATTCTCCCTCAAGATCAACAACCTCTTCTTCTTCTTCATGTGAGTTCCTAACTTGTGATCCTTATGATCCTTAGTGTTTTTGGCCATGAAGAGGAATTATTTTCCAACTTCTCTTGTTACAAGAGCACAATCTTGATCATCATCTAAACTATCACTAGCATCAGATGCATCACTTTCTTCATGAATGTACAAGATTTTCTTTTTCTTTCCAAAATTCTTGCTTTTAGAATAAAAATGATTTCTTCTTTTTGTTGTCTCCCTCTTGCTTGGAGTTATCCTCTTTATCATATGGACACTTAGAAGAAAAATTGCCTATTCTTCTATAATTAAAACACTTAAAAGGTAGCTTACCTTTATATTTTTCGGATCCTCTCCTTAGTCTCCTTATGAAGTTTTCTTCTTCCTCATCAATTTCTTTAGGATTTGACGCAATGAAAACAACCTTGTCTTTCTCATCAACTTCATCATTTTCTTTCCTAGCAACCTGAAATGCATCTTCTCTCCTAGAAGGCTCAAAATCTTGCATTCTCATCTCATATGATGTAAATATGCCATGTAACTCATCAAGAGTGAGTTTAGAAACTTCCCTTCCTTCTTCAAAAATATAAATCTTGGAGTCATATTTAGTTGTCATCAACATTAGAACTTTCAACACAACAATATCTTCTTTCACTTCTACATCATATCTTCTAATAGTGTTCACTAATACATCAACTCTCAGAAGATAGTCTACAATTTTCTCCTCTTTAGTCATCTTCAAGCCTTCAAATTTTTCTTTCAACACTTGTATCTTTTCCAACTTTACCTTGGTGTCCCCTTCATAGATCATATTCAAATTTTTCTAGAAATCGTAAGCAGTTTCACAATGCATAACATTGTTATGCACAAAATCAAACAAATTGTTCATAATAGCGAACCAAGATTTCTCATTATTCTTATAGTCCTTCTTTCCTACAACATTAGTAGGAGGAGTAGTGGGGATAGTATATTTGTTCTTTTCTAACATCCAAACATCATTTCCAAGAGAACCTATGTATACTTTCATCAATGAGCTCCACTTAGCATAATTTGTTCCATCAAACCTTGGTGGATTTCTTGAACCTTTCTAACTTTCCATTATGTTAACTTATCCAAGATCTACTCGAGTTGATTAAGATTCTCATAGGGAGCCTAGGGTTCTGATACCAATTTTTGGGACACAAAAATCTTCTGAGAGGGGGGTGAATCAATAGATCTTAAAATTTTTAATCTTTAGAACCTTAAGCAAATAATTTTCTAAAATAATTAATGTGCAAATTAGAACATAAACCAATATAAAAATCACATGCACATGAAATAAAAACACATACCACCAGATGTAAATGGAAAACCCTAAATGGGAAAAACCACGATGAGAAATGTTGCTAGGATCTACTGTCCTAAGCCAACCTCACAAGCGATGAAGTTCAATTACAATTTTAAGGGATCCAACCCTAAGGAAGTACCAAATTACTATTTTAGAAGCTACAAATTCAAGGATGATACAACACCCTACTTTGATCTCCAACTCAGTATAAAATGAGGTACCCACCCCTACAGATTTACAAAATCAAATTTGCATAAACTGGTTCTGCAAAACCTATAATGCATCAATTCAATACATAAATTTTTCTCTCTTTGTTCACTCTCACACATAATGATAAATAGCTTCAAATGTACATTCCATGTATTTTGACAAACTGATACAGTAACGCACTTCACTTACTGACTACAGTCTTTCTTCACACAGACCAACTAGTTCATATCTTTGAACTACTATTTTATAACAAATTGTGCCTTCATCAAGAAGAAACACAAGTCATATTGTAACCCTAATTGAAATTCAATGAATCATTTCATTTTTGGTTGGCTGCACCTATGGTTTGTATGTTTTTTTCTCATTTTCCTATGTAGTGGATTCAAATTCGAACTGAGTGATTTCCTTTGCCTTAGTACCACCATCTTCAACCAATAGCCAACAAAATCTAATCTACATAGTTACTTGATAATCTATGCAAGTGATTTTATTCGATTATTCTCTTCCTTAGAATGATCTCATACCCTATTTCTTGACATACAAATTTGTGTCGATTTCACCATTGGATCAAACACATTCATCATTGCGCTCATTTACATAAGAACAATTCTTTAAGAGTACTCTACTCATGTATTGGAACATCATCTTGAGACCTTTGCACATTAAACCTGGTAGACCTTCACATAGATGATGGGAAGCAGTCGACCTACTATTCTTGCACCAATGTATGGAACTTACACAAGAGTAATCACTACTCATTACACAAGCATAGAAAATTTCAAACTCCTAATTAATGGTGAAAATGATGAGCCCTCATCCACATTTATTGAGAAAATTGATGATGTCAATCATCAATTCTCAAAGGGAAACACAAGCGAGTGAGTGATTATTCGTTGGTGTCTATTTCACCACCATTAATTTCCCAGGTACATGGAAATCCACGTATCATTCTTCATAATTGAAAGGAAATAGTTCTTCACACGAATGAAGATCAAATTGATATCCTCTGAAGAACACATGTCATTAATGCTCGCTCTTCACAAAGCCAAAATAACTACCACATGCCTAATTCTACTATTTTGAATGTGATTTGTCAATTCATTGATGATGTAGTCCTTTGAATGACTCAGATTGAGTCAATTATGCTTGAAATATCCTCATTGTCGCATGTTGAGTCCACTAGCCAATGGTGTCCATCCAAGTCAAAAGACACATCCACCACCCGCTGGTCCCACCCAACATCTTCATGCCATCAGCAAAGGCCACATGTCACCATCACACAGATCACACAACACATTAGGTAGAAATATTTAAAACCCTACACAACATACGTGATATGACCCAGATTGAGATTGGGTGGTACATCAGAGTCGTCAATCCATTGCCCTAGGATATTGAGCCTGATAGTGGGAATTGGGTGCCACATACGACAGAAGAGGTGTGGCTCCATCGTGCACACTGTACGAACCAACAAAAATACATATTTTAATTGATGCGCAGTGTGTGCGTATAGTTGATGGATTCGGTCCTTTCATCCGACGACCCAAATTTTTTGCACATGTAACAAAGTTATCCATAAAGAGGGGGTTTCGACTAGGTTAATGGGCGACGACCCTTTAGGAAAAATAATTAAAGACTTAGGATCTAAGTCTTTAAATGGTAAATTTTTTTAGCCAAACCCCTGAAGATTTAAAAGAGTGAAAAACACTTGATGATTGGCGGGCTTAGGCAAAGGGGGTCAATAAAGGCAATGGGCTAGGTGATTTAGGTTGTAACTAAAAAAACTGGCAAGCTGGTACAATAGGTTAGCATAGAAATAAAGTAAGGGTTTAAGAATTTTAAAAAATTGGAACAAGGCTATTAGACCTTAAAACCCTAATCAAAACCATCAAGCACATGAGCAAAAGATCATCAAAATGCATGGAACAAGCTAGAATATATCCAAATTTCAAAAGCTCTACCAAAATAGAGGTGCTTTCGGAGTTCTTTATGGTCATGCACTTTGAGAGGGGGAGTTTGGAGCTGTTTGAGCTCGATTTACATCAGTCTTGACTCCTCTTTTTAGGCCTTTTCCAATTTTCTCATGGATCATCTTGGAGGAGATTTTTTTACATGTAGTTAACTACAAGTTCCACCTCTTAGATCTTTGAGACTCTTTTTGTATATAGGATAAAAGAGCCTTTTTTTTTTCAGTTCTTTCTTTCTTGCCTTCTCTTACACATTCAGAGAGGCTGAAAGTTTTGTAGCTCAAACTTAGTTTTACAATTCTGATACAGTAGCAAGTTATTTTGTCTTATTTTTGTCAAAAATTTCTTTCCATCCTTCAATATAGTCAAGTGTTACCTTCTTAATTTCAGGTGTTTTTTCATATTTTGAATGATTTGATGCAAATTTAATGTGTTTTTGATAAAAAACCTTTAAATTTCTATCTCATTCAATATTACATATACACCAAAAAAGTTAACCATAACATGTTATAAATTGTGCCTTTGCTTTCTTACATTCTGAGTTGTGAAAATGTTGTTTTCCTTCAAAGGATCAAATCTTGTAAGCCTTGTTATGAATTACTTATGTGATTAAATTGCCTAAACTGAGTTGTGTGAATAGATTCATTGAAAGATAGTTTTGATCCATTTATGCAGGTTAGTTACATTATTGTTGCATCACCTCCTAGATTAAATTTCCCATTCCAAGTAAGCTATCCTTCTTCCTTTTTCCCATCAAAGTCAATAGTTTCTAGAAGATTAAAAGGGGAACCAAACCACAATCTGGAGATTCACCTTCACTATGAGCAACCCATAGGTTCGAAGCTGTTTCAATGTTACATAGAATTGCTAAGCTTTCCAACTTTGCATTAGGGTGCAATCCTAGTTGATAACATTTTTTTGGCACTCCCGGTGGGATCGTTTGGGTTCTCCTAGTCAAAAAAAATTCAACATAATTTTGATTTTTAGTGTAAAAATCAGTATTTACAACCTTTGGAGGTAGGATCTACACACACACCTAGTGACTCAAGGTACAAATATACTATTTTCAAAATTTCTAGTGCTAGTATGTTACAAAAATGATCTATTCACTCTATTTTCCAACTTTTTATATGAGTAGAAATATCAAATTTTCATATTCAATATGAATATCCACCACCATACTATGAAAATGTTGTCCATGAGGCTCCTTATTAGCCATACCCAAGTAGCTATAATGCTGGTTTTAGTCCAAATGACCCTGTTACTACAAGCTATCAACATGCTCAAGATGCTTACCACATACCCACCTCTGCCCAATCTTCCAATCAACCTTGAAATTCTAAAATTATGGAGTTTAGAGATATGAAAAACATGATTAAAGACACATTGTTATACTTCACAAAGCATATAGAAGAGATCAAGAGGAAACAAGAGTATGATCAACAACAGTAAGAGATGGCTTATCAGGCCTATCTCTATGATCAAGACTTGTTGATATAGAGGAGACAATATGAAGAAGATCTTGCAAGGGAGGTTACTGCTAAGGAAGAGAAAAAGGGAATATTGGTTGCCCAAGCACAAAGAATGGAAGCCCAAGCAACCCCTGTCATTTCAGATGAGCCTATTCAAGAGGAGGTTCATAATTATAAATTCCCAAGTTTTAAACAAAATGAGCCTCTTTACCCTCCTATAGTCGAGATTCCAAGTTTCAAGAAAGATAAAGTTCCTAACTCTTCAAATCAGCCTCTTAAGCTAGAAATTACAAGTTTCATAAGCCTTCATCCTTTGCAAGTTGAGGAAAGTAATTAGACAACCTAGTGTAGTTACAGATCATCCCATTGATCAGGATAACTCATTCATCATGGGGAAGATTAGAAATATAAATCCACTTCATTTAGCTGTAGATTATTACCTATTAGAGCAATAAAAGATTGAATAAAAGACCTTTCAAGAAGATTATTTTAATGTTTTAGCTAATGATCTTCTTGGTTTTGTTGAAAATGATCAAGTTGTTTTGATAAATCAGCCAGGGTAGTAGGGTGAAGAATTAAAATAGGTTGATCAAGAAGATCATCCTACAATTTTGGTTTCAAGAGTTAACTTCTTTCTTTGAAGATGATGAAAAAGATGTGATTTTGATCTCATCAATAGTAGTTCCTGAGCAGCACAAAGATATCAAAAAATGTGATGAGTTGCTAGTTGACATCAATAAGTTTGACAAGTTGTAAGCTACTAATCTAATTCAAGAAGGTAATGCAAATGAACATTATGAAGAAGCCTTGTTTTGGAATGATCTCGTGTCCTTTGTGTCAAAAATAGATGGAAAACAATATCAGGTTGAACATGTTTTTGTGAAGGAAATAGAGGTTGAATCTTAGGACCTAGCTGATTTATTTGATGAACTTTCTGAATTTTTGGATAAAAATAAAGATAACACATGCATACTAACATTAGTACCTAGTTTTGAACAACAAAATGATAAAACTCATCTAGTTTCAGTGCAATATTTGAGTTAGATGAGAACATGTTTTCAAGTATCATATAAGATTTTTTTCTCTAGCATTGATGATAATTTGATGCCACGTGAACCAACAATATGTGATCAGACTATTTAGGTGAAATAAGTAAACATTCCTTCATTTTATTCATGTGAGCTAACTCTTTCAAATCAGGTTGAAATTGCAAGTGACAACATGACAGTGGATCTCAATCAAGAAACTAGGAGCATGTTCAATCAGGGATTTAGCAAACAGAGAGCTAAATACGAAAACACATGTTACTGTTATACCCAAAGAGGAGGTTGAATCCTTAGAACAACAGAGGAAAATCACTTATCCAACCCAAATGAATAGTGTGCATGATCAAATCCAAAGGATAAGTGAGTTTTTTTTTGTTCTTCAAGGAGTTTTGCATTGTCTTATTGGATGTGTATTTGTTGGTTTTCTCTTGTCAGCAATTCAAAAACCTGTAGATCATCCATTATTGTTTAGAAAGGGAAATTATTTCCCAACACTAGTTAATGGTTATGTCTAAGAACTACCACTGTTGGTTAGTGTAGGGTAGGATAGAGTCTTTAGTTAATAAGTGCTCTAGGCACATTATTTTCAGTTCAATTTTTATTTTCCATGAAGTGATTTTGCACATATTTTCTAGTTTTGTCCTAAATAGAGCCATGGTAGTTGTTTTTATTTTTAATTTTGTTATTGTATAGTTCCTGATAGCTGAGTTACAGAGTTTTCTGAGTCACAAAAAATAAAGAATGGAATCCTATGCCCAATGGATATGCAAGGCTACTGATCCTATTTGTTTAGCAGGAAAACACTCTTAAGATGTCACCAAGATGTTACCTAATTTTTGCTTACAGATCAGTTAGGTAGAGTTGGAACGTAGTTTGCAGCTAAAGGAGAAAGGTACATACAAAAATTCTTCTAATATTTTCATCATGCACAAAGGATGTTTTCAAATGAAGTATTATGCAAACATTTTACAACAAAAAAGATTACACAATTTGCATAAGGAAATTGTTGTTTTATTCATTGTACAAAATATGATGTCCCACACAAGTCGTGGGAGTAACTAATCATACATGATGAAATCTGATTCGTCATTGCCTGAATGAAGAATGACAAGGTTGTCAGTTGTGTCTTTAGCTCCAGCTCCAACTCCAACTCCTTTTTTGGTTGCTCTAGAGAGACCCATAGAAATAGATTGTGTTAGAGCTCAAAATCAAATTTATCTTCACATGTACACATCAACATATATATAATCTACTCCTATGAAATATTTGATCAAATATGTAGATTTATCAAAACATTCAGGAGAAAAAGATTCAAATCATCACATAAGCACTTTTTCTTCATTATTTTATCTAACTTGTTTTTTCATTGTGTAGGTACAGGTTCATTTATTATTACATAATTCATTTTATTTGATATCACATCATGTGGAGGAAAGTGGGCTCCCACAAGGGTTGAGCCCAACATGATGCTATTTTATTTGAGAGAGATATGAGGTGTAGTTTTCATTAATGGAAGTGACTTTAGGTCACAATAGTCACTTACATGCCAAGGAAAGTCATGCAAATTCTTCAATAAAGTTACAGTGCTAAAGCCAATCAAAGGGACAGTCACCTCTAATAACAACAATAGCCACTTATTTGAAAGGAATAGAAATGTTAGAAATCGAGTTCCAATCAAAGGGCATAAACACCATATTCAAGAATAACTATATTTTTATTTTGGTACAGTCATCACTTCAAAAGGTATACACTCCCTAGCATGTAGCTAAGACAAGAAGAGCATAGTGTATCTTGAAAAATTTTCAAAGGACAATCCATAATAGAGATGGATATGTTAAGATTTTAAGGTTGTAACCATTCAAAGGTATCAATGCATTCATTAAGCATAAATTTAGTGCTTGTTGTGTGCACAAAGGAAAACCCATTATATAGTCACCTTGCAAAATATAGTAAGACTTGAAGGAATAGTGACTATGTATATCACTAGATAATAAAAAAGGGACATCAATCCTACATGAGGGGACTTTTGAAACCATAGAATATTGCAACATGGTGTGACGGTAAAATGATGCAAAATATCAATCATTATCAAGGAATAGTGGCACCATGATACAAGGGTATTCAGAAGTAAGTGACAACATACAAAGAGAAAGGTTTTATTCTTGCACAAATAAAAAGAAATATCAAGAAGAATAACCCAATACTTAGAGCATGAAAATGCTTAGGATTACAAGGATGTATCTTAACATTTTATCAATATTGCAATGCAAGTCAAGGTATGAAAGAGAAAAGAACAGTTCGGTCTCATAAGCCAATACAATAGTGAATATTGCAGAGGAAGTTATATATACATAAAACTATAGCTAGCCACAACAAAAAGTTTAAAGTGCATGTAGAATATAAAGGAGACTATAATATATGTTGGGTTGATGTGATCAATAAGTTCAGTATGATTGAAATCCCAAAAAGGGTAGCAATTACCAATAGTAGCATAGTTACCACACAAATATAATAGTCAATCTCTATCAAATCATTAAAAGATAGGATGATAACCCTAGCAGGTAATTAATGGAGGGCAGTCAAACTATAGTGCAAGATTTTTTTTTTAATGAAGTTTCTCCTTTGAAGCATAAAAATTTCCATCATAGAATGAAGGGAAATATGAATGTGAACTTGATGGTTTGATGCGTATCAAAACCCTAGTTGTTTTTCTCAGTCACAAGGGCTTCACGAAGGTTTCCCAATGTCATAAGTGAGAGTGGAATTTTCAATAATGAAGGTCATTCTCAAAACCTTAGAGAATGAATGCAGTAACACAAAGCAGTAATGAAATACAAAAAATATGGTTTGGTTTCTTCAAGGAGAGATCCACAGCCTATGTTACCATTCTTTTATTTATTGCAAGAAAATGAGAAAAATATAGATACAATGAAGTTGTGGCCTGCAATAAATGAAAAACTTTGAGTTTTTTTTAAACAGAATAGAGAAAGAATTTTTTTTCCTTCATTTCTTTTAGAGAATACAATGTAAAATTTGCGGCCCATTATAGTAATTAAAACCTATAAAAGCTTAAAACAAAGAAAATTTTCATAATATGTTTCATAAATAGACACCAAGAATACAAACTATAAGACTTGAAATGGAGCCATGCTACTTTCAAAGAAACAAATGCCACATAAGAAGAAATAAATGGCATGTAAATGAAGGAACCTGTGTATTTCTAGAGTGAGGAATGACTTACCAACAGAGAGGAAATAGTTTAGCCTATGCATGGTCCCTTATCTCATAGTCAAAGTCCAAAAATCTTGAGCAAAACCTAGTATGGTGGCATCCTCAAAATGCAAGTGTAAAATAAAATGAAGTGAGAGAGGTCACATGTTTTGAGTTTAGGGTTTCTTTTACCCTATTTTTTCTGACTTAATGAGGGAGGAATTTTTTCATTTGATTTAGATCTTTTCATGCAAAATTAATACCTTGGCTTATGATTAAGTTCTCTTCTATACTTTGCATGGTTCAAACATAAAGTCACCCCCTTTCATTTTTTGCATGATGATGAAACTCAAACGAAAATGTTAAAAAATATTGGTGATAATGTTTTTATAAATTACATCAATATTTGTCATGGAGGTGGTCACACAACACATATTAAAGTAAACCTTACTTTATTATTTGTTTAAATTATTCACCCCAATCCCAAAATCATGCAAAATCTAAAGAGGTGGAGTTGAGCTGGAGAGTTTTGTCTCATTTTTTAGTTATCTCATGTTGTTTCAAGGTTAACTTTGGTCAAATTAATTGTAAGAGGGAGTTTGAGCATATTTTTTCTCAATTTGTATCAGTTTTGACTCCTCTTTATGGGGATTTTCATTTCTCCTCATGAGAGAGGTTTTGGGAGATATTTTTAACTGCAAGTGCCACCTCTTGGCACTTTTGAGTCATTTTTTTTGTATATATGAGAAAAGATAGGTTTCTTCTTAGTTTTGGCTTCTTCCTCTCTTGAGTATTGTAAAGATTTTGTAAGTTTTGTAATTCATCTTTCATAGTTTGATACAGAGGCTCTTTGAGATCAATAAAAGGCAATAGTGTATTCCTTTTTCATCATATTTTGTCTCATTTGCAATTAATGATTTGAGGTTTAATTGTGATTCTAGTTTCAAATATTTTTCTATGTCTCCTTGTTGCAAATATGAATACAATATTTTCATGTAATGCAAGTTGTATGATGTGTTAGGTGATCTTATTAGGTTGAATTTTTGATTGAACATTTATTTGTCCTTCAATGACCATTAATTTCAAACCTTCATATAAATCACTGTTGTATTGCATTTTTTAGTTGGAATTGTGAAAAGTAAATGTCTTTTAAAGTTGATTGTGAGTTGTGAATCAATTTACATTTTCATAGTCATTTAGGTGCATCACCATACTTTCAATTTTAGCTTTTTTTTTCCATTCATTTTAGACCCTTCTATCCCTTTTCCTTGCATAATCATTAGTTTCCTTAAAAAATAAAAAGGGGAACCAACCCATAATCTGGAGGTCTATCTTCACTATATGGTACCCATAACCTAAAGATATTCCAATGTTTCAATAGGATTAGCTAGGGTGCAATCATAGTTGATAACAGTAGGTTCATCTTTTATAGCTAAGAACAAGAATTCAATGTCATTAGGATCTCCATAGTCAGATTCCTCATTAGATATACTAGCATCCTCATTAAGATAATATACTCTATTGATCTTCTTACCTTTCTTTTCTTTCTCATATCTTTGTTTATTCCTCTAAGCTCTTTCTAGACACCTCGAAGCATAATGTCCTATTCCTCCACAACTAAAGAATTTAAAGGGTATCTTACCTTCATAATTGTTGGATACTTTCTTCATCCTTCTCACAAAGTTAGCTTCTACTTCATCAATATTTTCTTCATATGAATCTTCAAATTTTGTAGACTTAAAAGTAGTCTTTGATTTGGATCCATTCCTCAAATTCAACTTTCTCATCTCATAATATGTCAGAGTTTCAAACAACTGAACTTTACTGTAAGTCTTGTAATCTATATGTTCTTCAATAATGTCAATATTTTTTCACACACCGCAAATTTCCTTTACGGTTTCTCTTTCTTGCATGGCTTCACCTTTTTATTTTGGGATCGCTTGCAACTTCTGGCAGCCACCATGTGGCATCCTATTGGAGCTTTCTTTTGGGATGTTTCTTCTTCCTTTTTTTGGGCTTCGTTTATTTGACACGTCGCCTCCGCTTATTTTCTTTTTGGGTCGGGCCCACACTACAGTTTCCTTTGCTAGGATTTTTATACATAGTGTTTGTTCATGCATCTGTTATCTCAAGTTTGACATTTGTTACAACGCTCTCTATTTTGGTGTCATGTGTTCTCTCCTTTTACTGCGGCATGACCCATATCTCCTCAGCATGTGCCTGCTGGCATGCTACTAGAACATCTTTCTATTGGTGTCAGCTCGGGAAAATATTTATCGTTGATGGCTTCACGGAAGCATCTTTCTTGTTGGCATCTCCAGGCGGTGGGCTGGCTTATTTAAGCAACCTTTTCTTCATTTTTATGTTGGTTGTTAGATGGATGAAATTTTCCCGAGCACTGGGAATTAGCCTCTATAGTGTTTTCTATTAAATTTAAACTCACGGAGTGTTCCATTTTGTTTGGCCTTTCTATTTTCATGCATTTGATAAAACATTAAATTGTGCATGTATTTTCTGAAGCATTTGAGCATCTGTTTCAAGATTTTGTAATTTTTATATAGCCTAGCGTAATATAGATAATGTTGTTACTCTTTTGTGTTAGCTTATACTATATGAGTTATATTATGCAAATGGTTTGATCTTCTTAGTGTTGGGAATCATCTATTTAATATACGCTAGTTATTAATCAAGCCTTTGTTTCAACATTTTGCTTACTTATTTCATTTTTGATTTGGCGCATCGCCTTAACTTAAGTGTGTTTATTTTATGTTTATCTTCTTCCCCTTTTCCTCACCCCATTAAAAAATGAAGAGATGACTTTGATAAAACCCCAGAGATCACTTAGCTATAGGCATAAGTTCCCCAATAGCTATGTTTCCCATAAGGCTATTGCCTGCAAAATTTTGCGTCCATAGCTCTTTTTTAGGCACACCCGGTGGGACACAAACTAACACATTCACAAATCAATAAGAGTGTATGAGCCATAGGACCATCACTAGGTCTCAAACTGTAAGAATTCCTGGCCTGCTTGTACCACCATTGGTTTCAATCCAGGCGAGAAGTCGAAAGGCTAATACTTTACCTCCTTCTTCTCCTCTGTCCCTTGTGCCAATGGCTAGAAATTTTGTGGCGTAGGATGATGGTAGTCCTTTAATAGCCCCTATACCTCCTATAGTGTGGGCTCCAACCCCAACTTTCACTTTAAAGGTTGTCTCTAAGTTCTCTAGGGAAGATTCAAAAACTCCAGCGGAGCACTTGCAAGATGTGGCTGATGTATGTCTGGTTCATGGAATTACCAATGTGAATCTAGCTTTGCGATTGTCTGTCACCTCTTTCAGAGGGAAGTCATTGGATTGGTATCATACTCTTCTAGCTAATACAATTGCCACTTGGGATCAGCTTAGAGATCCTTTCTATGAGTGCTTCTCAAATAATGGTGACAGATCTTCGCTAAATCACTAGCTCGCTCATATAAAGCGGGCTCCCCATGAAGCTTTGGCTGATTTCAATGCTCGGTTTCATTTGAGGTGGTAGAGATTTCCTATCGGTAGTCGACCACCTGAAGATTTAACATTCATGTTCTATCTAAAGTCCATAAATGTTGATATTTCAGTGATACTACAAGCTCTCGGTGGGAATAACTTACCTGATGCATATAACCTTGTCGTCACTGCGGAGAACAATCTTATTACTGCAAAAAAACTGGCACCATGACCTATCATGCCATTGTTTCCAAAATTGACCGCAGTAGAACCAGAGGTAGCTTTAGCTAGCGTTCCCACACCTCCCCAGTCTATGTATGTGTACCTGGGAATGATACCGAGCGTGGCTCTAGTGCCTAACCCCCTAGCGGCTGAAGTGAATGACATGAAGGAGCCGATGCAAACAATGAAAAATGAGTTAACCAGTATGAAGCAACAACAATATACCTACTAGAATCCTGCTTACCAAAATTACCAAGCTAAGAAGGCTCCTTTCCAACTAAGCCAGTGGCAGGATAGATCATGCAGTAATACCCAATCTCAACAAAACAATCAGGTCATCCTCATGACTATGTTGATGCAAACCATCTATCCTAGTTCAAGTAAGGAGCTAGTAGCAGGAAAACATAATCTTTCCAAGGAGATTAATCCATGGTGCTTCCCTTGCAATGATGCACACATGCCCTAGAATTGTCCACAAGGGAATTTACAATAGAAGATAGCCAAGGGATCATGCCTAATCCCGGAGGCCATACATATGCCTCTCAAAAAATGGAGAATGCAATTCTCACTGCTCAAATGCAAGGAATGTCTATAGAGAAGGAGCTAGAGATATCTCCAGACTAGGCACTTTTTTCTTGGATGGAAGGAGAGGATTTGGCATTCTCGAATGACATTTCGGTGACCCAAGTGCCAAAAGTATAATCAGATTACAATACTCATTCCAAGCGGAGGCTCATTGGAGAATTCACGTCTTTGCAGACTAAAGGGTCACCTAATTCAACGGCCAATCCATCAACAACTATGTCATTAGTTCCACAACAGCCTAAGGTGGTTGTTCCAAGTCCCAAGAATCCACTCCTCCAAAAGAAAGAACTCCCACAACCACCCCAAAAATTGCCAAACAACTAGATGCACCGGATGCAAGACAGAACGAGAAAACTACCATAGCTCATGAGTCACAAATGCCATTCAACATGGTGGAATAAGTAAAGAAATCCTCTGCTGATGTTTCTTAATGGGATATCCTGGCCATCCTAGAGAAAAAGTTGCTATAATAGAAGGCATTATCAAGAGAAGAGGCCATTAAGATTCTTGAGCAACCTTCAGAAGATCAGACATCCAAGCCAGACTTGGATAGAGTTCTAGCAAATCAACCAAAAGAAATGCATGTCGAAAAAGAGAGTAAGCCTAAACCCAAGCCTTTCTTTGTAACACTTATCAATGGTAAGAAAATACTTCATAATTGTATGATTGACTCTGGTGCTAGCACCACCGTCATGCTTAAGCAAGTAGTTGAACCTTTGGGACTCGAATACGAGCCTCTTAAGAAGGGAGTCATGCAACTGGACGGGGACAAGGTTGAAACCATCAGAGTAATCAAAGGATTTCCTATGACATTGTTTGTTTGTCCCAACATTATTATGAATCAAGATACTATGCTCATCGACGTCCCTCCTTTGTTCGAGATATGTCTTTCCCGAGAATTGACTGCAAATGTTGGAGGTTACCTAGCATTGGACTGGTCACACCCGATCTTAAGAACCAAACATGGAGCTAAAATGAAGTTATTGTCAGAATCTTTACATTCTGTGCATGTGGATAATGAATCCATGATCAATTTTGAGGGAGCACATACCTGAATCACCTCAAAAAAGATGCTCAATGTCGAACTTCTTTAAAATGAAGAATCAAGCAGCTCCTAGACGGAGAAAGAAGAAGCTCTTTTAAATGAATTTATAGACACAGATCCTTTTGGTAACTATCATTCAATTGGGATAGGAACATATGTCATACATGAAGAGGACCAGATGATGCCTAGAGTGACTAAAGAGTCTGGAGGTGAAGGGTCCTCAAAGTTATGGACCTTGCACTTTGACAGAGCAAGATGCAGAGTAAGAGCCGACATAAGAATATGTTTAATATCTCCATCCAAAGAAAAGAACTTAAGGTCTTACTGCTTCTAGGTCGCATGCTCGAAGAATGAAGCAGAGTATGAAGACCTTGTTCACAGCTTGAGTTTAGCAGAACGAATGGGTGCAAAGAAAATACGGGTGTTTGGAGATTCAAAATTTGTGGTCAACCAAATCCGAGGGCTATCTACCACCAAGAATGTATGTATGTGATCATATTGACATAGGGTCTAGGATCTAATTGAAGGCTTTGAGGCATTCAACATCCAAGCTATACCTAGAGAGCACAACTTTGAAGCAGACCAAATGGTAACTTTCGGATCTCAGTTTGAGCTAGTTATGAGTTAATTAACAACAAACATTCAGTGTGCATGATCATGAGGCCTACAGTCCCAAATAATGATCAAAACTAGCAAGTTTTTGATAGTGATGCTCATATCGTGTCATTTCTTCTATTGTCTAGAGAATTTTCCAACCAATTACAGCCAAAGATCGTTGAGGCCTATGAGGATCTAGTAATCCAACTTAAATCAAACAATCTTCCCAGGGGTTTGGTTAATCTCAAGAGTCTTTTTGATTATGATGATGCAAATAAAGACAAGAGAAAGCTTGTAGATGATAAAGGCGATTATGCCGATTTGCACATCAAAGAAGATAAAAAGCTTAAGGTCAGAAAAGGAGTCTCATAGAAGAAAAAATAAAGGTTGAAACATTTTTGTGAGAAGTATCTGAGGGTGGTAGCATGGTCAAATGATGATCTTAAGGCATATGATCCTAGGATTATCCAAAACACCATTGAGCTACTAGAAGGTGTAAAACCTGTGCGCCAAAAGCAGAGGCTAGTAAATCCAAATATTGAGTCGCTAATGTCACAAGAATTAAAAAAGTTGATTGAATCTCATATAGTGTTCCCGATCAAAAACAACACTTAGGTGTCTAACCTGGTGCCGGTCCAGAAGAACGGTGATATACAACTATGCGTTGAATTATGAGACCTGAATAGAGTGTCCCTGAAGAACCACTACCCTCTGCCTTCCATGAAGGTAATTCTACAAATAGTTGTTGGTTCCAAGATGTTTTCAATGCTAGATGGTTTCTCCAACTATAATCAGATTCGGGTGAAAGAGGAGGATCAACATAAAATGACATTTACTACCAAGTGGGGAACATATGCTTATGCTAAAATTCCCTTCAGACTTTCAAATTTCAGAGCCACTTTCCAACGAGCTATGGACATTGCTTTCAGTGATTTGATACATAAGATCATTCTTATTTATCTAGATGACCTGATGGTGTTCTCTAAATTTGTTGAAGATCATTTTGATCATCTCGAGCTTGTCTTCCAGAAGTACCAAGAGTTTGAAATTTCTTTGAACCCAAAGAAATGTGTGTTTGGGGTCCCACAAGGGAAGCTATTGGGTTATGTTGTCTTGAGGGAAGGTATTACCATCAATCCATAAAGGTTTAAATCAGTCAAGGAGTTCCCTCTACCCGTCAATAAAAAAGGAGTTCAATATTTTTTGGACAAGGTTAACTTCATTAGCTGGTTTATAGCAGACTTCACAGGGATTGTTCAGCCCATCACCGTGATGTTGAAAAAATACCAGGTTTTCAAATGGATAGTGGAAGCCAAAAAATATTTCAAACAGATTAAAGAGTTCATCTCTTCTGCTCCTGTGTTGGTTAATCTGGATTTGTCGAAAGACTTCTTTATGTACGTCTTTGGTGGTAACATGAGTATCGCTACTATCCTAATGCAGAAAGATGATGAAGATAAAAGAGAATTACCTATTGCATTCTATTTGTGCACTCTAAAATATTATGAGGTGAAGTACAACTTTGTGGAGAAGCAAGATTTTTCTATTGTAAAGGGGTTGAAGAAGTTCTGACACCTCATATCGTGCAACAAGGTGATTGTTTGTGTGCCACACCCTAGTGTGCGAGAATATATTATGGAAGGTGAAATGACTGAGAAGCGGGCTAATTGGATAACCAAGATTCTTGAGTATGACATCAAGATCAAACCAGTCAAGATTGTAAAAGGGAAGGGGTTGTGCTAATATTTGGCTGAAAACAATGAAGCAATTACTAATTTTGAAGTCTCGGAACCTGTGCTTCTAAATGAAGAGAGTTCCAGAGATGATTGGCTAGATGCCAGAATTAATTTCATGCAAACAAGAAGGTATCTGCCTGAACTCCCCTCATTTAAAAGGAATTTTTATCGATTGCAGAATAATGGTTATGTACTCTTAGAGGGAGTTATTTTCAAGAGAAATTTCAATGGCATCTTGTTAAGATGTGTAACACAAGAGAAATCAAAAAGGATATTAGAGTAGTACCATAGTGGCCCAGCTGGAGGACATTTTTCAGCAAAAACTACTACAATCAAGATTATGTGTGCTTGTTATTTAAGGACTCGTATTCATTGGTGAAGTCTTCCAATGAGTGTCAGCTTTTTGTTGGGAAAAGGAAAAATGTTGCCATGCCACTGAAACCAATTGTAGTGGAAGAACCATTTGATCAATGGGGTCTTAACTCCATTGGCATGATCAATCCATTTTCATCAGCCGAACATAGGTGGATCCTAATGACAACTAAATATTTCACCAGATGGACTGAGGTTGTACCTTTGAAGAATACAATAGAGGTAGAAATCATGAACTTCCTGGAGGAATTGGTAGCCAGGTTTGGCCCACCAAAGACAATTATCTCAGATAATGCAAAATATTTTATCAGCTCCAAAATCAGCCAATTTGCACTAAAATATGGAGTCTTCCTAAAGATATCCTCAAACTACTACCCACAAGGAAATGACCTTTCCCAATCTAAAAACAAGAATATTCTCTAGCTGATCAAGAGAATAGGTTCAAAACATCAAAGGGAGTGGCATAAACATCTTTAGAAAACACTATGGGAAGACCGTATCATGCCCAAGCAAATATTGAATTCATCTCCTTACAAGATAATATATGGGAAGGAGGCGCTATTTCCAATCTCTATAGAAATCCATGCAATCCAACTACTCAAGTCTCTTGAGGTTGAGAAAAATGGAATGATGGAGGTGCAGTTTTAAGAATTAATTGAAGTTTAGGAGAAAGGAGAGCACACTCTTGAGGCAATGACCAACCACTAGCAGGTGGTAAAGAAATGGTTCGACAAGAAAACGTTTGACCAGGGTCTACAATGTGGAGACTTGGCGATCAAGTTTAATGAGCGTGGAGCAAAGCCCGATCAACATGGAAAGTTTGATAGTCTCTGAGAAGGACCATTCAAAATCACACAGTGCAAGCAACACAAATCATTTGAGTTAGAAACAATGGAGGGTGAGGCCTTGGCTATTCAGTTAATGGAATAAACCTCAAAAAATTCAATTAAGTCAACTTTTGCAATAAGTGTGTAAATATGTGTATATTTTCCCTGCTTTGTTAGTTTTGGGTCATTCTCAGTGCTTTCTTAGATCAACAACCATATTGATGCAAGGAATTGAAATAAAATGAAGAAAGGTGTCAGAATATAGAAAGATATATATTGTATTAATTATGGAGGTATTTACATCTATATACATGCTAATTAAACGGGGCCCTTAGCCATGTTCCCAAATACATATATATATATATATATATATATATGTGAACCCCAATTTGATACTTGCACAAATACAACAAACAATCATATTATTAGATCATATGCAAGTTAAAAACAAGGATTCCCCATGAAATTAGATTGAAACATTAACATAGAAAGAAAATGAAGAACAAATCAAATGAAAGTAAATAAATCCTATTTTAATGAACAAACTATCAATCCCATGGGGGAGTTGGTGCCAATTGATGTGTCAAAATTGTGCCTTTCCCAACTCCTAAATGCAATGTTGAGTGATTTGATGAGTGATCCACCTTGATGAAGATTCAATCAAGCTTCATGATAAAAATCTGCATAACCTAGCTAAGAATGTGAAGAAATGGATGAAACTAGATATGCTTGAAGAAGAAGTTGAGTATAGTAAGTTTACTCAAATTGTGGATGATTGAATGAGAGGAATATTCTCTCATTTATAGATTTCCAAAATGGAAGAGAGAGTGAAAATACGTAATGTGGGATCATTCAACATCCAATGGCCAAGTGCCACTTGTCAAGATGTGAATGGTTGAAGGTTGAGCACATTTTGATCAATGTGCAAGTTTGAATTTTGAATTTGATGAAGTGACATGTTTAGGGGGGATGAAATAAATGGAGTTAATGTCACTTGGATCAATGCAAAGGACATCTAAGAGGTATTAAATTCCTTGTTGGAAGGACTAAGTCCATTTGAATTTGAATTCAAATTTGAGGGAATATTTCCCTTTTATTCCATGTGAGGGAAAATAGATGAATTAATAAATCAAAGTAATTGATTTATTGTGCAAGTTGCATTCTCTAGAGAATGTGACATAGATTAGGATTAAATTAATCAAAGATTAATTAATTTAATGAAGAATTAGGAGATGTGACAATTTAGACTTAAATTTATGAATTGATTTAAATCAAATTGAGAGGAAGGGTTTTAATTAAATAAATGATTTTTATTTATTTAACTAAGTGAGGTAATGTTAGATTAAATCAAATAAGGTTTAATTTATTCAATTTAATAAGAGGACTTTAGGCATTTAATCAAATAAAATGAATTATTTAATTGAAAGGAGTTTTATAGAATTAATTAAATAAAATTGATTTATTTAATTAACATGAGATGATGACTTAATTAGATAAAGTTGATTTATTTAATTAAGAGATGAAGAGTGATGAATTTAATCAAATATAGATTATTTGATTAAGTGACTAGCAAAGGAGATGTTTCAGGATGAAATAGTGTTAGTAAATCAGGATCTAGTGTGTTAGATTGAATTATACATTTTCCATGTCTACATTTTGCCCCTCTTTGAAGCAATGTACTTGTTGCATTGATTCAAAGAATAAACTGTTGTGATCAAAGGTCAAAATTTCTCGATTTTTTAGATGCCCCACTATTGCCCCAATGGAAGGATTATGGTGGTATACTGCCCCCTCGAGAGATCGAGTGAAAGTGTATGATTTTCTGATCGAGATCATGATAAAATACGAGAGGAGTGGTTCTATTGATCAAAGGACGAAAGATAATTCTTTGATGTAGACAATTCTAATGATGTATAGATAGTCATCGGTCATGGGTAGCCTCGAGTATATCTTGATATAACACACCGATTTTAGATAGAAATGTTAGTAAAGATAGAAGAATAGGAAGAATAAGAGGATGGAAGGAGGATCCACACAAGTTCACATTATTACCGATGATGATGATGATGATTTTCTACTAGGAGTTGGGATTTTCAAAGGGCCAATTATTTATGTTTGATAACACACATAGGTACAACGCATCAAGGTATAAAGGACCAGGATGGCATTGTACCTAGTGTGATGGACTTTGACTCGACAATCAGATAGGAGTATTCTTGTTCACACTTAGCATGCATACTTCATTCAGGATGTAGTTTAGACATTCTAAACATCTTGGGCCAAAACACAAGAAAGAAAGCTTTCCTATGTGGTCAACAAGATACCTAAAACATCCTCCCTACAAACCAAACAAAGGATGCATGGCTAAGTTATTTTACAAGGGTATCCCACAAGCACAATAGATAAAAAGATAATGATCATTGCCCTATTCCTTTCTCTCTAAACCTGATTTGTTTAGACATCATCGAGAGGTCCTTAGAATGAGCGCAAAAGAAGATAAGTCTTAAACAAGACCAAGATAAAGTAAACAACAAGCTAATATTCTTCATACTGCTAGCCAATGCTTAAACTATTGTGGGGTACCTAATTCTTATTTCCATCACAGGAAAGCTTCATCCTAGGACATGTAGTGATCAGCTATTGATATTCTGAGTTGACCAACTTGCTGAGTCACTGATCTAGACTTGAGACTTTGACGATTAAGTGTTCAATTTTGAACCTTCTAAACTTGCTTCTGATTACCTCACCAAAGGGTGACAATGATGACTGATTTTACTAGGAATGATGACTAATCGTAGGTGAAAGTGAGGTGAGATGGGTGCACCATTTTGGATTTTTCAGATATTTTGAGGCTATTTTTGGTATTTTGAGAATTTTTTTACAATTTTTTTTGGGTTTTGTGTCTCGGGGGCCGATCAAGGATGGCCTTGCCTACGTTCAAGCTCAAAGATGAAGTAGTTCGAGCAATGAAAAACTTGACTCAATGAAAAGATAAATGGGCAAACAAATTGCCAAATTGTGACAAATGCTTAAAGGACTGACCTAGGGTGTGAAATAGATGGGCAAATGGATTGTCAATGAGACAGATGCCTAAAATGTGAAAAAGATGGGCAAGTGGATTGCCATTGTGATGGACACCTAAAGGACTGACCTAAAATGTCTCGGGGGATGATCAAAGATCAACCTTGCCTACGTTCAAGCTCAGAGATGATGTAGTTCAACAAGATGAAATACTGACAAGACTCAATGATGAAGATTTATGAAGATTTCCTGATATTTTGACATGTTTTTCTGAGTTTTTTGATGATTTTTTTTTTTTTTTGGATTTTTGATAATTTTTTTGAATGTTTTTGAATTTTTCACATGATTTTGACAATTTGGATATGATGATGATATCAGTGTTTTGTTTTGAAAACCAAGCTTAATGTGGATTGATAGTTTGACTAAGTGTGTTAAGTCAAACAAAAGTGATAATGCACTTGTAAAATCTAGGAAGTTGTGTTATCCTAGAGTAAACTTGTACAAAAGAGGATGGTTTGACTAAGTGTATTAAGTCAAATGAGTTGATGATGGATTGGATAATTTGACTAAGTGTGTTAAGTCAAATAAGATGATAATGCACTTGTAAACTCTAGGAAGTTGTGTTAACCTAGAGTAAACTCATACACAAGATGGTGGTTTGACTAAGTGTGTTAAGTCAAACAAGGTGATAATTGATTGGATTCGATTGATCAAGATTGATGAAGCTTGGTTTGGAAAAAAATAGCTTTGATGATGTGACACTGAAGTGCACATTAGATGCAACTGATATGGATTTCTTAGATTGATGTTCGACGAAAGATAAAGCTTGGTAAGGAATGTCTTCCTGTCAAAATATGCCATGGCTAGTGATTTGGATTTTTGGCTCACAAATGCTTTGACCAATTTGATTTCACGTTTACAAATGTTCGGATCACCACATAAGCTGGAGGATATATATCAAGATTTATTCTCAAAGCAAGATGTAAATATCTGCTCCCAGTGTCTAGCAATGTATGGAATTCCATGGGTGGATTTTTGGATAGGTGTGTGGATGGATGGATAAGCATGCAAAGGATGCCAAGGATTATCTTGCGATAAGATAAGGTGTTTGAACAGAGGATGCTCATTTGGATAGTGGTTCATGGCTTAGATAATATTGGGTAAGATATGATCAATGAAAATTACCCATGTCAAGATGTCTACCATAAACAAGTGTAAAGTGTGCACCAAATTTTCATCAAGATTAAGATAACTTGGAGTATGGATGTAGATGGATAAAAAATGGATTGGATAAATGGTTTGTGGATGAATGGATTTATTATGGATGGAACACTGGCTTTATTTCAGATGCGATAAAATGCTTTCTCCTAAAATGGTGCACGCAGATGCTCAATTCTACACAAGATACCTATTTACCAGGTTTTCATCATGGTACCTATCCAAAGCGCCACCGAAGCGGTTTTCGCTAGAGGACGATTTTTTATCTTTACTGTTTTCAATCCTTTTTCTGATTATTTTTTTTTGGGATTTTTTATATTTTTTGATTTTTTTGTATTTTTTGAGAGATTTTAAGCTGATGCTGAACCACCTGGTGGTGCTGATGTAGATGCTTCTATCATAATGTTCCATCGGTATCCTGCTTGAAGAAGTTGCTTTGCCAAGCTACATGCACTTGAATGCAACTTTTGAGATTTCTGATCTACTTTGCTGATACCAGAGTTGACTTTGTCTTTGTGTGCACATCATGATAGAGTGCCTTCTGAATCCTTATAATGAAGGGTCACTGCCAATACATGGTCAATTTGAGAATTGGATATCATGTGTGGAGGCGTGGATGGTAGAGTGTGTTTAGGAATAAAAGATGGATTGGTCAAAAGTTTGGAACCTTTGACTCTCCAAACTTGGGAAGATGAGCAATGATGGATGGATATGGAAGTGTGTTTGGAATTAGGACCAACTTCCTGATATACTTTGTATGTCACTTGAGAATCATGTTTTTTCTTTTGTGGACATCTTTGATGGATACTTTTCCCTTTTCTATTTTTCCCCATAGTTTCTTTGACTGATGGAGTTTGATAGGGATAATCTTTCTTTGTATTTTTTGGTATTTACATGTATTTGATTTGTCCGATATACTTCTTAGCTTCCTTTTCTTTGATAACATTCTTCATGCATCAATTCAAGTCTTTCTTTTGTTGTTGGTCCCAATTCGTGGATGGGATGATAGGTTGATGAAGATTCGTGACATGGCAGGTTGTAGTATTGGTATTGGTTTCATCATAAGGATTCTTCATGCTCCCTATGTTGATGTTTAATCGAGATGGAGCTTACCCCAGTTTTGTGGAAGTATCACTGATATGTTTATATCCATTTCTCCCTAAATAACTAAGGCCTTGATGCTTAGGATTGCCAATAATTTGTACTGGTTCCAGGATACCTTGTTCATGTAGGCCTAATCCTCTACCTTGATCATTCATCTATTGAAATATTTTGTTTGCAATAAGATATGATTTACATTGGAAACAAGGTGTTAATCCTTCTCTACTTTGTCGTGGACATTCAAAAGTGTCAGCTTCTTTATTGATGGGATAGCTTTCCCTTAAAAAGGTAAGTGATCCAACTTTATAAGTGATAGGATCCTCTATATGTGGAATGAATGCCTGATTGATATCTTTAGATTGATCTTGCGAGATACTAGATTGTAATGCTTCTTTAAGAGGTGTTGATGCTTCACTATCTTTGTAAAAGTCTTCCTCATGATTCATTTCACAAGATTTTTCTGATTCGTGATTTCTGGAGGAGCCCTCTTCATGACCTATTTCTAATGTCTCTAGACTTCTCTATATCTTGATCATGTGTATAAATGTTAAGAGTAGGAGACTCTTGTTCCTTGGTAATGATATCAAGAGTATGAGAATCTTGTTTTGAATGAAGATCATCTACATGTCCATCCAAAGAAAGCATCTTATGGGTAGATGGAGGAGTATCTTGTATAGACAGGAGAGTGCCCATTACCTCATTTTAGTATCTTGAATATAAAAATTCTTGATCTTGGTTAATGTCAAAATTGCTTTCAACATGCTTTGGATCAAGTTCTTGACATGGTTCGATTTCAAAGGGTTTTTGGACATCGTCTTAAGGCATGGGAAGTGGCTCAATATCCTCTTGATCTTTGAGTGGACTTGGATCAAATGGTGAGTTGAGGATTCTTTCACTGTTAACAACCGTGAGGTCGAAGGATGTCAATATTCCTTGGGAGGGACCATTGCTAGACCTTGGTGATAGTTGTTGATCATTCTTTGGAATAATTTCTTGAGATATGTCCTCTAACTCGTTAGGTGATGTAGAGACATTGCCAACACGATCATTTGTGAATGGATCTTGGTTTATGTCGATAGGATCAAATAACATCAACACTCCTTGAAATAGAACTTTGCACGAGGGGTCTTGATCATGACTAAAAAATGGCTCTTGATGTATGTTTATTTGATCATCAGATGAGGTGGAAACATCTTCAAGGTGTTCATTGATGGATAGATCTTGATTATTGTTTTCAACAATTGTGGTGGGAGTTTGTTGCAAACTCTATTGTGGGAGTAATGCCTATGTTTGCTGCTAAGTGAACAATGCTTGTTGTTGGTCATGCTATTGTTGTGCCAACAATGCTTGTTGTTGGGCTTGTTGTTGAGCTACTTGTTGATAGATTGCTTGCGATTGTGTCTGGTATTGTGCTCATTCCTGTCGAGCCTAGTGTTGGGTTTGAGTTTGAGCATGTGCTTGTCGAGCTGCTTGTGCTACTTGCATAGCTTGTACGGCTTGTGCGGCTTGTGCAGCTTGTTGGGCAGCCAATTGCACTTTCGCTTTCTAAGCAGCTAGCTATGCAACTTGTTGGTTTTGGAGCACCTTTTGGCGGGCAGCTTGTTGAGCAGATTGCAACAAGATGGAGAATGAATTGTGTTTGGGCAATGGTGGTGATGGGTTGGGAATGGTGTTGACCATTGTGATGAGTGGTCTGATTGAGATGCTTGGTCCTTGAGACACTTCAGGGATGGTGTTTTTGTTGACCATTGGGGTTGCTTGGATGGTTGCCATATGTTGTTGCGATATCAATGGCAAAATAAGAGAATTTGATATGATGCTTTGCTTTATGATTGGAATATTCTTCGAAAGGCTCATACCTTGATTGCTTGGTTCATAGATTTGTAAGTTTTGACTTTGATTTAAATCTACCAAAGGGAGAGGTGTTCCAAAATTTAGATTGGGCATGCTCACTTTTGTTGTACTTTTGAAGTTTGGAGGAGATAATGATGCCATGCCTAAATGTGAGTTTCGATAATCAATTGGAATTGTGAGACTTGGATAGTTTGGATGATTTGGATTACTCGTAATGTATGAGTCAAGTTTAAACTCCATGTTTTTTCTTGTGATGTGATCTTGCTGACCTTTGAGGGGTTTAGGACCAATGATGAGATGGAGGATGAAAGGGGTGAATGATATGGGTGTTTTGAACTTTTTAGGAGCTTTGGATCAATGCTAGACTTAAGGAGTTGTTTTGATTTGATTTGATTTTGATGATAGTTTGACTAAGTGGGTTAGGTCAAACAAAGTGATGGTAAACTTGTAAACCCTAGGAAGTTGTGTTATCCTAGGGAAAACTCGCATAAGAGAATGAATTGGCTAAGTGTGTTAAGCAAATTAAAGTGATCATGAACTTAGTAGACCTCAGGAAGTTGCATTATCCTAGAGGAAAATTTGTTCAAGAACATTGATAATTTGACTAGGTGCGTTAAGTCAAACAAGGTGATGCTAATTTTCCAAAAGTCTAGCATGAATGATGTTTTCAAGGTTCCAAAAGTTGTTGGTGAGATGGGATTTGATAAATTTTTGGATGGATGAACTATTTTGACTTGATCCTAGATGACCCTATGAGGACTTACTTACAAGAGCAAGGTGATGAAGAAGATGCTTTTCCCTAGAAATAATTCAAATCAAAAGACTAATGTTTGCATGGAAACCAAATGACTCAAAAGGGATCAAGCACATTTGTGGTTCAATTGTCTGTTATCTTGTTTAGATTTGGTTCTTTTTACCACAAACACTTTCTTGATTAGCTTTTTCAAACTGAATGTCCAATGTCCTAATTTTCTTTCATCCCACAAGGTGTATTATGTGGAAATCAAAGAAATCAAGGCAAAGGTTTCCTAGGTTGAACCTTAGTGAAAACAAATGATGATAGAATCCAAGCACTTAGAAACCTCTAAGGATATGATCCCTAGGGAAATCAAGAGTGCTTAAATTCATCAAAGGTATTTGTTTCCTAAAAGGGGTTTGAAATTTGGGGGCCTTTTTAATGTTCATTTTGCAAATGTTTCTAGGACCAAGTAATGTATTCTTCTTTTCCAAGAAATTTTTATAACCCTAGGATGATGAGACAATATTTTGTTGGGTTCCCACTTAGATAAATCCAACTATGCATCTTTTGTGTGGATGGCTAAATGCTTGACCACACTGGCTCCCCTCTACGGCACACACTTCTCGGGTCAGCCAAGCATTAGTACCCATGAATCTCCCATGGCATACTTTCCATCTCTACAACAAAACCACATGTAAAACATGGGGTGGCTTCAAAGGACATGACCTTTTGCACCAACAAAATAGATAAGGTTTTGGCCTTTTTCTAAACAAAGGGTTTTAATTCAAGAATTTCGTTCATGGGGGATTTTTGACCACACTGGCTCCCCTCCACGGCACACACTTCTTGGGTCAGCCAAGCATTAGTACCCATGAATCTCCCATGGCATACTTTCCATCTCTACAACAAAACCACATGTAAAACATGGGGTGGCTTCAAAGGACATGACCTTTTGCACCAACAAAATAGATAAGGTTTTGGCCTTTTTCTAAACAAAGGGTTTTAATTCAGGAATTTCGTTCGTGGGGGATTATTGAACATCAGCAAGAGTCCATTTTTGTCCATCTCGTCAGAATAATCCTCGTGATTCTTGAACTTTCCTAAAAAATCCGCACTTATATACCGGTTGGAAGTCGCTTGGCTTTAGCGTGTTCCCGGTTGGGTTGTTCCCTTGGGTGATTAATTTTTCACACAAGGTAGGCCTGCTAAGATAAACAAAAGTGAGTACACTTATTTGTAGTTTGATCAACCTTTATTTAGAAACAAAGGGAGAGCACACGCCATAAGCCTACTCGCACTCGCAAAGTGTTTTGTTCAATTTTAAACCCAAAAAATGAAGTGTGGAGGTAATAATTTTGACAACTTAATATCACAAAAAGACTTTTTATTCTCAAGATCACCGTAAGGCACGAGAGGAGCGCATACACCTTTTATATGATATTACTTTATTAAAAAAATTACAAAACATCAAAAACACATGTTCATTTTAATCCTTCAAAGCAATAATGAGTTCTTTTTAAAGCGCCAACTTTGAAGTGTGAAAGTTTGCTTGTTAAATTCTTAAACCTTTTAAAAAAATATAGTATGTTGTTCCTAAGGTTCTTTTTAGCCTTTTGCAAACTTTGGAAAAGAAATTTTGTTTGTTCTTTTTAGAGCCCAAAAGAAATTTAAGTGTCCTAAGAGCATGAAAGTAAACAAATTTCTTAGAAAGGGATTATAAGTTCTCCCAAAGTGTTTAAAAACACCTGATACAATGATATGATAAATTCATAGAGAACCCTTGGCCTTCATTTTTCTTCTTTCACTTTTGATCAAGAAATTCCCTTTTTTGGCAGATTTCAACAATTGTTAATTTTTTCCATTTTTGGCAATTTTGCATACATTACTTTGAGAGTTCTTTTTTTTTGCCAAAAACTTTATAAAACTAAGATAGGATGAATTGGCAAATAACATATGAAATTGGAAACATGGTTTTTGAGTTATTAACAAAAATAACTTTCAAAAAACTAGGAAAAAACACTAAAATATCATTTTGAGGGCCAAGATGAAAGTTTCAAGCCCCAAAAATGTGCCAAAATTGCCACCAACCTATCTTGATATATTTGTAATCCATATCCTACTTCATAAACAAACCACCTATAAAATTTCAGCCAAAACCCACATCTGAGTCAAAAGTTATGACCTTGGGAAGTTTCCTACATCAGAAAAAAAAGTTAAAAAAAAACTAGAAATCTGCAGGTGTGGTGCAATTAGCAAATACGGTGTAGTTTGGAATAGATGCGGTGCTATATAGTGTTGTGCATTTGACTGGGTGTGGTGCTCTGGAAAAAAAGAAACCGCGGGTGTGGCACAATTTGGTCACGTGACGCAGTTTGTGAGGAGGCGAGCTTTAAAAATTTGAAATTTCTGAGCGAGAAAGCGGATGCGGTGCTATTTAAGAAAAGTGTGGTGCAATATAGCGCTGCACCTCTAAAAGTAGTGCAATACAATGCCACACAAACTATTAGCGGTGCAGTTTCTTGTGTACACAAAAATGTTTAAAAAAACACGAATTTGTGAAAAACGTGATGAAATCTTGAGATTTTTCCCTCTTTCTAGTGCCAAAATGTGAACCCCAATTTGATACCTGCACAAATACAACAAACAATCATATTATTAGATCATATGCAAGTTAAAAACAAAGATTCCCCATGAAATTAGATTGAAACATTAATATAGAAAGAAAATGAAGAATAATGCAAAGAAATTAAATAAATCCTATTTTAATGAACAAACTATCAATCCTATGGGGGAGTTGGTGCCAATTGATGTGTCGAAATTGACCCTTTCCCAACTCCTAATTTGTAATGTTCAGTGATTTGATGAGTGATCCACCTTGATGAAGATTCAATCAACCTTCATGATAAAAATCTGCATAACCTAGCTAAGAATGTGAAGAAATGGATGAAACTAGATATGCTTGAAGAAGAAGTTGAGTATAGTAAGTTTACTCAAATTGTGGATGATTGAATGAGAGGAAGAGTCTCTCATTTATAGATTTACAAAATGGAAGAGAGAGTGAAAATAAGCAATGTGGGATCATTCAAAATCCAATGGCCAAGTGCCACTTGTCAAGATGTGAATGGTTGAAGGTTGAGCACATTTTGATCAATATGCAAGTTTGAATTTTGAATTTGATGAAGTGACATGTTTAGGGGGGATGAAATAAATGGAGTTAATGTCACTGGGCTCAATGCAAAGGACATGTAAGAGGTCTTAAATTCTTTATTGTAAGGACTAAGTGCATTTGAATTTGAATTCAAATTTGAGGGAATATTCCCTTTTTATTCCATATGAGGGAAAATAGATGAATTAATAAATCAAAGTAATTGATTTATTGTGCAAGTTGCATTCTCTAGAGAATGTGACATAGATTAGGATTAATTTAATCAAAGATTAATTAATTTAATGAAGAATTAGGAGATGTGACAATTTAGACTTAAATTTATGAATTGATTTAAATCAAATTGAGAGGAAGAGTTTTAATTAAATAAATGATTTTTATTTATTTAACTAAGTGAGGTAATGTTAGATTAAATCAAAGAAGGTTTAATTTATTCAATTTAATAAGAGGAATTTAGGCATTTAATCAAATAAAATGAATTATTTAATAAAGGAGTTTTACAGAATTAATTAAATAAAATTGATTTATTTAATTAACATGAGATGATGACTTAATTAGATAAAGTTGATTTATTTAATTAAGAGATGAAGAGCGATGAATTTAATTGAATATAGATTATTTGATTAAGTGACTAGCAAAGGAGATGATTCAGGATGAAATAGTATTAGTAAATCAGGATCTAGTGTGTCAGATCGAATTGTTCATTTTCCATGTCTACAATATATATATATATACACACACACACACACACACACACACACATATATATATAGTCGCTGACAAGTGTTGTAGAGTATGTTTCAAATACAAAAAAAGAAAGAGGAAGGTTCTTTTAGATGTCTCTTTAGGAACTCAAGGGTCCGATGATGGCAGCAGGTGGCGCACAATGAGGAAACATCATTCTCTCAAAATTCTCATACCATTGCACCTTATGAAAGGGTTTGACGTTGTGCATCCTCATCAGAAAATGGCAGGTGGCACGGACATTGTGACGATGTTCCTCATGAGTTTCAAGCTCAAAGCCACGCAGAAAGGGCCTAGTCGAGATGGGTCCTCCTTCCTTGATGAGTCGTTGTAGGTTGCAAATAGATGGAATTCCATGGTCGATCTTGGTAGCTCTCACAACATTCTCCAACCCCTCCAAGTAGCATTTGGGAAAGACCTACTTTGTTAGCTTCAAAATCTTCCTCTTTGAAATTCCGTCTAACATAGAAGCTACAAAGTGGGAATTGATACTTGTATTTACTCTATACTGGTCCTCATATTCTACATAGTCTTTTCCTAGCACCCACTTTATGGCTTTCACATACATAAGGTTTTTCATGCCAGTCATGCATTTCAGATGCCTACACCTAATTTTTCCTATGAAGGCAACCTACGTCTTCTTGCATGTAAGCCTAATTGGTGTTTCCATGACTACCGCTACTCTCGCTAGATAATGAAATTACCAATGATGTTTTAGGGCCAAGTGCTAAGAAATGCTAAGTGAAAATATGGATTTCCAAAATACCAAGGTGGTTGTCACCCACAAAAGGATATAAAAGTCATGGAAAATCCTAACCTGGGAATTGGACATTCTAGCAGGTGACTAACATCTTCTTATGGTTGTTCATTTACATTGTCAAACTAGGGAACGTATACTTGAAATGGAGCGGCATTGTATGTGCACTAAGAACCAATTTTAGCCACAATTTACTAGAAATAAATGCTTCAAAGGAATTCTACTTTTGATGCAGGAACGTAATGTAAAGTCTTCTTAACTTAAGCATAACTTAATCAAAGTAGAAATCATGACAACTATTACTAAGGAACAAACTATGAATTGGTCTTATGCTGCAAGAACAAACACAGGGATGGATTCCCGATGCTACCGGAACAATATAAGACTGAGTTTGCGCTGAAACCTTCAAGAATGAAATTCTAACTTATAATAAAAAGGAAATAAAAAACTAACTACAAATACTCACTAAGTGGGACCCCTTAGCAAGAATCAACCAGTCTATGCAAGAATTGAACTCAAAACTTCATCAACTTTTATTCATAAACTTGGAATCATATACATTGATCATTCTGCTTGTAAGAAAACTAACACAAAACTCTATTTCTCATTATAATACTAATCTTAACACATTTTGTTTTGTTCTCTTGTCTCTAGTCTAATCTAATCTATTCTGTTCACTCACACAGGAGGAACATTTATTTATAGAAAAGCAACCAACTACCTAACTCTAACAGAGAAATACGTGGACATAAATGCTTCATGTGATTGAGGAACAAACTTCTCATAAATTAAAGCATATCTGTTCAACCAATTCAGAGAGAATCTAGAATTCCACTCTTCCTAGATTAATGATCATTTAGATTTCCTCCTAACGACCCGGCCAGAGAGTCTTCGCTGGAACAACTTCCTCGATGTCTTGCTAGAAATGGACTTTATTGCAGGGCCGAGATCTATTGTGCTTTGACTCGTTCATGCCTCTTTCAACAACCTACGATACACATGGCGACATAAGCAAAAGAAAGAACATACATAATAACACGATACACATTCATTAATCACACACATTAAATCCATTTCATTATCCAAAAACCACATGCCTTATATCAGTCATTTGGGAGGTCAAACAGAGCAATAAATATAGACACACATAGATGTTAAGCTGTAGGAATATAGGAATGTGTTGCCACAGGATACTACCCAATTTTAGATAAAAAAGTCTTTAATCAAAGAGTATAAACAACCATCAGCAAAAGAGTAAGGGTATTTAAAAATACATCATGATATTCAAATTATGAGCATATTTCGAGCTCATCACAAGGGTCCTTTTTATAGATGGGAAAAGGCCTCCCTAATTGAGAAAGGTATGTTTACGTCACATAAAAATGGTATGAAGAGCCCTAACAAGTAGTATTGTAGCATGTGAAATAATGAAGATAATCAAATGCAATTTCAACTTGTTCAAATTGAGCCTTTGTTTGAAAAAGAACGAGAGGGAGCCAGTTGTCATCATATACAATGTTTCCATCCTAGTTAAATCAAAGAAAATCTTTTAAGATGAAGTCATTGGTTGATGTGTCCGATTACAATCAAATAATCATTAAATGCAAAAGCTTGTGAAAAGATATGGCGATGTTGATTTAGTACTTTTTCTAATAAAAATTAAGAGCTACCGTATGTGAGGTCATATCTCTTAATGTGTGTAGTATTTTGGAAAGTGGGCGGTCTCTTCGCATGCACGAAAGGGTTAGTGGTGCATGGCATAACTAATGTGAAAAGATAATGTGTACCCTTGCTAATCCGATATTTTCAAAAATAAAAAAAGATAGATAAGCATCGTGTGGAGGGCATTAATTGTGCAAGGTTGGAAAAGTGTGTAACCGCCTGAGTCATTTGTAGAGATAGAGAAATGTTTTCAAAAAACTAAGTTGTAGAGTTCTTTGAAGACACAAGTAAAATGGCTGAAATTGTAGAGAGCTCAACTCAGGCCGTCGCTGCCGAAAGCATTGAAGAATGAAGGATGTAGGTGCCTTGTGTGAATATCTATGCCGAAGATTCTTATGCAACCCTGGACATTCAAGCTAAACCTTCATGGCCCTACACTAAGCTAGCAGACCATAAAGTGTTAAGCGTGGTTTCTCCTAGAAACCAGGGTTTGGTATCAAAAGATTGGTATAACATCCGAGATCCAGAGTTATCTCAGAAACCAAAAAGTTTAAGAGAGGCTGCATGCAAAAATATGAAAAAGATAAATGATCCTTTTCATAATCAAATGTGGAATTGTGGTCTTCCTCAGTATATGGTTCCTTTGGTACACCATTGTCCAGAGATTGTGGCTACCTGTGCTAAAAGTTTCGACGCTTGGATGAGAATTATAAGCGACCATAATTTCAAGGTGATAATTTGTCACCAAGCTCTCTAGGATATGTTGTGAATTCCTCTTAATGTTCTTGAGGGTGTTGATGATTTTGATATTTCAAGACTGCAAAATTATTGGAGAATGCTTAGAATAGCTCAACAATTTTTTAATACCGAAATGGGTAAACCATCATATAACTCTGTCCCTCCTAGCTTCCCTCTTAGTCTAGTTGCTTTTAAAGTAGGTTCGACTATCATCTTCTCTATGTTGGTGTTGGTGTGTGGATTGGATACAGATAAAGAGGTCTTAGACTTCCAGATGAGTCTAAGTTTTATGCTGAAATAGAATAGAAAATAACCATTGATGGACTTTGCAAAGGTCATTGTGGAAGGGATGTGCCGACAGCTGAAGGAGTTTGAGCCTGGTTCCAAGTTTAGGTATTCTTCTTTCTTGACCTACATGATTTTACATCAAAACCTAGATTATTTCCTGTAATCTCTGCCCTTGGCAGTATTTGATGAAAATGGCGCTAGAAAACCAGTTTCGACCTGGACTCCTATCCTCTCAAAAACTTTTGATTATTACACATTTTCAGATGCATTCCTAGCTTTGAATTTAAGAGCTTTGGATCATAATGGAGGCAATATTTTTGGTCGCTTGACACAGAGTCAGATATCATGGATAAGAGGTCTTGTACCACCGTGTGATTTGTTCTTTGGTTCAGATTTTACAATGCTTTGGATGCAAGGTTTTGTCCAGGAGCCTTTCTGGCTCCCACATTTTGTTTCAGATAGGGTACTCGCCTTGGAGGTTTTGGGGAAGTTGTGTAATATTGAGAATGATTACTGGGGAGGAAAGCATCTGACTTCCCATTTGACACTGCCAATCATGTTTGGCTTTGTATCATTGGTAAAAAAGAAGAATCCAAAGGTGAATAGTTCTGAAGTATTGTACTCTATGTTGGGTCACCTTGGATTAATGGTTATCTATGAAACATGGTGCTAGAATCTAGAAGGTAATTTGGCAGAGATAGGCATTAAGATGTCTCACTAGTCTCAGTCATTTTGGGACCCTTGGAGAAATACAGATGAGGCAAATGAGAGATTATACTTTGGCCTTGAGTACATCCCTTCTAGCTCAGGTCAACCACCTTGGCTGAATTTTTATCATATAATGGTGAAGCCTATCCCCAACCATAAAATAAATCAATTCCTCTACAACCAGTTAAAAAGGCTCTATTGGAAGCCTGAAAGGATTAAATATTTCTAGATTTATAGGCAAGAGGTAAAAAGGACTAACAGGCTCTTTTAGGAGGTGGATTCAGACAACTAGTTTGATGATATATGGTGTTGTGAGCATTCAAATAGTGAAGATTCTCCTAACCCTTTGGGTTCTGAAAGGTTCGGTGAGGCGAAAAGTGTAGCTCTGAAGCATGAAGAAGAGGTAGCCCAAAAGGATCCCATAATTGAAGAGGACCCTATGCTAGGAGAGATAGTTATTGACAATAGTTACTGTGTGAAGACTCCTCAAATACATAGCTATCAGATCATACTAGCTCCTCTAGGTCAGGCATAAAAAGGTTGAGAACTTCTAGATGCCACCGAAGGGTTATTTTGGACCTAGACAATTCTCCAGAAGAGAAGAGACCACAAATGGAGGAAGCAAGAAGAGGAGAAGAAGAATAGTGTGAAGAGGTAGTTGTATTTGCTACAAGTCTTTAGGAAACTCAGGTATATTTCTCCCCTTCTTCTCTCTCTTCTATGTCTTTAGTTTCTTTCATGCCTACTTCTATCATGTCACTTGTGCTGGCTGTTCCTATCACTGGTCACCCAGGGCAGGTCAAAATTAATTCCCCTAGGGGTCCCCTTTCGTCTCCTCCTATGTCTACTGCCCATGAGGCACAAGTAATGGTAGCATATCTTGACCCTTTGAGTCAACAATTTGTATCCCTGAGGCCTCAACATCCAATAAGTTCTTCACCGAGGTTTTTTCTCACCATGTTTTCACCATCTCTAGGTAGTCAGTTTATCCCACCTTGTTCCCTGACAACTGTTATTATACCTAGCAAGTCCATTAATACAATAAGCATGTTATTCCCATTAGCAGTTCCCCAAGAGTTCCCTTTTGCTTGTGGATTGGGTATTTTATCCTAGGAGTATTTCTCGTAGGTGGATGTAAACAAAAGTGCTCGGGCTAGCCGAATACAAAAAAAAGGGAAAAAGATGCAAGTAGACAAGCGAAGCCCCTTTTGTAGACTATGTTCAATGAAAGCCAAAATTCATTGATGTTTGCAACACCTAATTTCATCAAGCCGGTCAAAGAAATGCAACCAAATGATTATTTTTTCAATTTCATAGGGCTTGATTTGCAATAGGCTTGTCCGTAGGATAAGGTTGAGTTAATTGAGGAAACCCAAAGGGTGGTGACAACCGATTTCCTCAAGCTCAGTCGCTAGATGAAGATGAAGGTTGAAAAAATAAAAGAGTTGAAAGGAAAGGTGGAGATCTAGTCTAATAAGAATAAGGCCCAGGAAGTCAAAATCAATCGACTACAGAGTGAGAGGAATTCCTTTGAGAGAAAAGTCGTTGAGCTTCAGGCCTTGGGTGTGGAGATTGTTTTGGCCCTACATAGAGAAATTGATAATTTCTAGGTGACAGAGGCAGCCCTCCACGATGAATTGAGACAAGTGAGTGATGGTCTGAAATAGCTCTAACAAAGTACCAACGATGAGGTAAATGAAATGAATGTTGCATTGGAGCAGGAAACAAAGAGGAAAAAACAAGCCGAGCTAGCCTTGAGGGAGAAGGAGAAAGAAATTACTACTCTAAATAATCAGTTTTCAGACCTAGAGGGAAGCGTTGCAGAGTTGAAGGAAGAATTGAGTAGAAAGGTTGCATAATTAGACCTTTTGAGATCCCAGTCTCTTGCATCCCAAATGAACTTGCTAGAGATATCTAAAGAGCTACACGCATCATATTGGGATAAGGTGAAGACACTATGTCTTACCTTGCAACCCACTCTCAAATTTATGGAACATGCTACCAATCTATGCGAGATGGTTAGTGAAACAATGCAACAGGTGCAAGAGGAGACTTCTGATAGAGTTCTAGAGGCCAAGTAGTTGTTAGGAAAATTGTATACATCTTTTGATGAGCCATTGAGCAGTGTGGGGATTGAGGATCAAACAACAGCGACCATGAGAATGAATGTTCTCATCTCTATGCATGAAGTCATCTAGCATGTTGGTGAGTGCAGAGAAAAGTTGGCTCAGATTATCTGTGATATGTGTTGGAGTTGAGAAGATACAACACCATAGAAGCCCAAAAGATCTTTGCAAGCAAATAACCTGTTACAAGGAGAAACAAAGAGAAACAACAAAAGAAATGCTCAAGAATGTGGAGCCATGAATTCACACAAAAATGTAAAATGAATTAATGATACAAAAGATAGTTTTCAACTACATATAGATGAAAACCCTAAAAAGGAAAACCCTAGGCTTGCACAATAATAATTAATAAAGTAATTAATTATTATGTACCTAATGTTAGCTTAAGTGAAAAGAGGTAAAAGGGAACTTTACGTAATTAAACAAATATTGTTTAATTAATAAAGTAAATACCCAATTACTCTAACAATATGCGAGAAAATTTTTCCCACCTAACTCAATGAGGACTTCCATCACCCTTCATGACTGATCAAACAGTGGCAAACATATAACACATTATTGAAAAGATTAAGGAGAAAAAGAAATATTTATCAATTTTCCAATCCTTCGATCAGTCTCCTACTACCACAAATATTGAAAACATGGTGCATCAGTTGGTGTATCTCTTCTTCTAGCTTGAGTCCAAGGAAAAAGTATTTGGTCGATTTCCTTTTAAGGAAATTATTGATCTAAACATGGCGCATGAAAATCTGCGCACTCTCTCTACACCATCAAATGAAGTCTGGACATCCCTTTAGGTTGCCCTGTCTAAGCTATGAGTGATTGGTCCAAGGGGTTGGATTGGTTTGCAAGACCATGATCTATATTTCTTCATTTTGCGAGTGAAATGTCCCTGTGAGTCGCCAAGCTGTGAATATTTATTCACACACCGCTATTTTCCTGCGTGGTTTCTCTTTCTTGCATGGCTTCGCCTTTCTATTTTGGGATTGCTCATAGATTTTTGACAGCTGCCACATGGCATCCTATCAAAGCTTTCTTTTGGGATGTCTCTTCTTCTTTTTTCCGGGCTCCGTTTGTATGACATGTCGCCTCCACTTTTTTTCTTTCTGGGTTGGGCCCACATCGTAGTTTCCTTTGTTGGGAGTTTTCTGTGCCGTGTTCATTGGTGTGTTAGTTATCTCGGGTTTGACGTTTGTTGCAATGGTCTCTATTTTGGTGTCGTGTGTTCTCTCCTTCTGTTTCTGCATGTCCCATATCTCCTCAGGATGTGCCTTCTAGCGTGCTACTGGAACATCTTTATGTTGCTGTCGGCTTGAGAAAATCTTGATCATTGATGGCTTCGTGAAAGCATCTTTCTTGTTGGGGTCTCCAGGTAGTGGGCTGGCTTATTTAAGAAGCCTTTTCTTCACTTTTATGTTGGTTGTTAGATGGATGAAATTTTTAGGAGCATTGGGAATTAGCCTCTGTAGTGTTTTCTATTAAATTTGAACTCGCAGACTGTGTCATTCTATTCGGCCTTTCTGTTTCCATGCACTTGATAAAACATTAAACTATGCTTGTATTTTCTAAAGCTTTTGAGCATCTATTCTGAGATTTTGTAATTTTTATACAGCCTAGTATAATACAGATCATGTTGTTACTCTTTTGTGTTAGCTTATGTTTTATGAGTCATATTATGCAAATGGTTTGATGTTCTTATGTTTGTAGTGTTGGGAATCATCTATTTGATATACGCTAGTTATTACTCAAGCCTTTGTTTCAGCATTGTGCTTACTTATTCATTTCTTATTTGGTGCATCACCTTAGTTTAAGTGTGTTTATTTTATGTTTATCTTCTTCCCTTTTTCCTCCCCCATTAAAAAATGAAGAGCCAACTTTGATAAAACCTCAGAGGTCACTTAGCTATGCGCATAAGTCCCCCAATAGCTAAGTTTCCCATAAGGTTGTTTCCTGTAAAATTTTGCATCAACAAATAACACATTCCTTTTCATCATAAGCATCAGAGAGAGTTATAAGAATTTTATTTACAATCCTAGTTTCATCTATTGTAGCACAAAGTCCTCATATTCTAGCAATGATCTCATCTAATCTCTGTATATAAGCTTTAACATTCTTATCTTTAAACATATGTAGGAGCTTAAACTGTGTCTATAGACCCTACAAATTTGCCTCTTTGACCCTTTCATCACCTTCATGTGCCTTTTCTAAAGCATCCCATAGTTCCTTAATTGTCTTTATATTCTGAACTTTAATCAACTCAAAATGGATAAGACTATTCTTCAAAATGTACTTATCTTTATTGTTCACTTCATGTGCGTTGATCTCATCATCAGTAATCGAACCATTAGCAAGAGGAGTGTAAGGATTCTTGTAAGATTTCTCCACATCATATCCACAATACTCCAAATATTATTCCATCAATATTTTCCAGATAGCATAATTAGTTCCATCAAACCTCGGATAATCATGAGTAACTTTGCCTGCCATCCTGAACCTTCCTTAAGTAGTTAAGATCTTCTCCAAAGAACCAAGCTTTGATATCAATTATTGAACATGACAACTGAGAGGGGGTGAATTAGTTGTACCAAATTTAAACTTTTAAATCATTCATCAAAACTCAAATCAATCACAAATCCTTAATACTGCTAAAATGATTAAACATTAAGTGCAAGTGTAGACACTAAAAATGAACACAACACCAAATTTATGTGGAAAACCCAATGAGAGAAAAACCACGATGAGGATTAACTCACACTATAGAGAATATTAAAATCGATTACAAATGCTCACTACCAAAGAAAAAGGCTTACAACCAAAACAAGGAACCATTATCCAGATTAGGACTCACTGTCCAATAGTGTTAACCACCCGAAGGGCTCATTACCACAAAGATAGAAAGAAGATAGAAGAGATATGTTATAGAGAGAAGAAAATCTCAATGTAATAGATATTTCCACCACAATTTATTCAACCACTTGCAGACATGCATGAAATATAATGTACACCTTTAGCTCACTACATCCATAAACTCATCATTTAGAATTCACATTGATCTTCCACACTCGCACCACAAAAACCCACTAATTTTCATGTACTTCACATCTATCTACTCTATTTTTTTGCACTTATCTCTTTGTACATATTTCACCACTAACTCATCCCGTATTTATACCATCTTCAACTTTGAAACATATCCAAAGTCAAACATCCATCATTAAATTCAAATTAGGCTAGAACCAAAACATCCTAGGGTGGAATTAGAATGAGGGTGAGCCAAACACACACTTGATGAGGACCCAAATAGGTCCCAACACACTTCATCAACTTTGAAGGTAGTTTTCAAAACAAGGTCTACCAAACAAGTGTAAAACACATAGAACAATTAAGCACACACAACCCTTAACATGATCAAATCCTTCTAGACACCACAATTATTTTCAACATAATCATAACAACCTAAATCTAAAATTACAAGTCATAATACTTAACCAAAGAGAAATACGGACCAACAAAATTTCTCCTAGACCTCAACTAGATATATAGAAAACCACAACTCACAATTGGTGAACATAACTCACACTATACAATGGATCAGAAGCCAATTTTTTTATATAGAAGCTTCCAACAACCATGAACAACATGTCTGAACCACAAAACCATAGGAGAAAATATTGGAGTAAAACCCAGAGCAACCATTGAATACCTACAGCCTTTCATCATTATAATTTTCTCAATATCCTTGACATATATAGCTATTAACCTACATCCATGACATCAATGACAACACCTTTACTCTTGAAACACAAGGATGATGTCATGATCCCATCATTCGCTAGTTATCATCAACTTGTAGATAGTATATTTATGAATACACAAAAGTTGACACTTCTTATTGAATAGTTCTTGGATTGTGAAAATAGATTAGCGGGTCCTTTTGTTTGAATCAATAATTTCTTCAAATATAATAAAATAAAAAATTATTCAAAAAAGGAAAATATTTGTTTTTTTGTTTGTTTATGTTTCACCTCCTGCTAAGGTTTCAACATCGTCCATCTCCAACAAAGTTGACATCCAAAAATCAAGATAATTCTAATAATACCATTTCATAGATATGAGGAGCCTATTTTTCATAAAACACCCATTTTCACATAAAATTTATATCCCAAATACAACTAATCTAAATATTAATCCTAACATCATCCTACTTCATAAATAATTTATCCCAAATCAAAATCCCATCACTCAACCAATCTCATCCATAATCAAATAAAACACAAATCCAAATCCAAATCTCCTTTAAATTCAAGAACCCATTACATCATCCTTAATTATTATGTGCTTAAGAAATTTTCCTAACTTAAGTAACATGTAAATTACATACAATCAAATCATCTTAACCAAACTTAGAAAAATTATCTTATAAATTTACCCTATCCTAAGTTAACTTTTCCAAGAATCCCAATTTATCTTTATTGATAACTTTACTATATAAATCATGAGAGATTAATTCATCATTCTGATAAGGAAGCTAAGGTAGTGAAACAAATTCCTATAGTATTATTGAGATGAGGGTTATACAAAAAAAATAAAAATCTAAATAGTTACAAAAATTTAAATAGAAATAAATATAAATAATATTCATACCAGAACATAGTGATTTATGTAGAGAAAACCCTTTTGGGAGAGAAAACCCACTCCAAAAGACACCCAATATATTATTCATAAATGAATAAGATTACAATATACTTACAGAGAAATATTTCTCATAGGAGTATCACCAACCAGAGTTTCAAAGGAAGCTCAACAACTATATGAATCTTAGATACAACCTCCATCTTATGCACCTAATATATAGGAGATACAATATATGAAATCATCAAAATGATATTACAAAACCATGAGATAAAACCACCTAAAAAGTTGTGCCCATCCTTGTCTCTAATAAAATATGACTATGATGTGTTTAAACACACACGACCACATGTAACTCCCCCTTTACAGCTCATTTATGTGTCCAACACATTTTTACATCTCTCATTTCAAGAGATCCAACTTTTAGAGGCCATAACTTTTGATCTGGGTGTCCAACTAGAGAAATGTTTGAATTGTTGGAAATCTTGTGAAGCACTCTATCAAGATATAAATTTCTATACTAGTTTGACCACTTTCAGGCCTAAAAAATACCTATAAGGCCTTCAAAATGGACTTTGAAACTTAAAAAAATGAAAACTTTAATATCTTCAAATCCAGACATGATCCTATGACGAAACTTTATGAGCATTCTTATTTAGCCAATCCAAATATTTGGGGAAAAAATTTCATCAATTGCTTCTCAAACGTAAGCCAACCTATGCATGCCCCAAGGTTAATAGAATTTATGAATGATGATACAAAATATAATTACTTAGATCACCTTATCAATTTAAATAAGGACTATTTATTTGAACAAATAATTGAAGAGGGATACATACTCCCCAAAATACTCTAGTCTTACAATGTCCTATAACCACATCCATATTTAAAAATCTATGCGATATAAAAAAACAATAAACCATAACCCATCCAATGATTAAAAATCTCAAATAGGGTGTTAGCCAACTTTCATCACACATCATCCAATACCCCAAATTTATATACCCATAATATATAGTGGCACACTTTTCAAACAAATCATGGTCACTACCCATCTATTCCACAATAAATATTTCACATCATATTCAAAATTCAACTAACTTCATTCACCTTAAAAATGATCCACTCAAACCAATACAAAATTCCTCCATCTAATCTGTGCCAAATAAAATTTCCATTTGTACCATTTTTTGTTCAGTCCTTGCCACCTATACCTATACCATGATGGAAAATTTTGTAACTAGAAATAATTCCATCTCATTCTATTGATCATTCATTCCTTAATTACCCTCCAACATATTATCCACCCATACCATCCAGTCTTCCATAGTGAACATCTTAACCACCATCACGACAACAATATATCCCACCTATGCATACATTTTAATCCAACTATCAACAAACACCATCTCATTAATAAAAAACATTTCAATCCATATATCAATAACCACCTTTGCAAAATCAGATCCCAAAAATAAAAAAAAATCATACTACATGTCAACAACCACTATCACACAATAAAAAATCCCACCAATAAATAATTTTCTCTATCTATCAGGAAACACCATCACCCAATCCCCTCTAGTCTAGCTCACATAATCAAGTCCCCTTATTTTAATTTTCAAGAATCTCCATGGAGGTTTTACATTTAGTTCATGTGCCCTAACCCCCCTTGTTTGAATTTTTGGGAGGTTTTGTTGGTGGGTTTCGGTTCACATGCTTGATTTTCCTTTTTTTTGAGTTTTTCTAAGAGATTTTTTCTAGGTTTCAATCAATGGACCTAGTGGTAAGGGGCCCAAGTAGGCTCCCCCCGACTTCTTAAACTTGTTCTTGACCTTGTGTGGAAATCAACTTCCTTTTTTGATGGGTAAGACCTTGTTTCTTATGTGGAAAACCTTATTGGCTTGAGATCTCCTCTTTCTATATTTTTCTCTAACCCCTAGTGTTTAGATAATATAAGGGTCTCACCACTAATATGTTAGATTACCTTCTTAATGAGATGCTAGCAGAGATAGACAAGTGATTTATTAGTAAGTTCCTTACCTTTAGACCAAATATGGATTAAGTTAGGAAATGGGCTATGTTGTTCTAGAAACTTAAAGGTATTGTAACCATTAGCATTATGGTGGATGGCCCATTTTTGTTTCAATTTGTGAACAAGGAATATCTAGTTAAAGTTATGATAAGAGGGGCCCTGTGCTTTTGAAAAAAAAAATTTTTTTTCTCTTTATGCAAATGAAAAATAAGATTAGACCCAACAAAGGATCTTGGGTTATTTTCCCCTATCTAGGTTCCTTTACCAAGGTTACCTTTAGAATTATGGAATTATAAAATTTTCCAAAGCATTGCCAATTCCTTTGGTCACTTGTTAGTAGTTGATAAGGTTACCCTCCAAGAAAACCAAGCTATTTTTTTTCTAGAATATGTGTAAATTTTGTAATGAACATAGTCCTCCCCATTAATATTACCATAAAATAAATATTTGGTAGTTGGGTACGACTAATTATCTATGAAAATGTTATATATTTTTTTAGAAGTGTAATAAATTTGGACATTTGAGTAATAGTTGCAAGAAACAAGAAAATAAAATTAAAAATCCATTACTAATCCCTCATTTTGGTGTTTCCAACTGATTGTCTGGGTTCTCCTAAAGATTAGCTACTTATTATGCTCAGAAACCCTAGGTCAATGGCTAACAAACAAAAGATAGATTTACAAGTTCTCTTCTACACATTAGGCTCTACAAAACTAAGGTGGGTTCCCCTATAACATCATGCAACAATAACAACATGCAATGGTTCCTTTGATAACAAATTCATCACACTAATATGGTAGAAGCTAACTTGATGGGCTAAATCATCTCTTCAACCCTCTATATTTTTTGTGGTTCTTTGTAGTGTGGTAATGTGAATGAAGAGTAAAATACAAAAAGTAAATGGACACAGAGTCTATAAATGAGGTAAACTCCTACACTAGACCAACTATGGCTTATTATAACCTCACTACCTTATAGTGAGAAACCAACAAAAGAACAATACCATCACACTACTCATAGATCCAAATCATAACAACATAATATTTAATGAATGGATTGAAATAAATTTTCATCTACTCCTTGAATATAAACTAAAAATTCAAACATTCATAATAGAAAATACGATATGAGAACCAAACATAACCCTTGATCATATTGACTCAAAAGACAAAGAGAAAAATGATGGAGAGTATAATATATTGATATACAAACTATAGATAATATAATGTGTATTCTAGTCATATATTTTTATTACAGATAAAAACTTACAACATTCCTTCTCTAAGTTTCAAAAGACTTATCTATTCAGCTTGACTCAATACAAAGACTTACTAAAACTAAAAATCAGAATCATGGAAGGGAGGATTAAAATATGAACTCCTTAGGTAGGAGAGAATAAATCTGAACCCATACAATAACCATAAAACTTACCTTTATAGTATAGGAAGAACTCATAATTGATTTCAAATACTAACCAAACGCAACTAGAGTTACAACAAGGATGAAACCCATTTTAATTTTTTTTTTTTTAAAATTGCCCCAAAAAACTTGAGAAACAACTCTAGCCATAATGTTTTTGAAACCACCACAAGCATTCATCATGATCTTTATGAATGAAAACCTAGTTCTCCCAAGAAATTTGCAAAAAAATCTAGGTGAGCATGTCCTAACAAGAGAATTTGACACCTAAAACACACAAAGGAGCAATTGCACCATCTTGTCCATTAATATAGCATGGGAGAAGATATAAAGTTTGATCTAGAGCCAATCAAATTTGATCTAGAGCCAATCAAATTTGATCTAGTCGCTAGAAATGTAGTTGCACCATTACTTCTAGTTTTTGTGTGAAACACAATGTGCCTAACCATCAAAATTTAATTTTTTTCTATTGGACTGAGGATGGATGGTTGAGATTGAGCCCATTGTGAAGTTTAAAATATGGTTGTTGATCAAATCCCGTTTAAACCTAAGTTGTATGTCACTATCACATTATATAATCCCATCACTCTTTTCCTAGTGAAGTAATTCAAAATAGCAATGTGAATTACCTATGTGATGGAACCAAAACTTGCCATCTATCCCCTTGGGCACATGTCGAAAAATCGCTCCATCGTAGTTTTCAAATTTAGGCCCACCATGCCTTTTCATCACACATCACAAATAAGACTTTATTGGTGTAAACATAAACCATGATGTGAAGAAATCTTGTGATGAGATGATAAAGTGACACGTCACCCCATATTTTCACCCCATCACACATTGTAAATAGGCCTTGGGCCTAGAAAAGTGAAAAAGCAATATGAAGGGATCCTGTGATGAACCTAGATGACACCATGTGTTGCAATCTAAAAGATTTATCACATATCACATTTTAACCTTGCATCTTGTGATTTGAAAATGCAATGCACTAATCATCAATGATGAAATGAGAATTGGACACCTATCCCACATAATATTCTTCAAGCATATACTTTATCCCTTTCATATCACACATCACACATTGCTCCATATACTATCAACTCAAAACTACGATGTGAAGAACTATGCAATGAGCCACAATATTAACACCGGGTAAGGAATATTCCTTTTGGGATCCTTTTATCCTCCCCAACCATTGAACATTGCACAAAGGCCTTAGTCTTCTTGATTGACAAATGTGATGTGAAGAACTTTTGCAATGACCATCAGATCTCTTTCCCTTCATCGTAGTCATTGATCTTGAATATCACACATCAATTTTTTGTTCATGTCATTGGGAATGAACTGCAATACAAAGGGATGGTGTGATGAAATTTAATGCAAACACCTATCCATCAGCTCAAGAGAATTGAAGCCATCACACATCGCATAAAGTGAAATGGTGGATGTTAGATGAAATACGATGCAAAGAAGGGATGTGATGGAATGTGGTGTAGCCATGTGGTGCAAGATGAGTGGGGGAAAAAACAACTTAAGTTTAATAATTAGCACATGCTCAATATGTTTTTTTATAAGGTGGCCATCACTAAGAAATATGAACAAGGGACTGTTCAATAAAATTATATGCATGAATCAAACCTAGGAACTTTAAAAAGGATAGTCTTAATTGGTAAAAAGGGAATTTTTGACAACCATGTTGATGACTGATAGGGGATTCAAAACCAATATGAAACACAAAAAACCTTTGTCCTCATTGCTTTAGTGACCCTAGAGCGGAGAAAGAGAAAGTTATGAAAACCTAGGCATTGATCGATAAAGTTTTGAGAACTTACCAAAAGATCGACAACTTTCATACTTCAAATTTTATACAAGGCCAGACATAGACTTAGGAAAATACAACATAATTTGGTGCACGAGCTCAAGTAGTAGAAAGGGAGAAAGGGGCCAATTAACGCATGATAACCTAGGCATAGGTTATAAATTAAATGACTGGGAATCAACCATAGAATTTCAACTCAAAAATATAACAAAAGTGCACGCTTAGACCTAGGGTTTAAGGTTTAACACATGAAGATTTTTAGGAAGCCCTAACTTGTAGACTAAGAACCCTAATTCAATACAATTGAGGAATTTAAAAACCTCTGAAATCCCAAAACATTAAAATAGCCATGGATTTTACAAGCTCCACCACCTCATTGTCTTTAGCTGAGGAACAAGATAAGGAAATTCCTAATGGTCATTTTTAAGGTCAGCCTAATGTCCCTCCTTATTCTTCTAGTTCATTGAATATGATTGGATATTTTGATCTCCATCTCTCTCATCCTAAAGGAGCTTCATTAGTAGAATAGGAAGAGGTTCTAAAGGAACAATTTTTCTTGGAGGTTCATGTTATGGTATTTGAAAAAAAAACTTTAGATGATCCTCTATATGTGCCCATTTAAGAAATAAAGTGTAAAGAAAGTTATCAATATTCAATGGCCAACCATGAGTTGGAGGAAGAGGAAATGGTTGTGGAAGTAGAGAACAAACAGGTATAATTAAATATTCATAAAGAGTTTACTAATGATAGCCCTGGTCTATTTTCAAAAGATGTAGGTACACAAATGAATGGAAATGATGGTAGTAAGATTGTGAAATTTTTTGAAGTTAAGGGAAGCAATTAGAGTATTCAAAACTCTATGAATCTTCTTGGCTTCGACATTGATCCTTTGCCTTCTCCTTCTAGTACAATTGTTAATTATTTCCTAGAGGAGGAATGGGCCCCAACTAATGGAATGAAAATAAGGAAAAAAAATGGATGTGGTGGAATATCTTAAATAAGGAAGGCCTTCCCAAAACAATATCTAGAGAATTAGCTAGAGAAGTTACTTTGGGAAAACAAAGGACCTTGGAAAATATTTTAGTGTCAAAAACGAATAATAAATGAGTGAGATGTTCTTCAAAGAGGATATTCCCCTTTTCTTTCCACAACTAGAGTTTTACCAGGGCTTTCTTTGTTTAATTTTTGTTTTAATTTATATAATCTCTTGGAATTTGATGGGGCTTACTAGCCCATACAAACATCATTTGATGAAAATTTGTATTATAGAGTATAAAGTGGATATAATGCTCATTCAAGAAGTGAAAATGTCTAAACTTGTCTTCTCTTAGATTGTTAAGAATATTTGCCCCTCTGTTAATTTATATATTAGTCTTGTTGAAGGGGTTTTGAGGGGTGTTTCTACTCTTTGGAACCCTAGAATATTGAAGGGTGGTAAATTGGATATGTAAGAGCTGAAGATATTAGCTCGACACCCAAGAACACTTGCAAAAATAATGATAAACCTTCCACAAGAGGATATGCAAGAATGAGCTTGCTTGATACTAAGACCTCTCAAATGATGAGGTATATAGTATGAAATGATATATTACAAATGATACAATAACCCTCCTTATATAGGAAAGGGTGAGATACAAGATGCATTAATATTTTGTCATGTGTCTTGATCAAACAACATGTGACAACATGAGAACCCTAACTACCTAGGGAATGATAACAAGATAGAGATAAGTTCTAGAAAATACAACTCATCTTCTAGAATGAATCTTATCTCCTACAACATTATTTATGATTTTTTTAATAATGCAACCTAGGACTAAATGATTAAATGTAGACCTAAGTTAACTTATGCTAGTGTAATAAATAATTAATTACACTAACACCCCCCCCATAAGTGCAACTTAGGGAGAAAATGAAAAATGCAATGATTATACAAAGATGATGATGGATGATGGGTCCTGGCTACATGATGGCCATTTTAGGTACCCATTTACAAATGAAGATGAAATACAACAAATCTCCCACAAATAGAGTAAAAGGGAAAACCTAGTGGGAAGAAAACTCCTCTCCAAAATGGAGATGAAATGAAGATAGGTGAGGAAGGATGGAAGAATCCCAAATACCCCCAAGAACACCATCTATCACATGGATACAATATAATCAATGGGCCCCCCATAGGGAGGAAATAGAGAGACTATATAGCCACCCCAGAACATGTGATCACCTACAAGAATGGTAAGTTCCTGTAGACAAAATATGATCCAATGTCAACAAACAACTTGTCTCCCTTTCAGAAGAAACAAAACCAAGTGCAAGTGTTGAGATGCTTCCCATTCCGGATAGGAATTGAAAGAAGGAAGGATGATTATGGATATTGAAGATGTATCTGAAAGTTTCTCATGTGTCTCCTTGCCTGATGAAGATGAAGATGCCAAAATAAAATTAGGTACATACCCAATCAAAGAAGAAGGTGACAAATTAGGATGATGTGGAAACTGATGTTGAACAAGATCCAAAGACTATGATGGTTTGAAAATAGGTGTGCAATGGTTGTCATCAAACAAGAGAGATATCCCCTCAAATATGTCATCCAAATCTGAAATGTGAGACTCCACAAACAAGGATGAAATTTTTGATAGATTGGAATCCCAATCAAGAAGACAATGAGATACATTTTGTAATGAATCACTAGACATGCTCAATGAATCACCACCATGAGAATGTTCATGTTGAATAGGAATGATAGGAGCCTCATTCAATGACTCTGCACAAGGAATCACTGAAGGTGAAGGTACATCAACTGTCTCTGATGGAGAAGAAGGAGCATCTAAAGAACCCTCTTCATCCTCATATGAAGATTCAAAGTAGTCCAAATATTCAAACTCCCACATAGTATCTACATCATAGGGTATCATGTCTGAAAGATGAAGAGGCACAAGACAATTTGAAATAGGATCATCTGGGAATGGCTGAGTATCATGATCTCCATGTATCTTCCAAATTTTAGTCCAAAGAGTGTGAGGGAAATCACAATGATCAACACTTTTCAAAGTGGGAAGGTCAATATGCATTGCAATGACTCCTAGGACATGATCCCTTTTGCAATTCCAAGCAAATTTATTACTGTTAGTGCCAAGAGGGGGAATAATATTATACAAATGTGGCAACAAATGAAGCCATCAAAGATGGGTGATCATACCATTTCTCCATTGTTTATAGTTTCCCCTTTTCAACATAATCAAAGCAGGATGAAATGAAAACCCCATTAATAACTATGATATATCTCCAAGATTACAAATAAAATATCCTTCAAAATCAAATAGAAACTCCCAAATATGATAAATACTGCAAATGAAGTCTTCCCAAATTGATAGAACCTCTCCAAGACTTAAGATGTCCAAGTAATCAGTCAAAATGCCAAATGTGCAAAATATTGAATAAAAAATACTTGGTGCTGAATCTAGAAAATGTGCATAGAAATAATGATAGAGCTTCTAAATATCTTCCAAACACAACTTGAATCACCAAAATCGGAGAAACTGGCTGAAAGTTATGAGCTCAGAGGTCAAAATGGGATATCTGACTTCAAATAGAAGTAAAACATTATAGGAATAAAATATGATAATAATTCCTACACCACTGGATAGAGCTCGGAACCAACTTTCCAATGATATTTTGTTTTTGAAAATCCAATACCCGAGTCAAAATTTATGGCGATTTTAAGAAAATTGCCTAATTAAGACATGATGGGGCTTCCATGATGGTCATTTGGCCATCAAATTTAAGATAGTCACCCGATTTTTTTTAAAAATCACCAAAAAATAAAATTGCCTTAGAATATGAAGTATTTTGTATGAAAATAGGGGCTTTGGGCCTTCTATACGCAATGGAAGGGTTAGATTTCACCCAATTTGCTCCAGAAATTTGCCTGAGATGCAAACCCTTCAACCCTACAAAAAATCACCAAGATCTTACATCCATAGCTCAATCCTCAAATTTGAGAAGGGTCTTGTAGGCAAGGCTTTGATACCATGTAAGAGCTAGAGATATTAGCTTGACACCTAGGAACACCTGCAAAAACAATGATAAACCTTCCACAAGAGGATATGCAAGAATAAGCTTGCTTGATATTAAGACCTCTCAAATGATGAGGTATATAGTATGAAAATATATATTACAAATGATACAATAACCCTCCTTATATAGGAAAGGGTGAGATACAAGATGCTTTAAGATGTTGCCATGTGTCTTGATCAAACAACATGTGACAACATGAGAACCCTAACTAACTACCTAAGGAATGATAACAAGATAGAGATAAGTTCTAGAAAAGACAACTCATCTTCTAGAAGGAATCTTATCTCCTACAACATTATTTATGATTTATTTAATAATGCAACCTAGGACTAAATGATTAAATGTAGACCGAAATTAATTTATGCTAGTGTAATAAATAATTAACTACACTAACATGATCAACATAAGAATATCCTTATTATTTATTTTTTTGACCTCTCTAAAGATATGCAATGGGATTATTTAAATTTCTATGCTCCATATTCAAATCCTACTAGAAAATATTTGAGGGAATCTCTTTCCTCTACTCTAAAAAATATTCCAAGATACTTTTGGATGTTGGGAGGAGATTTAAATACTCCTTTGCACCCTTTTGAGAAATTAGGAGGTCTAGAGGACTATTTAGACAACATGGTTGACTTAGTTGACTTCCTATCAAATAAAATCCTTATGGTTGTTGATATTCAAGTACATTCCTTTTCTTGGTCAAAAAAAGACATGGGATTAATTTAATTTAGGTGAAACTAAATAGATGCATAATCTCTAATGATTGGAACATTTTTCCTAGCTTAAATCTCCAAATTCTCATAGGACAAGGTTTGATTACAATGTCTTACTTATATACTTGGAGGAGGCTATTATAAAAGGTCATTTCCTTTCAAGTATGATATCAAGCTATATTCCCATATGGATTTTGTATTCTTGGTTTAAAATTGGTGGAGTAGCCCATTTTATGGAACACCTATGTTTATATTGGCTCAAAATTTAAAGTTAGTAAGAGAAAAAGTGAAAAAATGAAACAAGATGTATTTTGGTAATAATTTTCATAAAAATAGAAGTTATTAAATGATATTAAATATGTTCAAGATAGAATAGAGGAATGCATTAATTAAAATGATACTTGTTCTAAAGAGAAATGCCTCAAAACTAAATTGTAGAGTTTAATGGAGGAAATATTATAGAAACGAAAATATATAATCTAAAGGCCTCTAGAAGGAGATAGGAACACTAAGTTCTTCCATTAATCAAATTTTCAATATAGAAGAAGAAACATGAAAATAAAACTCACTCTCAGTGATGGTTTTTTGGTTTCGGAGGAGGAGGATATATAAGATGTTTTTTTTTCCTTCTTCAAAGATATTTTGTTGTGAATAATCAAGAGTTGAATGAATCTTTGGGTTTGTTGATATTATCCACTAGGTCTTGGATGATAGAGATAATTTCTTTGGAATAAGTTAAAACTATTATTTCTTTGGAAGAAATAATGATAGAGATAATGTATAAATGGGTAGGATTATTTATTTGTAAGAAGTTAAAAATTTGCTTTCTTGTTTGGAGCTTTTAAAGCCCCTAGACTAGATGGGCTCTCTCCTTCCAATGTTGGGATATTGTTTTTCAAGATTTGTTTTTGATAAGATAAGCTACATTTACTTGGTGTGGTACCCATTACACAAAAAAGCCAAAGGGACAAAAGAGACCAAGTTCAACACACAAATTTATACCTACTAAGTGCAAATAGAGATTATTCATTAGAGGTTTGGTTGACCTTCAAAAAAATAACCACTAAGTTTCTAGGAATAATAGTATATTCAAGACTTACATCTTAGCATGGATAAGATTTGAATTGAGTAATATTCCAACCTTGAATCCATAGATCAGTATTTTCTAATTTTATTAGACTATAAGAATTCCTAATGAATAAACCAGTGCCTCATTAATTTGGATAGGATTCAAGCATGCAATATTCAGTCATACAAAATATTTAACCTTGAAATGAGTGGACCATTTTCACAATGCATTACATCATAAAAATTCACAATACTTAAAGTATCACTTCTTACCAAATCCTTAGTACATTATCATAGACCTACGACTCTCTCCCAAGTATTTGATTAACTATTTGAGTTAAGGAAAGAAATAGAATCATACATTCAAATGAACCATTGAAGATAAATGAAACTATGCTTGATATTTTCATTTATAGTCTATAACTATACACAGGAGAGCACATACTTTAACTTTGTAGATTTCTTTCAATATCAGTAATTTGCATAAAATAATTTAAGACTATTTCATACATAAACCCTACCCAAGACAATTTGTAGCAGATTCATCAAGAATTTTGCATTATATGCGTTCACTATACCCTACCTAGACCTTTCTGGATCCCAAAATTGAACCTCTGTAATGAGCCTTGAAATCTCTTTTATAACCCAAGAGAGAAACAAGCATCAGGCTCATTATAGTCACATTTCATCATAATTTCATTTCAGAGAAAAATTTCATTCACATTTCAAAAATCCCAGATGGTTTGATGTAATCAACCAAACAGGGGAATCAAAATTTTGAACAACCAGCTGGTGTTGCCCCACCCATTGCAAAATGCCATTAAGGCCTTGTTGTCTACACCCACGTTGAACCAAAAGGGATCCAACACACATTGCAACCAAAAAACTAGAAAACCATCACCATCATCTAGAGATTGAACTAGCACCAGGCCCACAGTACTTGCACCTACTTCATGTCCTTGCCACAGAAGGAATAAAAACCACCGCTCCTTCCTCATCACCAGCATATTTCTCAGCACTAGAACTAGTAACATCACATGGTGCAATCATGTAAATTGGAGAAACTGCGAGGACCTCTTCATTCACACAAGCCATCTCAGTTAGTGCCACAAGGAATTTCTCATAATCGGAGTCAGTCTTTATGTCACCATCATTGGAACTATAAAAGAAATTAATGGGAGAATTATTTCTACCCAGAGAACTGTGACCATACCTAAACTTTTCCTTTGTTCATTGTTCAAACTCTATAGACCTCTTCTCCTTGCCATGTACCGCCTCATCTATAATTGTAGCTTGGTCTTTCAGCCGAGAGTTGCACCTGGTAACCAGTGGGATGGGATTCATGCATTCCATCTTCAAGCTCGGAGAGCCTTGTGGATTACTGTACTCACACAATGGCATGTCATCATGTGACCTTCGAACATTAACTCTGGAAGACCTACACATAGATGATGGAGAAGTGCTCGACCTACTAATCTTGCACTAATAAATAAAAAATTCACAAAAGAAATCACCAACCATAGAAATTCAGACTCCCAATTGTTGTGACAAAAATGATGAGCCTTCATCCATATTTATTGAGAAAATTGATGATGTCAATCATCGATGCTCCAAGAGAAGCACAAGCGAGCAAGTGATTATTCATTGGTGTCTGTTTCATCACCATTAATTCCTAGGTACACAAAAATCGTCATACCATTTATCATAATTGCTAGGAAGTGGTTCTTCACACACATGGAGATCAGGTTGATATCCTCTAAAGAGCATATGCCATTAATGCTCACTATTTGAAGCATCCAAATAGCCATCACATGGCCATTTCTATCCTTTGAATGTGATCCATTGATCAAGCATTGAGATGACTCTTTGGATGACTCAGATCAAGTCAAAGATGTTTGAAAATTCCATTTTATCACATGGCCAGTCCACCAACCAATGGATTCTTCCCCATTTAGAAAACATGTCCACCACTCGTGGGCCCCATCCATATTTCATACGCCACCAAGAGAATCCACGTGTCACCATCGCGCAGACCACACACAACGTTGGGTGAGATTATTTAATACTCTACATGGCACACACTCTATGGCCCAGATTTGATCATACGGTACATTGGAGTCATCAATTTATTGCTAGCTAATACCATGATGATAGTGGGGATTGGGTCCCACTTGAATCGAAGGACATGTTGTGCAATCACGCACGTCATGCGACCTAGCCAAAACACATTTTTTAAATACTACACGGCGTACGTGCAAGGGCTTGGATTTTGATCATTAAATTAGATGGCTCAGGTTTTATGCACGTGCACATATTGTTTGTTATAAGGAAGGGGCCATGGGATAGGTAACGTGCAACAACTCCTCAAAAAATTAAAGACTTAAGACATAAGTCTTTAAAATGTGAAATATTCCAGGTTGACCATGAAATTTTAAAATTTAACAAACACCTGATGATTGGCGGGCTTAGGCAAGGGGTCGATAATGACAACGGGCCAGATGACATAGGTTGTTATTAAAACAATTGGAAACCTAGTAAAGGGTTCAACAAATAAATATAACTCTAGGGCTTAAGGCCTCAATAAATTTGGAAAGTATGAAACAAAGGCATTAGACCCTAAAACCCTAACATAGAACCATCAACACAAGGGTGAAATATTACTAAATATTTCATGGAACCAAACTAAAAATTTCAAAATTTTGAAGTTCTATCAGTGGCTCCAGCTCGAGGATGCATACCCCTAGTGGGTATGGCAAGAATCCAGATCTCAAGTAGGAGCAAACCAGCCCAAAAACAACCCAAACAGGAGCTTGTCTAGACAAGACAAGCAGACACAGTAGGAAAGAAACAAACCAAACCTATAATTTTTTTTTACATAATTGTACAAAGTCTCCTTTGTTAGAAAACTTCATCCAATTCCACTAGCCTTCATTTGTAAGCCTGGAGCATCAAAGGTTTCCAAGCTTTGGAGCCAAACCTTTTCTTTGTCAAAGGCATTCTTTACACACACCTGCACTAGATGAGTACTCATAGTAGACAATTCCCAATGATTTTCATTATTATGATAGATACCAATGATCCCCCATGTCTCAACACTACCTTTTTTACCAATCTCTAGCTTTTCAAGTTGAAGTGGAAAGAGGAAACATCCATATTCCACTTGATCACACTCATCCTGCATATCAAATTTAAGATCTTCAAGAACACTATGCATCAAACTAGGCCCACAATCTCCTAAAGCATCAGAGAAGAAGAAGACAGGTTCAAGAAATTCTTCACATTGCCTCACATAAATTCCATTCTTGTTGAATGGAAAAAAATTCATAATGATTCCCAAAAGGTGAGGAGTGTTAGCAAAAAACTCAACCACATATTCATGTTGGCTAATATCATACCCAACACCATTTGGCTGCCCAAAACATGATCCAAATTTCCATTCATCATAGATGAGCCTCAAATCCAATTCATAATCTATATGTGCATCAAAATATGTAGCTCAAGCACTAATTGTTGAGGCTCTTTCTTTATTATTGCACACATCGCTCTCTAAGAATTTACCTTTACATTCAAGATTTACACACTAAAAAGTGACACAGATATTCCCACATCCTTCATCACCATTAAATTCAAACTGCTCCTCCCCTTGTAATTGAAGTACTTGCAAGTCATTGTCACAAAACAAACTATATTTCTAGGAGAAACATTCAAAGACCCTAGTTTCCTCTTGATCTTAAAATTCCTTCTTCACAGTAGTGCCAAATGTGAAAGATTCATAAGTACTCCCATTAATAAACCTACTAGTGCACTACTCATATCCAGTCCCTGACCATACATCCAAAGCATCATCAAAATCCTCAAAAAGAGGATTATTCCTACACCAACCAGGGAACTCCTTTTTAGCGACTGGCACAGATGAAGATTCATCAAAAAGAGGGTTTTCTATTACATTCATTTTTGTCTGAGAAACTTCTGCCCCTTTTATATGAGAGTGTAACCTTTGCAGCCTATTATCACACATAGAATTCTTGTAGAGTTTTGAAATAGGGCCTCCCTTCATTTGGTAGGGGTAATCATTTTCATATTCAATAAATGAGAGACATGACTTTGTATCATCATCACCACCACAACATGACAACATCGATAGTAAGATTGCATTCAAACCCCTCAGACTAGATATCATAATATATGTCATCAATATCTTGATCATCAGCAAAATATTGATCATTATCAACATTAAAGCCATAGCTATTGATTGGATCACTTGATGGTGTAACCATTCGGACCTCACCCAACTCTTCATCCTTTATTACCTCCCAAGAGCCTGATTCAAACACATCATACCCTTCATCACAATAAGGGTCATCATCCTCATCACTATAGTGATAATCTGTCGATATAGAATTAGTGATTTGGTTGCAATCATTATGCTCTAACTCATTCTCTTCACCAATTTGCACTACTTCTTGATTTTCCCTAGCAGGATTAGGATCACTATTTGCCAGAAGCATCCGATGTTGTGCATGGTTGCTCCCAATTCCTTCTGCCAATTTTATCTAGTCAATTATTTGGCCTAGACTTTCAGGCTGTAATTCCTTTGGCAACATACTTATTCCTGACTAGTATATTTCACAAAACAAGTCAATGCACATTGACTCTTTAGGCCTGACACTATTTGGTATTTCCAACAACACATCCATAAACCTATGGAATAGGTCATGGGGCAACTCAACTTGACCTCTTCTAATATCACATAATCTTCTAGCATGAGAAACATGATCAACCCTTCTTGAAACTTGAGGGCATTTATCCTAGGGCTCACTATGATCAACACACTATGGTGATGGAGAAAGTGGGGCAACAAGAGTTGTATCTTCTTGGAATGATTCTTCACTGGTTGATTCATTGATTGCAATTGCACAAGATGTGCCAAAATGACCAGCATTAGTGGTTAGGCATCCTTTCATCATTGAATACTTGATATTTTTTTCAATGTCCATAGCAATTTGATATGCTTAGCACAGTGTTGTAGGCTCTTTATCTCTCAGTAGATAGCCCATATTTTTGTCAAAAGAACCTATATACACAACCAAACACTCTGCATCATTTGGTCTTATGCTTTCTAGAATATCCCTTATTTCCTTTTTAAATCTAATATTGAAAGTAGGGACCAATTCATCTTCATTTCTATGGATTTCCATAAAGTGTTTCCTTACCATACCTAGATTTATCCTTTCACCAAATTGTTCTACAAAGGATAACTTAAATTGATTCCATGAAGCAATAGAACATGCTGGTAAATATGAGAACTAATCTCTAGCATCATCCTTCAAAGATTGAACAAGACATTTCATGACAACATCCTCATGATTTACCTCATAGTCTCCCATGAAATCCATAAATGTATGCAAATTCTTAGAAGCTGATTTTGAACTCTACCTTGTGAACTTGGGAAAATATTTTTGGAAATATTTAGGAATTAGGTTCAAAAAACCCTTAATACCACTAAAATCCAATGGCATATATCTTTCAATAAAAAAATCCCTTTGAGGGAATGATAACAACCATTTTCCCTGCTACTTTTACTTGATATTTCACAGGGAAAATCGTTCAAGGGTAAAATTAAAAATTACAACTTACTTCTCATATCATTATTGAAATTACACATTACACATTACACAATCAGAAGTATGGAGCTAACTAATAACATTCCCTTTCTTGATGCAATTTCATCCAATAGGGAACCATTTATCATCTCAAGTCTTGAATATTTCTCATAAACTACTCTAAAAAGAACAATGCTTTATTTAAATTTACAAGAATACCTGGAAACTTGCAGCAGTTGTCAACCTTTCGTTCCAACAACACATTTTGAAGGTTTGGGAATTTTCTTCACTTCTTCAATAGGTTCTCAATCCAGAGTCGCCACCTCCTTTACAGAGGACTGAACTTCAAAGAAACATGAAGTCCCTTCATAAGTAAATCTCCTTCTTGGTTGTCTCCACTAATGGAGTCATTCATAAACTTTCAAAGTCTTGTTGCAACCAAAACCTTTCTAGGTTCTCAAACCTTCAATATATGAACAAAATATTTAGACCCACCAAATGCTTGACTCTGTGGTACTACCATCTGCGCTTGAGATTCTTTCTTTATAAATTTCTCAGAGTTATCCCTAGTGGAGTCGCCGTTTATGTTGGTATTTTTTCCTGTTAAAACCCCAAATTTATCTAAAGGCATGCCATGCCTTATATTCAAGAAATTCCTAGGCTAGAAGGCCAACATAATGAGTAAAGATTCTAAGGCCTTTACTCCTACTCTTTAGGCTCTGTGAGACCAAGGAGGGTTTCCCTCACTATGTTCATCTGATATTCAAAACCTCAAGAACACTTCAACACACAAATTTATCCCTACTAAGTGCAAATAGAAATGATTCATTAGAGGTTTGGTTGACCTTCAAACAAATAACCACTAAGTTTCTAGGAACACTAGTATATACGAGACTTACATCTCAACATGGATAAGATTTGAATTAATTAATGTTACAACCTTGAATCTAGAGATAGGTATTTTTTGATTTTATTAGACTATAAGAATTCCTAATGAATAACTTAGTGCCTCATTAAATTGGGTAGGAGTCAAGCATGAAATATTCAGTCATACACAATATTTAACCTTGAAATGAGTGGACCATTTTAACAATGCATTACATCATAAAAATTTATAGTACTTAAACTATCACTTCTTACCAAATCCTTAGTACATTATCACAGACCTATGACTCTTTGCCAAGAATTTGATTAACTCTTTGTGTTAAGGCAAGAAATAGAATCAGACATTCAAATGAACCATTGAAGATAAATGAAACTATGCTTGATATTTTCATTTATAGTCTATAACAACTATACACAGGAGAGAACATACTTTAAATTTGTAGATTTATTTTGATATCAGTAATTTTCATAAAATAATTTAAGACTATTTCATACATAAACCCTTCCCAAGACAATTTGTAGTAGATTCATCAAGAATTCTACATTATATGTGTTCACTATACCCTACCTAGACCTTTCTCGATTCCAAAATCTGACCTTTGTAATGAGCCTTGAAATATATTTTATTGAAGGAAAAAATAGGTATGGATCTAGAGACCCAACAGTGCGGAATACATTCCCTTAACACTAATACAATAGAGGAGAAGAGCATAAATAGGTTTCAATAGCATTCTAAAACTAATTGAGATGAATAGATGCATGTAAAATAGATAACCGAATTTAGCATTCACAGATTGACACAAGATATATGTGGGAAAACCATTTTAGGTAAAAAACCCACCACACAAAGTCTACACAATTTGTATTACAGTAACAAAATAGTTACATACAAAATTACATTCATCTTTGATTAGCTCACAATAGTCACTACCAGAATTATTTCAGTTACAATGTTCTCACCACATACGATTTTAACAAAAACTCTTTCATGCAATATGTCCTCGATTTCCTTAAGTCAAACATTGCATTCAATTTTTTTAGTCAACCACTGATCACAATGTACAATCATGTCTAATTCAATCACACCAAAGATCTTCCCATACCGATCTTCCTACATCGAGCCACCCAGGCCATAACTTCTTTACCCAAATTGGGTCCTATTCACCACCCTAAGCCGACCTACAACTACTGCAATTACTCTTTTGGTTTCCATCCAATCAACTTTCAGATATTGAGCCACGTGTCCACACCTCATTTTCTATCCGCTTCTGACACCGAGTCCAACTCGATCAAGATTGGCCTTGAGCTCGAGCGATCTCTCCAAGTCTTTACCGCGCTACCGCTAAGCTCGTCCGACCAGCTCGTGGTATGTCGGTAAGTCAACCGAGCTCATCCAAGCACTTATCACTCTACCGCTGAGCTCAATCATCTAGCTCACGGTATGGAGGTGAGCTCATCTGAGCTCACACCAACCATACCCGCACTACCGCTACACTACCCGAGTCGCCCTACGGTATAGCGGTGAACTCATTCGAGCTCACTAGCAACTCCACCGAGCTCATCCACCTCACCACCAAAGACACCATCGTGCTACCATTACAGTCATCATATAGGACTGTGGTGTGGCGATGACCGGTTAGTGGGACCCCTGACGGTCTTACCGTGCTACTGCATGGGCCAACAGGCCACCCCGTAGTATGGCGGTAACCGTCAGCCAGACCACTAGCAGTCATACCGCGGCCACCACGGTTAGTCTCTTGACTGGCTGTGGTAGGGAGGTTACCGCCAGACCCATCCGTAGGCGCTCTCACTGTGCTACCACGGTGAGTGGACCCACTACCTGCGGTATTGTGGTAACCAACAAGACTGCCACCTCCAGAGCAAGAATAAGCCGCAAAGACCAATACCATGACCACGGTGGTGAGTAAGGAGACTGCGAGAGGTATGGTGGTAAATGCTAAACCCTTCACCACGGTACCGCTAGGATAAAAAGGGAGACCACTGTGGTATAGTGGTAAAGGTAGAAAAGAACATTTTCCATGTCAAGTATGAAAAGGTTGGGCTTCAGGCTGGAAGTTGAGACATAGTTTCTCAACAAGCTCCCACTTGGAAAACACTTCTAGCTTCCCCATGACATGAAAAATTATTGTGTGTCATAGGCCCCAAGGCCCATTGATTTTGCACAATATCTGAACTTGTTTGTGCTGACCGACTTTTTCAAAGCATCTGCAACATTCTTCAAAGTGTCCACCTTTTCCAGATTGACCTTGCAATCTTCAACCATATCCCTTACGAAATGATATTGCACATCAATGTGCTTGGTCCTGGCATGAAAGGTCAGATTCTTTGCCAAACAAATGGCACTCTGACTATCATAGTAGATTGAAATCTGCCCAGCATTAAATCCAATGTCTAAACAAAAACAGTTTAACCAAACCACTTCCTTGCAGGGATGAGTTGCAGCCATGTACTCTACCTCTATCATGGATAAAGCAACTAGAGCCTATCGCTTGCTCATCTAGCTAATTGCTCCACCATTAAGCATGAAAGTGTATCCACTGGTGGATCACCTACTGTCAATGTCCCTTGTCCAATCTGAATCAACATAACCTTGGATGTTGAGAGATTTATGTGATGCAAACATACTACCATGGTAACATAGTGCATAATCTGAAGTCCCATTCAAATACCTGAATACACTCTTCACAACATCCCAATGTGATCTTCCCGGATTTGCCATAAATCGGCTTAGAACTCCCACTTCTTGGGCAATGTCTTATCTTGTATAGACCATAACATACATTAAACTGCCAACAACACTTGCATAAGACACACTGGTCATGTCCTCCATCTTAGTAGCAGATGTAGGATAGTCCTCAATAGACAGCTTAGTTTCATGCGTGATTAGAACAACAAGCTGCTTGCAGTCATCCATGCTAAACCTCTCTAGGACTATTTTTACATACTTACTCTAACTGGCCCAAAGCTTCCTGCTTGTTCTATCCCTAGTTATCTTCATTCCAAGAATGTATCTTGCTGAACCAAGATCTTTCATTTGAAACTTTGCAGACAACTGAGATTTAAGATTAGAAATCATAGTCTTACTATTTCCAATGAATAACATATCATCCACATATAGGCTAATAACAAGCACGCGATCATTCTCAGATTTGTAATAAATGCAATGATCAGATTTTGATCTCACAAATCCAATTGATAACACAAACGTGTCAAATTTCTGGTACCACATTCTAGGAGATTATTTTAAACCATAGAGAGATTTATTTAATTTGCAAACTAGATTTTGTTTACCTCTTTCAACAAAATGCTCAGGCTAGGACATGTAGATTTCTTCTTCCAACTCACCATGGAGAAACATTGTCTTCACATCTATCTTCTCAATTTCAAAATCATACACAGCTGCTAAAGACAATAGAAATCTGATGGATGTCAGCTTTTCTATTGGGGAAAAAATCTCTCCATAATCAATTCCCTCAATTTGAGAAAACCCTTTGCAACCAACCTAGCCTTATACTTCTCAACACTGCCATCAAGACCTATCTTGTTTCTGAATATCCATTTACAACTAGTAGGCTTTCACCCTTTAGGCAGTGGTACCACATTCCAGGTATCATTCTTTTTCAAAGAATCCATTTCTTCATTCATGGCTTCCAGCCAAGACTTTGAACCAGCCATGCTGATTGCTTCTTTCACAATCCTAGGTTCATCAGTGCTGGTAATTAGAGCATAGGCACAGTTTGAATCTAACATAGAGAAACCATACCTTTCAGGTTGCCTTTTTTCTCATGTAGATCTTCTTACAAGCTGAGGTTGTTCTTCATCATCATAACTTCTAGAGCTTTTTGATCTCTCCTCAGTCTCAGGTACACCATGCAGCTCTTCCCTTTCTGGAGTTTGAGGAATCTCAACTGCATCCTTCTTCTTGTCACTTTGATTTATCCCAAGCTACTGATCACTCATTGAAGGTTTTAGTTCATGAAATATCACACTTCTATTGTACAAAACCTTCTCAGTAATAGGGTTCCAAAGCTTGTATCCTTTCACACGAACTCCATAGCCGATGAGAATACATTTGACAACCTTGTTATCCAATTTAGATATCTTTTTGTTTGGAACATAGACATATGCCTCAGAGAGGGATTCTTACCAGACTATGCCTCCAAAGGCATCTTTCCAACAAGAGAAGAGCAAGGGGATCTATTTATTAAATAACATGTTGTAGCCACAGCCTCAGCCCAAAACTTCTGCTCCAAACCAACACCGCTCAACATACTCCTTGCCTTTTCCATAAGCATTTTGTTTAACCTTTTAGAAACTCCATTTTGCTGTGGAGTGTAAGGTGTTTTCTTATGCCTTTTAATTCCATGATCAGTGCAATACCTCTCAAAATCTACAGAACAAAATTCACTGGCATTGTCCATCCTCAAACATTTAATTTTCTTTCTAGTCTGATTCTCAACCAAAGATTTAAATTCTTTAAACCGACTGAACACTTCTAATTTACTTTTAATGAAGTATACAAATTCCCTTCTTGAACAGTCATCAATAAAATAAACATAATATCTAGACTTCAATAAAGAAGGAACATTAATTAGACCAAACACATCAGAATAAATATAATCGAGTATACTAGAAGATTTGTGAGGAATAGAATAAAAAGAAACACGGTGCTATTTTCCATAGATACAATGTTCACAAAAATTGAACTCAAGGTTACAATCATCAAGCCCTTCTACAAGGTTTTTAAACCTTTCTCACCAATGTGACCAAGTTGGTGATGCCACATCATAGTATTCTTAGCTGGGAGTTTTACCTCCATATCATTTATAGCTAGAGAAGAGTCTTCATCTTTCTCTACAGGTGCAATGTTACATGGCTTTACAGAGGCACTGTTGCAAAGAAAAGGTCATGCATCCAACTTGTACAGAGTGCTAGTACAAACACCCTTAGCTAGCACCATTGCACCTCTAGCCATTTTGCATCCCTTACTTGAAAAATAAATTTTTACATCAACATCATTTAACTTACTAACAGAAAGAAGATTTCAAGCCAGACTTGGTATGTGAAGTACGCCACCAATACCTTTGACTCTCCCATCAGGAAACTGAATTCTGATTCTTCCTCTGCCAACTATCTCCAATGTTGAATCACTTGCCAAGTATACCTTTCCACCATCATACTTCTCATATTTAGAGAACCATTCTCTATTGGATGTCATGTGAAAAGAAGCACCTGAGTCAACCAGCCAGACATCATCAGATGCCTGAGTTGTCAAGGCTTCTGCAATGAAGGCATTTGCATCACTTTGAGAAGATCCATTGTTAGAAGAATTCTTCTTCTTCTTCTCCTTGCAATCCTTCCTGATATGACCAGGTTGCCCACAGTTCCAACATCTCACCTTGAACTTTTTATCAGGAGACTTTGATCTCCCTACAAATTTGGATTTTGACTTCTTGTCTTTCTTCTTGCCTTTCTCCTTTGGTCTACCTCCAACAACAAGAGCCTCTTTGGCCATCCCTGAAGATTTCCTCTGCATCTCTTCAGATAACAATGAGACAACAACATCTTCCATCTTAAAAGTAGTAGTATTGCTTCCAATGGCCATCACAAGATGGTCCCAACTGTTAGGTAACGAACACAATAGGAGCATGCAATAATCCTCCTTCTCAATCTTTACACCTACAGATGCCACCTGATTAACACTCATGTTAAATGAGTTCAGATGGTCTGCAACAAATGCACCTTCTTCCATATTCAAGGAGTATAATTTCTTCCTCAGGAATAACTTATTTACCAAAGACTTTCCCTAATAAATGTCACCAAGCTTCTTCCATAATGAAGTTGTAGACTGCTCCTCAGGGACGTTCAGGAGAACAAAATCAGCTAGACTCAGTCTTATCAAACCTCTTTCTTTTCAATCATCAAGATCCCAAGCTTCTTGCGTTGTACTTTGTGGCTTAGTTCCAGACACTGCAATCTAGAGGTCTCTATCCACAAGTAAGTCTTCTATCTTGAGTTTCCATAACTCAAAGTTACTGCCATTAAATTTTTCAATGTCTACTCTACCAAATTACTCACCATATCAAACAGAAACAAGTTTCAACAATGCAAGAATCCCACTAAAATAGTATTAGCACAAAAAACTAATCTTTCCTACAAGGATAACACAACTGGTCAAGCTCTGATACCACTTGAAGGGGAAAATAGGCATGGATCTAGAGACCCAATAGTGCAGAATACATTCCCTTAACACTAATACAACAAAGGAGAAGAGAATAAACAGGTTTCAATAGCATTCCAAAACTAATTGAGATGAATACATGCATGTAAAATAGATAACTGAATTTAGCATTCACAGATTGACACAAGATATACATGGAAACACCTTTTCAGGTAAAAAACCCACCACACAAAGTCCAGACAATTTGTATTACAGTAAAAAAATAGTTACATACAAAATTACAGTCTTCTCTGATCAGCTCACAATAGTCACTACCAGAATTATCTTAGTTACAATGTTCTCACCACATACGGTTTTAACAAAAACTCTTTCATGGAATATGTCCTTGACTTCTTTAAGTCAAACGTTGCATTCAATTTTTTCAGTCAACTATCGATCACAAGGTACAATCATTTCTGATTCAATCGCACCAAAGATCTACCCATACTAATCTTCTTGCATTGAGCCACCCAGGCCATAACTTCTTTACCCAAATTGGGTCCTATTCGCCACCCTGAGTCGACCTGCAACTGCTGCAATTACTCTTTTGGTTTCTATCCAATCAATGTTCAAACACTAATCCATGTGTCCACACCTCATTCACTATCCACTTCTGACACCGACTCCAACTCAATCAAGACTTGCCTCGAGCTCGAGCGAGCTCTCCAAGTCTTTACTGCGCTACCGCCGAGCTCATTCGACCAGCTCGGGGTATGGAGGTAAGTCAACCAAGCTCATCCGAGCTCTTACTTCTCTACCATCGAGCTCGATCGACTAGCTCATTGTATGGTGGTGAGCTTGTCCGAGCTCACACCGACCATACCAGTGCTACCACTGCACTACTCGAGTCACCCCACGCTATAGCGGTGAGCTCATCTGAGCTCACCGACAACTCCATCGAGCTCGTCCACCTCACCATCGAAGACACCATTGCACTACCACTGTAGTCATCTCACAAGACCGCGGTGTGGTGATGACTGGTGAGTGGGACCGCTGACAGTCTTACCATGCTACCGCGGTGAGTGGACCCACCGCCTATGGTATGGCGGTAATTGACACGACTACCTCCACCAGAGCCAGAATAAGCCATAGAGACTGATACCATAGCCACCGCGGTGAGTAGGGAGACTGCGAGTGGTATGGTGGTAAATGCTAAACCCTTCATCGTGGTACCGGTAGGATAGAAAGGGAGACCGTTGCGGTATGGCGGTAAAGGCAAAAAAGAACATTTTCCATGCCAAGTATGAAAAGGTGGGGCTTCAGGCTGGAAGTTGATACATAGTTTCTCAACATTTATATCCCAAGAGAGAAACAAGAAGCGAGCTCATTACAGTCACATTTCATCATAATTTCATTTCAAAGAAAAATTTCATTCACATTTCAAAAATCCCAGACTATTAGATGTAATCATTTACGGAATAGGGGAATCAAAATTTTGAAGAACTAGATGGTGTTACCCCACCTATTGAAAAATTCCTTGTTTTCCACACCCCACACCCAAGTTGAACCAAAAGGGAGCTAACACACATCATGATCAAAAAAATAGAAAACCATTACCATCATCTAGAGACCGAGCCAACACCAGGGCCACGGTACTTGCACCCACTTTTCCTCCTTTCTATAGTAGGAGGTGAAACCACCAGTCCTTCCTCATCACCAACACATTTCTTAGCACTAGAACTAGTAACATCACATGGTGCCATCACATAGATTGGAGAAACTATGAGGACCTCTTCATTCACACCAGCCACCTTGATCAGCACCACAAGGAATTTTCCATAATTAGAGTCAGTCTTTGTGTCATAGTCACTGGAACTATTAGAGACATTAATGGGCGAATTCTGCCTACCCAGAGAACCATGACCATACCTTAAATTTTCCTTTGGTCTTCATTTGAACTCTGTAGACCTCTTTTCCTTGCCATGCACCACCTCTTCTGTAATTGTAGCTTGACCTTTTAGCTGAGAGTTGTACCTGGTAACCACTGGAACAAGCTTCATGCATTCTATTTTCACGATGGGAGAGCCTTGAAGATTAATATTCTCACATAATGGCATGTCATTATCAAACCTTCAAACATTAAATTTGGCAGACCTACACATAGATGATGGAGAAGTGCTCGACCTACTCATCTTGCACCGATAAACAAAAAATTCACAAAAGGAATCACCAACCATAGAAATTCAGACTCCCAATTGTTGTGATGAAAATGATGAGCCTTCATCCATATTTATTGAGAAAATTGATGATGTCGATCATCAATGCTCCAAGAGAATCACGAGTGAGCGAGTGATTATTCACTAGCATCTGTTTCATCACTGTTAATTCCCAGGTACATGGAAATTGGCATACCATTCATCATAATTACTAGGAAGTGGTTCTTCACACGCATGGAGATCATGCTAATATCCTCTAAAGAGAATACACCATTAATGCTTGTTATTTGTAGTATCCAAATGGCCATCACATGGCTAGGTCTATTCTTTGAATGTGAGCCATCAATCAAATGCTAAGATGGCTCTTTGGATGACTCAGATCGATTCAAAGATGTTTGAAAATTCCATGTTGTTGCATGGCCAGTCCACTAACCAATAGTGTCTTCCCTAGTCAAAAAACACGTCCACTACCTGCGGGCCCCATCCAGCTTTCATATGCTTCCAGTAGAATCCATGTGTTTCCATTGTGTAGACCATGCATGACATTAGGTGAAATTATTTAATACTCTGTTCAACACGTGCTCTATGGATCATATTTGATCAGATGGTACATTGGATCCATCGATTTACCGCTAGCTAAGACCATGTTGATAGTGGGGACTGGGTCCCACTTGAATTGAAGGATGTGTGGCACAATCACGCACACTGCATGGCCTTGCCAAAATACATTTTTTAAATATTTCACTGTGTGAGTGCAAGAACTTGGATTTTGATCATTAAGTCTAACGGCTCAGATTTTGTGCATGTTCACATATTGTTTGTTATAAGGAAGAGGCCATAGTCTAGGCAACGTGCAATGACCCATCAAAAAATTAAAGACTTAAGACATAAGTCTTTAAAAGGTGAAATATTTCAGGCCAACCATGAAATATTAAAATTCAGCAAACACCCAATGACCGGTAGGCTTAGGCAAAGGGGCTAGTAATGACAATGGGCCAAATGACATAGGTTATTAAAACAACCGACAACCTGGTAAAGGGGTCAACAAAGAAATATAACATGAGGGATTAAGGCCTCAATAAATTTGTAAAGTATGAAACAAGGGCATTAGATCCTAAAACCCTAGCATAGAACCATCAACACAAGGGTGAAAGATTACTAAAACTTTCTTGGAACCAACCTAAAAATGTCAAAATTTTGAATTTTTATCAAGCCGTGGGGCCAAAATTTGAATTCCTTAAGTACATCACATTAAATCTCAAGGTCATTATAAGCTTGATAATAATATAAATAGCCAACAAATTAGAGATAAATATTGGTAAACACACATTCCTTAAAACATAATGTGGTATGCAGTACTTATGACAAGACAACCCATAAAAGTTGTGGAAAGACCAAACATACAAAGTAATAATTCCTAAGTACCACTCGACGTCCCACTTTAATCTCACCACATCAACTGGCTTAGTCCACATCATCAAAGGCCATAACATGTTGTGCCTCCTATACCCACAAATAACAACATAGTTGGCCACCATTTAAATGATTATATTTTTCAATTCAACAAGGATAATCCTTGTATATTTTTCTGTAGAGCCCCAAGTCTTCTCCAAAATTTGCATAGACTCCATGAGGAACCAAATTTTGCTAGGGAATCTACCACCTGATTTCCCTCACGAAAGGTGTGAGTCAAAAACTTATTTCCAGTTTTTAATTAAAAAATTTATGTCTAAGAGGATATCCTTGATGCTCCACCCTTGATAATGAAAATGATTAATAGAGTCAATCACTGTCATAGAGTCACCTTATATGTGGATATTTTTTATGCCTAGAGTGATAGCTATCTCCATGCCCTTGAGTAGTGCTCATGCCTCTACTATCATAGAAGAGTATATTCTTGTTGAAGAATGAAGAAGAACGTCTAGTTCTGAAGACTTTGTGTTGTCATTGATGTCACCATGTTGATTGAGTCGTCAGTTTGATCTAGTACTCTGAACCGGTATGAAGAACCAGTTTACATCCTCTGGTATTTTGGTCTACAATTCTCCTCTAGTGATTATCATTGCTTGAAATTTTGGGAAATGGGTTTTGGATTTTGGAAGCTTGTAAGTTCAGAATCTTGTGTGCTCATGTGCCTGTATGATTTGTTAGCATTATTCTATTGATTGCATTTTGTTATTAGATCTATCCCTAGCCGACCTAATGAATAGATGATATTGTAATAGATTAATTTGTGTTGCGGATATATGTGTGACCTATCTTTGGTCCATGTTGACATATTGTAGTGTGCTACATGCTTGGATTATTTTTGGAGAAGTTTTGTACTAACTTGGAGCCGACAATTAGTCTTTTTGGTGAATAAAAATTGCCTCTAATAAGGGTGACCTAATTGATCCTTACGGATGTATTAGCTATATATATTGGATTATTTTGAGAATTGAATTGAATGAAGTATGGTGTGAATGTGAAGTATGGTGTGAATATGAAGAATGGTGTGAATGTGAAGCGAAGTGTGCAAAATTGATGAAGTGTGTTAAGTTAGTTTATTGAGCTTCAAAGGAACTGAACCAACACTTGTTAGGTGCACTCTTACCAGTTCATTCCTAGTTGTGAAGCCACTTTTGTATTGTAATCCTTTTGTAGGTAGTGAGCCTCCTTACTTGGACAATGAGTCCTCTTTGTAAGCAGTGAGCATTTTTGAATCTGGTTTTGCATTACTACTATATTGTGAGCTAATCCTCACCGTGGTTTTTCCCATTTTGGGTTTTCCATGTAAAAATTCTAGTATTCATGAGTTGTGTGCTTTTATGTTTTGTTAATGCCTTTTCTTATTCTTACTATTATATGCATTGGAGAAATTGGATGCTGTTTGTTCAATAAGTTTAAGAAGATATTGATTCACCCCCTCTCTCAGTATCTTGGGTATTCAACAATTGGTATTAGAGCTTGGTTCCTCTGAAGAAGTCTAACAGCTTGAGGAAGATCTTGAAGATTGAAAAAATGGATAAAGAAGAACTTCAGACAACCCTTGATGATCTTGACAAAGATAAAAATGAAAACAAAGATCTGAAAGGAAATTTTGATAATACAAATGAATGCATCCAAAAATTGAAAGAGAAATTGAAGAAATTCAAAGAAAGACATAGAGAAGTAAGTGAGAAATTAAAACAAGAAAATAAAGAGATTATTGGATTGAAGGTGCAAGTGGAGGAAAATAAGAGAATTGAGGATTGTCTGAATACAATGGTGCAAAGCAAGTCTGATGAATGCTCAAGGCTTGAACAAGAAGTGGTAAAATTGAGAGAAGATCTAGAAAAAGAAAAGTTATGTGAAGATAGTTTCAAAACAAGCTCCACCAAACTTGATGAATTGATTGTAGGAAATAAATCATCTAAAGACAAAGGTGGTTTGGGACTGGAAACGAGTGAAAGCTCAAAAGCTATTAAGACCTCAAACACAATGAACAATCAAATGACCCAGGGTAAAGGAAAATAGACAAAGAACTCAAGAAGCGTTACTAGGAAACCACCTATTAGACAACCAAACGCTCAAAGGTACCCATATTTCAATGGTGTTTGTTTTTCATGGATTAAATTTAGTCAAAAAGCTACAAAGTGTAGAAGTAGAATAAACTAGTATGTTGGATCTTTCTCCGAATAATGTTTCACATGCAAGAAATTTGGATATAAAGCTAGTGAATGGAAAACTCAAATGATGAATTGGTTTGATGGAGGTAGAATGAATCAATATTTGCTGGCTACTACTATACTTGTAATAAGTTTGGACATAAATAAAATTAGTGCAGATCAAGGATTAATGGAGGTCAGAAAAATCATAGAAATGTTATTTGCTACAACCGCAATAAACTTGGACATATTTCAAGGGTATGCAGAAGAAAAGGGAGAAAAAAATCTGATCTAGTAAAGAAGAATGAACCAGTGAAGAAAATTGATAAGAATGGTTAATCAAGAAATGAAAAAGATATGGAAAAAGAAAGAAGAGCCAAAAACATCATATGTGTCTATGCCCTCATCCGGTGTAGACAATTCCTATGGGAATTAGACTCAGCATGGTCTTAGGGGGAGTTTTAATACAAAATTGTTTGAACCCCTTGGATATATCATGTGTTAGATGTTGGAATGAGGGTATGTTGTAAGGAATGAATAAGCAGAGGTTATGCAAAAGAGACTAGAAGAAAATTTCATTTATGAAGCAAATTAGGGTTTCTCAGTGTAGTGAAGAAGGGTTTTTATCAGTTTTTTGAAACCTACCACATTTAATGTGAACTAGGGAAGTGCGATGGTGTATAAATAAAAAATCATAAGTCATTTTTGATCACTTGTGCAATTGAAGAGTTTGAAGAAGATAAGCACGATGATGGAATCTATTTACATAGGATTGAGTGGCGATATTCCGCTAAGGCTGAATGGAGATGAGTTGGAATAGTTTGATCATCAAAAGATAAAGAAAATGGAACTAGGGTTGAAGAAAAATGAATTGCAAAACATAAATACTCTAGCTATGGATTTATGGGGAGAATTTCCTTGGTTTGTAGATAATAAATCTATATTGTTCCTATTAATTCAATTCAAGGATGGCAACAATATTTTGGAAAAACCTTATCCAATCATGAAGGAGGCAATTGAAGCTATTACTAGTTTTTGCAGTGTTGATGACCTCCCTGAGAAAAAAATAGTAAAATATAGAGACGTGGAGGAACTTACTAGAATCGAAAAAGACCCCCAAGCTCTATTGATAAATACCATTGTCGATCCTACAATATGGTATGTAACCTATGACATCACTTATAAAGTCTACTTTAGAAATAATGAAGTTTATACTTCAACTATTGTTGTATATCTTGCACATAAAATTGTGAAGGAAAACAAATAGTTTGATTTGTATAGCCAAATTATGGAAAACCTAATTGAGAATGTCAGAATGTCCTTGGTCGAGGGTTATCCTTTTTTATTTGGATCTCTACTTATATGTTTGGTATTTTAATTTATGAGTTCGCTACTGGCAAGAGAGAATGCTAATTGGGAATCTGACATCCCTATTGGAAATCAGGTTTATAGGTATTTGGAATGTATGGAAGATAAATAAATTGCGTGAAAAATATATTTCTCATCCCTATAGATGAATATATACTCTAGTGTGCCAGTGTCTAGTTAGTTTGAAGAGGATTCCTCTTCTCGTAAGAAAGAGTTGGGTGTTGTTATTGATGGTTCCCCTTCAGAATCTAAAAGGAGAAAAATTATCACAAAAGATGTCATCACTATCTTGGAAGAAAAGGAGAATGAAGAAGAGTCCCTCCTTGAATCTAATTCCTTTGATCCTTAAGACATTCAAACGATGTTAGATAAAGGTGATATGAAGAAGGTTGGTGAAATGTGGCGTGCCCGCTCTCTGATCAAAATACTTAAAATTGATGACGTGTTGATTGATTATTTGATTAGAAAGGGTATTACAGTTTCAAATGTGTCTAGCTCATTACCGAATGATCTAGTAGAAGTTATTGAAGAAATAATATTGCTAAAAGGACCCGAAGGACATAAGTTCAAAGCTATGATTGAGAGAAGATGTTCCAAATCCAAACATATTGATGAGACAAGAGAATGTGTTAAGGAGATTTCTGACATCTACAAGTATTGTCTTTGGTGGCCTGCAACTGTTGATAATTTTAGAAGCAGAATTGAAGCTATTGAATCTTAGATAAATAATATTGGAAAGAGTTTTGAATTCTTCAAAGACAAAAATGGAAAAAAAAGAATAAGAGTCGGTGAATTGCAATAGATTTTTTGATTTCTCAGAGATAGGGGGAAGAGTTGGTTAAAAATTTCTAACTAGTTAAAGAAATTGTTGAGGTTCGGTTGGATCATCTCTCCAAAATACTTTTTGATGAAGAAGATTGTGAACAAAAATGTCTATCTTTGGACCAGACATCCTCATTTACATTGTTGTCTTTATTGGATAGTATGAGTGCTAGAATGGGTTTGGCAGTGTTTGGTTGGAAGAGGGTTCTTCCAATCATAAGAGAAATGTACATGAAACGTTTTCATGTAAAAACCTTTATTTCCACTTGAATGTTCGAAATGGGGAGTTATAATTTATTTTTCTATAAATTATCACAATGTACATATGTTTACATCCTATTTTTGGTCTCCCTTTGTCCTTGATGTCAAAGGGGGAGAGATTGTCATGTAGAAAGGGGACTGTGAAGTGAAAAGAATGAAGAACTATGTGAAGGTGTGTGGAGGGTTATACATTCTTTTGGCACATGTTTCCATCAATGAAAAAGGGGATATTGTTGGAAGAATAAATAAGAACATCTAGTTGTGTAGACTTTGTGTTGTCATTGATGTCACCATGTTGATTGAGTCATCAGTTTGATTTGGTACTCTAAACTGGTATGAAGAACTGTTTTACAACATCTGGTATTTTGGTTTGCAATTCTCCTCTGGTGATTATCATTGCTTGTGTTTTTGGGAAATGGTTTTTGGATGTTGGAAGCTTGTAAGTTCAGAATCTTGTGTGCTCATGTTCTCATATAGTGAGTTAGCATTATTCTGTTGATTGCATTTTGTTATTAGATCTATCCCTGGCTGGCCTAATGAATAATTGATATTGTAATGGATTAATTTGTGTTGTAGATATATGTGTGACCTATATTTTTTCCATGTCAACAAATTATAGGATGCTACATGCTTGGATTTTTTTTTGGAGAAGTTTTGTACTAATATGGAGCTGGCAGTTAGTCTTTTTGGTGAATAAAAATTGCATCTAAGTAGGCCAACCTAATTGATGCTTGCAGATGCATCAGCTATATATATTGGATTGTTTTGAGAAGCGAATTGAATGTGAAGTATGGTGTGAATGTGAATAATGGTGCAAATGTGAAGTGAAGTGTGTGAAAATGATGAAGTGTGTTAAGTCAATTTATTGAGCTTTAAAGGAACTAAACCAACACTTTTTAGGTGTAATCTTACTAGTTCATTCTGGTAGTGAAGCCACTTTTGTATTATAATCCTTTTGTAGGCAGTGAGCCTCCTTGCTTGCACAGTGAATCCTCTTTGTAAGCAACAAGCTTTTGTATCTGGTAGTGAGCCTTTTTGTATTCAATTTTGCATTACTACTATATTGTGAGCTAATCCTCACCGTGGTTTTTCCTATTCTGGGTTTTCCACGTAAAAATTATGGTGTTCATGAGTTGTTTTATTTTATGTTCTGTTAATTCCTTTGCTCATTCTTACTGTTATATTCATTGGATAAATTGGATGGTGTTTGTTTAATAAGTTTAAGAAGATACTAATTCAGCCCCCTCTCAGTATCTTAGGTATTCAACAATGCCAATACCTCTAGCAAACCCAACAATAAATTCTCCCTTGCAATCCCTGATTATGCCACCAATGCTAGCCATTCTTGGGTTCCCTTTAGCCACTACGTCAAAATTCAATTTGAACCAACTCATACCTGGGGGGTTCCAAAACGTGTTTCTTCTAGTCAGAGACTTAGAGCTATCAAAGGAGTTGATCTCTAGGTTTTTGTTCCATGATTTTTCCATCTTGATCTCCCATTCAGTAGGGGCTTTGTCTAGGGGCTTCCAAGTGTATAAAGAGATATTCTCAAAAATAATTCTGAACCCAATGGAAAAAACTTCCTTGGGGATTTTCTTAGTATCTCTAAATATTTAATTGTTCCTCTCTTTCCATAAGCACCAACAAATGATGGGGGGTTTTACTCTAGATATCCTTAGGGAGAGGTTTTGGAAGGGGCTAGAACAACCTTCAATTAAATATTTTAAGTCTTTATTCAAGGTCCAGCGAGTCTCTAATTTTCCAAAAGCCAAATTCCAAACTTTAGCAACAAACAAATAGTGCAATCTCAGGTAATCAACCAAATCTTCATTACTTTTACATGTGAACCCCTAAACCTAGAATTGCACAAAGACGACAAACATTGTTAGTGTTAGATCAAAATGCATGCAAATATGAAGGACTCCCCATGAAATCCACCTATTTAAGCTAATATTAGGAAATGAAGAACAAACTTAAATAATATGAAAGTAAATCCTAATCTAGCCAATAGATTGATGATCCCATGGGGGAATTGGTGTCAATGGAGTGTTGCAATTGGCCCTTTCCCAATTCCTATGTTGCAAATGTAGATTGATGAAGAAATGGTCAAATCTCCAAAGAGATTTGAGCATAACCTTGGTGCAAATATGAAAATGTGGTGAGTGTGCTTGGATGAGCAAAATTAGTTCTCAATTGAAGAGAGTAACTTTGCATGTGAATTATGGATTTGAGTATAATAAGTTTACTCAAATTGTGGATGTTTGAATGAGAGGAAGAGTCTCTCATTTGTAGATTCCCAAATTGGAAGGATGAGGGATTTGGATGAATGTGGGATCATTCAACATCCAATGGCCAAGTGCCACTTGTCAAGATGTGAATGGTTGAGGAATGAGCACATTTTGGTCAATGTGCATGATAAATGCCATTGGATTCAAATTTGAATTTTGAATGTGACATGTGAGAGGGAAAAAGAAATGGAGTTAATGTCACTTGGCTCAATGCACAAGGACATGTAAGAGGCATTGAATGCCTTGTTGGAAGGACCAAGTCCACTTGACCTTTTTGAATTCAAATGAGGGAATATTCCCTTTTGATGATTTGTGAGGGAAAATGGATGAATTAATAAATCAAAGTATTTGATTTATTGTGCAACTCGCATTCTCTAGAGAAATTTAATGAAAGAGATTAAGTTAATCCTGATTTTGATTAATTTAATGAAGAATTAGATGATGTGACAATTTAGACTTAGATTTGTGAATTGATTTAAGTCAAGAATTGAGAGGAAATGTTTATTAAATAAATGATTTGGTTTATTTAACCAAAGAGGAATATGTTAGATTAAATCAAATAAGGTTTAATTTATTTAATTTAATGAGAAGACTTTAGAGAATTTAACCAAATAAAATGATTTATTTAATTAAACAGAAATGTAAGGTTAATTAAATTAAATCGATTAATTTAATCAAAGGGGGTGATAGACCTGATCAAATGAATAATGATTCATTAGATTAAGAGATGAAAATACGATAAAATGCTGAGAGTGTGATTCTGGAGGAAATGGTGTTAGTGATCATGATCAAGTGTGTTGAACAACATTTGCACAATTTGCCCCTCTTTGAAGCAATGTACTTGTTGGATTGATTCAAAGAATAAAACTGTTGTGATCAAAGTTCAAAATTTCTTGATTTTTCAGATGCCCCATTGTTGCCCCAGCGGAAGGATTACGTTGGTATACTGCCCCCTCGAGAGATTGAGTGGAAATGTATGATTTTTTGATCGAGATCGCGATAAAATGTGAGAGGAGTGGTTTTATTGATCAGAGGACAAAAAATAATTATTTGATGTAGACAATTGTGATGATGTATAGATAGTCATTGGCCATGGGTAGCCTCATGTATATTTTGATACAACACACCGATTTTAGATAGAAATGTTAGTATAGATAGAAGAATAAGAAGAATAAGATGGATGGAAGGAGGATCCACACAAGTTCACATTATTACCAATGATGATGATGTATTGCTTACCAGGAGTTGGGATTTTCAAAGGGCCAATTGCTTTATGTTTGATAACACACATAGGTACGATGCATTAAGGTATAAAGGACCAGGATGGTGTTGTACCTAGTGTGATGGACTCTGACTCGACAATCAGATAGGAGTGCTCTTTTTCACACTTGACATATGGAAACCTTGGGACGGACCCAACAGAGCAAGTATTCACCAAGTTATTTTACAAGAACATCCAACAAGCACAACAGACAAAAAGATAATAATCATTGCCCCATTCCTTTCTCTCTAAACCTGTTTTGTTTAGGCATCATTGAGAGGTCCTTGGAATGAGTGCAAAATAAGACAAGTCAAAAAGACCAAGATAAAGTAAACAAACAAGCCAATGTTCTTCGTATTGCTAGCCAAGAATAACTAATGTGGGGTACCTAATGCTTATGTCCATTGTAGGAAAGCTTCATCCTAGGACATGTTGTGATCAGGGTTTTGATGGGACTGATTTGGGTGATAAGCTATTGATACTCTGAGTTGACCAACTTTCTTACTTACGGATCTAGACTTCCAAGACTTTGACAATTAGGCGTTCACTTTGGAACCTGCTAAACTTGCTTTTGACTGACTCACCAAAGGGTGAAGGTGATGATTGTTTTTATTTTGAGTGGTGACAATCACGGGTGAAAGCGAGATGAAATGGATGCACCATTTTGGTTTTTTCAAATATTCTGAGGTTGTTTTTGGTATTTTCAAGATTTATGATGAATGGACTAACTTAAAGACCTCTCCTAGGGGTCTTAGGAGCTGATCCATAGATTAGCCTTGCCTATGTTATACACGTAGATACCACGTAGTTCGATTGACGACAGACTTGACTCAAAGAAAAGATAGACGGACAAACAGATTGCCATTGCGACGGACGCCTAAGGATTGATCCTAACTATCTCGAGGGATGATCAAAAATCAACCTTGCCTACGTTCAAGTTCAAAGATGACATAGTTTGACAAGGTGAAAAATTGACAAGACTCAATGATGAAATTTTGAAGATTTTCTGATATTTTGACATGTTATTTGGATTTTTGAATGTTTTGGATGTTTTTTATTTTCAGATTGATTTTTTGAATTTTTTTGGATTTTTGACGAGTTTTTTGAATGTTTTTGGATATGGATATGATATCAGTGCTTTGTTTTGGGATTTTTTCAAAACCAAGCTTAAGGGTTGATCAATCGGTTTGATGGATTGATAGTTTGACTAAGTGTGTTAAGTCAAATAGAAGATGATAATGCACTTGTAAAATATAGGAAGTTGTGTTATCCTAGAGTAAACTTGTACAAAAGTGGATGGTTTGACTAAGTGTGTTAAGTCAAACGAGGTGATTATGGATTGGATTTGATAATTTAGCTAAGTGTGTTAAGCCAAAAAAAGGTGATAATGAACTTGTAAACCCAAGGAAGTTGTGTTATCCTAGAGTAAAATCATGCACAAGATGATAGTTTAACTAAGTGTGTTAAGTCAAATAAGGTGATGGTTGATTGGATTCGATTGATCAAGATTGATGAAGCTTGATTTGGAACAAAATAGCTTTGATGATTTTGATGAGATGCTGAAGTACACATTAGATGCAACTGATATGGATTGCTCAGATTGATGTTCGATGAAAGATAAAGCTTGATGAGGAATGCCTTCTTTTTGTCAAAATATGCCATGGGCTAGTGATTTAGATTTTGGATCACAAGTTCTTCGAATAATTTGATTTCATGTGTTTCTAATACTCGGATTACCACATAAGTTGGATGATATATATCAAGATTTATTCCTAAAGCAAGATGCAAATATCTGCCCCCAGTGTTCTAGCAATGTATGGAATGCCATGGGTGGATTCTTAGATAGACAGATGGATGGATGGATATGGATCATCTCGCGATAAGATAAGGTGTTCAAAAAGTGGATGCGCCTTTGGATAGTGGTTCAAGGTTCAGATAGTGTTGGGTAGGATGGGATCAATGAAAATGACCCATGTCAAGATGTTTACCACAAGCAAGTGTAAAGTGTGCACCAAACCTTCATCAATATCTAGATAAGGTAGATAAATGGAAATGGGTTGGATAAATGGTTTGTGGATGAACGGATTTATGTTGGCTTTATAATGGATGAAATGTTGGCTTTATTATGGATGTGATAAGATGCTTTCTTCTGAACTGGTGCACATAGATTCTTGATTCTACACATGATGCCTGTTTGCCAGGTTTTCATCATGGTACCTATCCACAGTGCCATCGAAGTGGTTTTCACTAGAGGACGATTTTTCTCTCTACTATTTTCAATCCATTTTTTGGGTTTTTTGTATTTCTAAGAAATTTTAAGCTAATGCTGAACCACCTAGTGGTGCTGATGTTGATGCTTCTATCATAATGTGCCATTGATATCCTACTTGAAGAAGTTGTTTTGCCAAGATACATGCACATGAATGTAACTTTTGAGATCCCTGATCTGTTTTGTTGATACCAGAGTTAACTTTGTCTTTGTGTGCACATCGTGATAGAGTGCCTTCTGAATCCTTACAATGAAGGGTCACTGCCAATACATGGTCAATGTGAGACTTGGATATCATGCATAGAGGTGTGGATGAAGTGTGTTTAGGGATAAAAGATGGATTGGTTGGCAGTTTGGAACCTTTGACTTTCCAAACTTGGGAAGATGAGCAATAATGAGTGGATATGGAAGTGTGCATGGAATTAGGACCAACTGCTTGATACACCTTGTATGTTGCTTGAGAAGCATGCTTTTTCCTTTGTGGACATCTTTGATGGATATTTTTCCCTTTTTTATTTTTCCCCATAGTTTCTTTGACTAATGGAGTTTGATAGGGATAGTCATTCTTTGTATTCTTTGGTATCCATATGTATTTAATTTGTCCTTCGTGCTTCACTACTTCTTTTTCTTTGATAGAAATCTTTGTGTTTTGATTCAAATTCTTCTTTTGATGTTGGTCCCAATTCGTGGATGGGGTGATGGGTGGATGAAGATTCATGACATGGCGGGTTGTAGTATTGGCATTGGTTTCACCATAAGGATTCTTCGTGCTCCCTATGTTGATGTTTGCTTGAGACGAAGTTGCCCCTAGTGTGGTGATAGTATTACTAATATGTTGAGATCCCTTGATTGTCGAATAACCAAGGCCTTTATGCTTTGGATTTCCGATAATCTGCACTAGTTCTAGGATACCCTGTTCATGTAGGCCTAATCCTCCGCCTTGATAATTCATCTGCTAAAAAAACTTATTCGCAATAGGATATGATTTACCTTGGAAACAAGGTGCTAATCCTTCTTTGCTTTGTGGCGGATCTTCAAATGTCATAGCTCTTTCATTGATAAGATGATTTTCCCTTACAAAGGTGAGTGATCCAACTTTATAAGTGATAGGATCTTCCATATGTGGGATGAATGCCTCATTGATATCTTTGGCTTGATCTTATGAGATATCAGATTGTAGTGCTTCTTCCAGAAGTGTTGATGCTTCACTGTCCACACAAAAGTCTTCCTCATGACTCACTTCACAGGATGTTTCTGATTCACAACTTATGTAGAAGCCTTCTTCATGATTTGTTTCTAATATATCTCTGGATTTCTCTATATCTTGATCATGTGACAAATGTTAAGAGTAGGAGACTCTTGTTCCTTGGTAATGATATCAAGAGTATGAGACTCTTGTTTTGAATGACGATCATTTGCATGTCCATCCAAAGAAAGCATCTTATGGGTAGATGGAGGGGTATGTGCTATATGGATATGATCATAATTTGTGACATCTTGTAGGAGAGTGGCCATCACCTCATTGTAGTATCTTGCATATAAAAATTCTTGATCTTGATTAATGTCAGAATTGCTTTCAACATGCTTTGGATCAAGTTCTTGACATGGGTCAATTTCAAAGGATGGATTTCTTTCAAAGGGTTCTTGGACATCGTCATAAGGCATTGGAAGTGGCTCAATATCCTCTTGATCTTTGAGTGGACTTGGATCAAATGGTGAGTTGATAATTTCTTCAATATCTATAACCTTGAGGTCAAAGGATGTCAATATGTCTTGGGAAGGAACATTTCTAGACCTTGGTGATAGATTTTGATCATGCTTTGGAATAAGTTCTTGAGATATGTCCTCTAACTCATTAGGTGGTGAGACATTGTCAACATGATCATGGGTAGATGAATCTTGGTTTATGTCGATAGGATCAAACAACATCAACACTCCTTGGAATAGATCTTTATAGGATGGGTCTTGATCATGACTAAAAAATGGCTCTTGATGTACGTTGGTTTGATCATTGGATGAGGTGGAAACATCATCAAGGTGTTTATTGATGGATAGGTATTGATCATTGTTTTCAACAATTTTGGTGGGAACTTGTTGCAAGCTTTGTTGAGCGAGTAATGCTTGAATTTGCTGCTGAGCCAACAACGCTTGTTGTTGGTTGTGTTGTTGTGCCAACAATTCTTTTTATTGGTCTTGTTGCTATTGTGCCAACAAAGCTTTTTGTTGGGCTCCTTGTTGTGCTACTTGTTCTTGGATTACTTGCAATAGTGCCCGGAATTGTGCTTGCGCTTGTCAAGCTTGGTGTTGGGATTGAGCTTGTTGGGCTACTTGAGCCGCTTGTGCTTGCTGAGCAGCTAGTTGTGTAGCTTGTTTTGCTTGGAGTGCCTTTTTGCGGGAAGCTTCTTGAGGGGCTTACAACATGATGGAGAATGAATTGTTCATGTTGTGTTTTGGCGATGGTGGGTTGGGAATGGTGTTGATTGTTGGGGTGAGCGGAACAGTCTCATTGATTGCCAAGGTTTGAGTGGTGAATGGTGTGATTGAGATTCTTGGTCTTCGAGACATTTGAGGAATGGTAGATGTGTTAATTGTTGGGGTTGATTGGATGGTTGCCATTTGTTGTTGTGATATTGTTGGAAAAATGAGAGGATTTGGTATGATGTTTTTATTTGGCATGATAGATTGAAATTGAACATTGTTGTGGTTGGGAATCATATTGCCTTGATTTAGGTAACTTTTATTTTTCATGGTGTTACCTTCACTTTGATCAATACCTAAAGTTGTCAACATATTGCTTGGATTTTGAACAACATTGGTGGGATTTGCGAACATGTCGACCCCAAAGTTTACCAAGTGTGGATTTGAAATGGGCATGTATGGATTTGGTGGGATAATGTTGTTTGGAAAACTCATGCATTGAGCATTTGGTCGATAGATTTGCAAATTTGGACATGGATTTAAATCTACCATTGGGAAAGGTGTTCCAAACTTTGAATTGGGCATACTCACATTCGTTGTACTTTTGAGGTTTGGAGGAGATAATGATGCCATGTATAAATGTGAGTTTCGATAATCAATTGGCACTGTAAGACTTGGATATTTTGGATGATTTGGATTGCTCATGATGGATGAATCAAGTTTAAATTCCATGTCCCTCTTGTGTTTTGACCTTGTTGCGAGAGTGAAATTCTAAGGTGTTTAGGACCAATGATGAGATGAAGGATGAAAGGGGTGAATGTTGTGGATGTTTGAATGTTTTAGGAGCTTTGGATCAATTCTAGACTTTAGGAATTGATTTGATTTGATTTTGATTGGTTGATAGTTTGACTAAGTGCGTTAAGCCAAACAAGATGATGGTGAATTTGTAAACCCTAGGAAGTTGTGTTATCCTAGGGAAAACTTGCATAAGAGAATGAATTGGCTAAGTGTGTTAAGCCAATCAAAGTGATCATGAACTAGTAGACCTCAGGAAGTTGTGTTATCCTAGAGGCAAATTTGTTCAAGAAGATTGATAATTTGACTAGGTGCATTAAGTCAAACAAGGTCATTTTGATTTTCCAAAAGTCTAGCATAAGTGATGTTGGAAAGTTCCAAAAGTTTCTAGTGAGATGGTGTTTGATTGATATTTGGATGGATGAAGTGTTTGAATTGATCCTAGATGAACCTATGAGGACCTACTTACAAGACCAAGGTAATGAAGAACATGCTTTTTCCTAAAAGTATTTCAAGCCAAAAGACCAATGTTTGCATAAAAACCATAAGACTTAAAAGAGAACAAGCACATGTGTCATTTGTTTGTTTATCTGGCTTAGATTTGGTTCTTTTTACCACAAACACTTTCTTGATTTATGTTTTTCAAACTATGTGTCTAATGTCCCACTTTTGTTCTCATCCCACAAGGTCCATTGTGTGGAAATTGAGGAAAATAGGGCAAAATTTTCTTATGTTTAACCTTGTTGAAAACAAAGGATGATAGAATTTGTGCACTTAGAAACCTCTAGGAATGTGATCCCTAGGGAAAGCAAGAGTGTCCAAATTCGTCAAGAGTATTTGTCTCCTCAAAGGGGTTTAAAATTTTGGAGGTCTTGTGAATGTTTGTTTTCAAATGTTTTGAGGACCAAGCAATGTGTTCTTTTCTTTCAAGCAATTTTACAATCCTAGGATGATGAGGCAATATCTGGTTGGGTTCCCACTTGGATAAATCCAGCTGTGCATATCTTGTACGAATGGCTAAATGCTTGACCACACTGGCTCCCCTCCACAACACTCATTTATTCGGGTCAGCCAAGCATTAGTACCCATGAATCTCCCATGGGATACTTTCCATTTCCACAACAAGACCACATGTATAATGTGGGGTGGCTTCAAAGGACAAGACCTTTTGCACCAACAAGATAGACAAGGTTTTGGCCTTTTTCTAAACAAAGGGTTCTAATTCGGGCATTCCGTTCATGGGGGATTATCCAACATCGGCGAGAGTCCATTGCTGTCCATCTTGTCAGAATAATCCTTGTGATTCTTGAACTTTCTTCAAGAATCCACACTTATATACTAGTTGGAAGTCGCTTGGCTTTAGCATGTTCCCGATTGAGTCGTTCCCTTGGGTGATTACTTTTTACCACAAGGCAGACCCTCTAAGATAAATAATAGCAAACAAACATATTCATAGTTCAATCAACCTTTGTTTAAAAACAAAAGGAGAACACTCGCAATAAGTCTATTCACACTCACATGTTTTGTTCATTTTAAGTGCCCAAATTGAAATGTGGAGGCAATCTCTTTAACAACCTAATATCACTAAAATGTTTTTGATTCTCAAGATCGCAATGAAGCACGAGAGAAGCGCATAAACATTTTAAATGATATTAGTTTGTGAAAAGGATTGCAAAACATGAAAAACACTTGTTCATTTTTAAACTTCAAAGCAATGATGAGTTCTTTTTAAGCACCAAATGAAATTTGAGTTTGCCTTGTTCAATTGTTTATCCTTCAAACAAAATCTAGTATGTTTGTCTAAGGTTCTTTTTAGCCCCTTGGAAACTTTTGAAAAGAAATTTGATTTGTTTATTTTAGAACCCAAAAGAAATTTAGTGTCCTAAGATCAATGAACTTATCAAATTCCTTAAAGAGTGTTGAAAACACTTTAGTGGTTAAAAATACTTTGTACAAAATGAGCATGGTGTCATAATAAAAATTTGCTTGTTCTTTTTAAACTAAAAGTAAATCTAGTGTTGCTAAAGCATGAAAGTAACAAATTTCTTGGAAAGGGATTATAAGTTCTCCCAAAAGTGTTTAAAAACACTTGATACAATGAGATTTCAACAATTTTTTAGATTTTTCCATTTTTGGTAACTTTGCATGCATGACTTTGAGAGTCCTATTTTTTACCAAAAACTACCCAATACTAAGACATGATGAATCTCCAACTAACATTTGAAATTTGAAACATGGGTTTTGAGTTATTACCAAAAACAATTTTCATAAAACTAGGAAAAAACACTAAAATGTCATTTTGAGGGCCAAGATGAAAGTTTCAAGCCCCAAAAATGTGTCAAAATCACCATCAACCTCATAAAGAAACCCTTTGTAAAATTTGAGCCAAAACCCACATCTGAGTCAAAAGTTATGACCTCGGGAAGTTTCCTGCATCAATTTTTTTTTTTTTAAAACCAGAAATCTGCAGGTGCGACGCAGTTATCAAATGAGATGCAGTTTGGAATAGATGCAATGAAGTTTGAAACAGATGCCACCATATGGCAATCCATATGCCACCTCATAAAGAAACCACCTGTAAAATTTGAGCCAAAACCCACATCTGAGTCAAAAGTTATGACCTCGGGAAGTTTCCTGCATCAATTTAAAAAAAAAATAGAAATCTGCAGGTGTGGTGCAGTTATCAAATGAGGTGCAATTTGGAATAGATGCGGTGTAGTTTGAAATAGATGTGGTGCTATATAGCGTCGCACGTTTGACTGGGTGCGGTGCTCTGCATAAATAGAGACCGTAGGTGCGGCATAGTTTGGCATGCGGTGCAGTTTGTGACTTAAAAAGAAATATGCGATAGAGTTTAAAATTTTAAAATTTATGAGTGGGAAAGTGGGTGCAGCGTTGTTTAGAAAATAGGTGGTCCCATACAGTGTCACGTGGTCAACTGTATGCAGTGCTCTACAGAAACAGAGACTGCAGGTGTGGTGGACTTTGGCAGGCGGCGAAGGTTGACAAATTTTCAAATTTCAAACACGAGAAGCAATTGTGGTGCTATATGGTGTTGCGGGTTTCTAGGGGTGTGGTGCAATACAACATCGCATCTGAGTCAGCGGTACAATATAGGACTGCATGAACTACCCGCGGTGCAGTTTCTTGTGTGTGAGCAAAAAACATGAAAAAACTGCGAAAATTTAAAAAAAAACGTGATAAATCTTGAGGCTGCCCTCCTTCTAGCACCAAAATGTGAACCCCTAAACCTACAATTATACAAAGACGACAAACATTGTTAGTGTTAGATCAAAATGCATGCAAATATGAAGGATTCCCCATGAAATCCACCTATTTAAGCTAATATTAGGAAATGAAGAACAAACTTAAATAATATGAAAGTAAATCCTAATCTAGCCAATAGATTGATAATCCCATGGGGGAATTAGTGCCAATGGAGTGTTGCAATTGGCCCTTTCCCAATTCTTATGTTGCAAATGTAGATTGATGAAGAAATGGTCAAATCTCCAAAGAGATTTGAGCATAACCTTGGTGCAAATATGAAAATGTGGTGAGTGTGCTTGGATGAGCAAAATTAGTTCTCAATTGAAGAGAGTAACTTTGCATGTGAATTATGGATTTGAGTATAATAAGTTTACTCAAATTGTGGATGTTTGAATGAGAGGAAGAGTCTCTCATTTATAAATTCCCAAATTGGAAGGATGAGGGATTTGGATGAATGTGGGATCATTCAACATCCAATGGCCAAGTGCCACTTGTCAAGATGTGAATGGTTGAGGAATGAGCACATTCTGGTCAATGTGCATGATAAATGCCATTGGATTCAAATTTGAATTTTGAATGTGACATGTGAGAGGGAAAAAGAAATGGAGTTAATGTCACTTGGCTCAATGCACAATGACATGTAAGAGGCATTGACCATTTTGAATTCAAATGAGGGAATATTCCCTTTTGATGCTTTGTGAGGGAAAATGGATGAATTAATAAATCAAAGTATTTGATTTATTGTGTAACTCGCATTCTCTAGAGAAATTTAATGAAAGAGATTAAGTTATTCCTGATTTTGATTAATTTAATAAAGAATTAGATGATGTGACAATTTAGACTTAGATTTGTGAATTGATTTAAGTCAAGAATTGAGAGGAAATGTTTATTAAATAAATGATTTGATTTATTTAACCAAAGAGGAATATGTTAGATTAAATCAAATAAGGTTTAATTTATTTAATTTAATGAGAAGACTTTAGAGAATTTACCCAAATAAAATGATTTATTTAATTAAACAGAAATGTAAGGTTAATTAAATTAAATCGATTAATTTAATCAAAGGGGGTGATAGACTTGATCAGATGAATAATGATTCATTAGATTAAGAGATGAAAATACGATAAAATGTTGAGAGTGTGATTCTGGAGGAAATGGTGTTAGTGATCAGGATCAAGTGTGTTGAACAATATTTGCACGTTTTCCATGTCTACATTACATAACATGCATCTATTTAGGATCTGGAATCCCCTTTTCTTTAAATTATCTTGAGTTAGAATTCTATTGTGACATGTCATCCACCAAAATAAATTTATTTTTGGTGTCAAGTGTTTGCTCCAAAACTATTTCCATAGTCTTCTCTGAATACCCTTGTTCAATAGCAAATCGTAAGCCAATCTGACATAAATATTTCCCTTGCATTCCTTGTTCTAGAAGAACTCATCCTCAATATTTCATGTGATAATTTTGGTTAGGGAGAGGATGTCCTATAAAGAATTAGCCAATAGTTTTGGATCCGGAAAAATGGTTCAACATAATCATAAATATTTCAATTTCCTTAAACCTTGTGAACCATGAAAGTAATCACCAACATTCCTACCAAAGAATAGATGTGCAAGCTCCATCAGATTCTTGAAATTAGATAAGGATAGGGGGGATTCAAATAGCTAGGGGTCTTCCCAGAAATGAATGTTGCTACCATTTCCATGTTTCCATCTCAGACCATAGTGTAGCAGCTTCTTCATCCTACAAATATTATTCCAAGACAAAGACCCATGGGGGTTTTCATTCAAGATGCACCTGATTTGGGGGTGGTTTCTTAGGTACTTTGCATTCATAATCCTACACCAATATTTTTTGTTCCTTAACTGATCCCACCTCACCGTGGCAAGCAAGGATTTTTTGGTAGATTGGACTTTCCTAATACCAAGCCCTCTTCTAATTTTCGGAAGGAAAACCTTATCCCAACTAATCAGAGACATATTTTTTTCCTCTATACCAAACCATAGGAAGTTTCTTTAGATTTTTTCAAAATTTTCAGTAATGTAACTAGGAATTTTAAACATTGAAAGGAAGTACACCAGAATCCCTTGAAGGTAAACAATTAGGAGTTATAGTTTACAAACATAATTAAGGATTGAACCTTTCCACCCAGCCAACTTCCTCTAAATCCTCACAAATATAGTATTCCAAAAAGTTGGAGTGACTTCTTTGATAGTTAGAGGGAAGCCTAGACAAACTAAAGGAAGGGAGGCACTCACATAGCCTAGAACAATGGTCAGACAATGTTGAAGGGAAGGAGTGCTATTAAAGAAATATATCATACTCTTATTATAATTTATATGTTGACCTGAGCAAGCCACATATTTTTTGAGATATTTTTCCATTTCTTTGCTTCGACAACTAAATATTTCCCAAAAGGAATGGTGTCATCCACAAACTATTGAATGAAAGCCAGATCTAAGGTGGTGGTTGATTTAACACCTTTAATAGATCCCTCCAACAACATTCAACCAACATTCCTACTTTGAACATCAACAACCATTATGAACAAGGAGATAGGGGGTCACCCTGTTTAATACCTCTTCCAACAGTGAAGAAACCATGGGGGACCTCATTGACCAGAACATAATACTTCATAGTAATAATGCATTCCAAAATGATGTTAATCACCCTCTGATTGAAACCAAACTTATCTAATACTTTGGGAAGAAAGTCCCATAGGACTTTTTCCTAAGCTTTTGAGATGTCAAGCTTAAATTCCATACTAGCACTATTGCATTGGACCATAGAATACAAAATTTCATGAGTGGCAATAGTAGCATCCAAGATATAGCATCCTGAAACAAAGCCTTTTTGGCTTGTGCTAATTTTTTTTTCCACATGGGGTTTCAAGCGGTTCACCAAAATTTTGGAGAAGATTTTATAAATGGTATTACAAAGGCTGACGGGTCCAAAGTTAGCCATGGTCTGTGATTCCTTAATTTTGGGAATAAGGGAAATGGAGGTGTGGTTCAAATGTTTGAGCAGTTTTCCAAAATTAAAAAAATCCCTAATTGTTGGAGTTAAGTCTTCCCTCACAATGTGCTAGAAAATCTAGAAGAGGACTGAGGGGAACTTGTCAGGTCTTGAGGCCTCAATTCCCCCATACTAAACACAACAACCCAAAATTCCTCAAGAGTAACAACACCCAAAATTATATCATTATCCTCCCAAGTTATAGAAGAAAGAAGGGGTTCCAATACCAAGTCATCCATAGCCAAATTAGGAGCCTGAATAGGAGTTGAAAAAGAACATTTAAAATGACTAGAATCCAATAGGCCAATCTAGGAAGGGGTAGTAATAACATCCCTTGAATTATTTTTCTTTATTTTTATCTGATTCCTTTTCCTATTCTTGAGGGCTGAAACATGGAAAAAAGAAGTTTTCTAGTCACCCTTACTCAGCCATTGAATTCTAGACTTTGCTTCTAGAAAATATCTTCTTTTTTAGTTTTTTTTCCCCAATTCCATGTGTTCATCCCTTTCCTATTGACATGTCTGAACACTATTATAACCTTCCTCCATCCTCTTTTGTGTCACCCTAAGGTTATCAGCTAGAAATTTTTTCTAATGAAAAATATCCCCAAACACCCACTTGTTCCACCCCTTAACCATATTTTGGATATACTTGAGTAAGTGGAAGATCCTAAAAATAGGGGATCCATGTACATGGATGTTCTACAAAGCAGCAATCTTATTCCTAAAATCTAGATGGGAATTCCACATGATCTCAAAATAGAAAGAGGAAAAACCCATAGTAGAGTGTTCATTGAAGACCAACAATAGAGGATTATGGTCCAAAATAGTTTAGAGAAAATCCAATAAATTGGAATTTAGTAATTTCATCCAATTAAGAGAGAAGGGGAATCTATCAAGTCAAAACTAGATCAAACTATCCCCCAAATGTCGATTATTCCAAGTGAAAGTCTGACCTTGCAAATCAATGTCCACCAAACCAACATGATTTAAGAAATCAACTAGATTAGTCATGCTATCAAAATAATCAATCAGCCCCCCACACTTCTCTAAGGGGTATAGGGGATAATTTAAGTCTCCTAATACCAACCATCAGGCCCCCTATTGCTCTATATCCAATTAGTGATTTCTTGCCAAAGGGCTTTCTCGGGTTCCTTAAATTTGGGGCATAAATGTTAATCATAAACCAAGAACCCCCAACATGAGAGAACTGGAATCCCACCCTATTCTTGCATTGGAATAATTTAGTTCCAATTATCCTATTAGGATCCCACATCATTGATAGCCCACTCGAAGCCCCATCCGCATCACTACTTTCTTAGGATTTTTTGACAACTACTATAGATTTCTTTAAATCGGCTAAGATTCTTAAGCAACAAAATCAAACCTTCATTATCTTAGTTCCCAAATGGAGGATGGTAGATCTTTGTCTAAATTTAGGCTCATTATTCTTTGCAATACTATCTAAAATATTTCTCTAAGGTGGTCAATAGAATTAAAAATATCCTCCATAGACTCATATCCACCAACCAAAAAGGATTTGTCCTTAGTACGAAGATTCTTAAATATATTCTCACTACCCATAAACTTATTCACTCAATGGAGAACAATAAAAATCCAACCATGCTATTCAAACATGATATTTCCAAGTCTTAGGTAGATTTCTTTGGCCTTTTCTTATGGAAGATCTAGATTAAATTGATTTTGGAAGGAAGATGCTTAACCTTATTAAGATATGCATCTATTTTGGTGGAGGGTCACCAAGACCTTATTTTTGCATATTTTATGTAATTTTGTTTTAAGTATTTTAGTGTGGTTACGATTTTTTTCGTGTTTCCTAAGGTCATTTATGACCATATGACATCATGTAATTTATTTGAGTGTGTTTAGAAGGTCGATGAGTTATAGTTGCAAAAGTTGCCAAGTTGCACAAAAAGTTGTCATGCAATTTTTAGAAAGTGTCACAAAGTCAAGCAACTATTACATGCACTCAAGAAAATGGCATTCAATGGTAAGAAATAGTTGGAATGTAATGTAAAATACTCCTCCTAGTTGAAAGGATGAGTTGTTAAATTGATTTTTCATTTTGGTGTTAAAATTTGATTTTCTATGTTTTCTTATTCTTTTTAGAACTTCTATTGTTTGGTACAATTTGTATAGACCACCAATGCTTCTATAATTTATTGGATATTGTGTGCATGTGAGTCTATAAAATTTTCTTAGTGTTTCATTATTTTTCATTAGGTATATCAAAAGTTAGAGCCATTTTACTCTAGGTGAGTTAAAACCCTAGCAAGTGCAACAACAAGTATAAAAAATGTAATATCTTTCATTTCCACCATCTAAAAATGCTGAAATTTCATCCAAAATTATGTTTTCACATGATCTTGGACTTGGAAAAGATTTGAAGTCTTGAAATGCACACACAAGGGAGATTTCTTGGACATTCTACTATCCCAAAGCACAAAACAAGGTATAAACCCTCTTCAAGGTGTTTTTGACCAATCCAAGCCCTCTCATTGCTTGAATTAATTTATAGGAACGTTGATTAGTGTCTTGAAACCCTATGCAGGTTGTTTGTTGCAAACTACCAAGTATTTTTTGCTTAGTTGCATGTTCTTGTTTTGGGACAAAAAAATCGAGTTTGGTGTATGTTAATTTCTCCAAGACCCAACTTCTATTGTTTGTCATTGTTGATGGTGTTTTTATGCACTTCACAACATAGGTAATATGTAGGTGCATTACCTCTCTTGAAAGACAATTTTCCACAATCAAATTGTAGAACACTATCCCAAGGTCTCTCGGATGTTAGGTCATGACAATGCTTGGAATATATCAGTTGTTTGATGTGATTTTGCTAGAATCACAAGACGGTCTTACATGATTTAAAGCTATGGGAGAATTGGGTGAATGAATGGAGTTCTTCGAATATGAAATTATTGCACTTTGCTGTAGGCTCGGAAATTAGTCTTGGACTCCATTGTTTCATCAAATTTGGCTTTACAATGTGCAATGAACCTTAACACAAATTGTTTCTAAAAAAAGGGAAAAGGGGCGAGGAAGAAGGATGGTTCCTGGACCTGCAACTATCGATGAATAGTGATCATGGAGGTTCCTATTGTGGATAGTTTCCTTAAACAAAATTTCACTTAATCTGAATTCTCACAATGTCATGAAATCTATGCTATCTTCTAAGGACTCCAGATATTCATCATTCATTCACCATGTAGTGTGAACAAAGACAAATTTTAATGAGAAGCTATGAAATTATAGTCTAGACTAACTTTACACAATCATTTACCAGCAATAAGTGACCAAAAGTATGGACAAGGAAAGCATACACACAGCATGAATCTTCAAAACCAAAGACAATATACAAAATCCACTACAACTAACTAAGGAAACTAGAGCAGCAAAGTAATTTGAAGCAAAGTTTTAACTAAAGGGAGAAGAATCATGAAACATGTGGAGACACCCAAAAATACACCAGGAAATGACTGTATTTTCTATTATAATTTTTGCAGCATGCCTTTACAACAACTCAACTCTCTTAAAATGAGAGGAGGAGAGCCCTATTTATAGTTTTCAAAAAGAAAAATTAATGGCCAGGATTTGATTCTATTGTGTGGCCAAGATTCACTTTACACTAGGGTTTCACCTACCCCCAAATACATTTCATTTATAAGACATTTCTTGTCTTTTCCCTATTTTGTCATCTAGTAGCAACACTGTAGCAATTTCATCATTTTATTGTTTTCCCTTTGCTACAGCTATTCCTTGAGGAATTCTTCATCAATGATAGGGTTGCCTTCATGTTTCTTTAACACTCCATACTCCACAAAGTTCAAGATCATTGGCTAGAGCTTATCTACTTCCATGATATCTGATCGCAGCACTTGGTAGCTCCATTCTTGAGAATTGGTGATGAGATTTTTCCAGTCATCATCATATTTGGCAGCATTATCTCTAAAAAGTTCTAAATGTGTGAAGGCTCTGGTAGAAAAACTCATGAATTCTATGGTGATCTTAGCCAACATCCCATCTTCCATGCTCTTAAAGAAGTGTGGCTTTATGCTCTCTGGATTTATTTCAGCAGTGGGTAGTTCATACCCTGTCATTAACATAAGGTACCAAGTGCACTCTTCTCTTGACTCCTTGGCCCATTCGATATCCAACGCTATACATTCTAGGATCTGCTCTAGACTTTTCTTTCGGTGATCAAAATCTTGCCTCCATGTATCTAGTAGCCAATGATCATCATCCTTGAGGGCAAGGTCCTTCTCCCAGACTTCACTTGGCAATCCGAGGATAGCCTCAATCTTTGGGTAGTCTACTAAGTATTTCCTAGGGAGCTCCTCACAGACCTGCCTTGTGCCCTCAAGGGTTCTTTGTACTTCTAAGAACTTATTCGCTATCTGAACAACCAAGTTGATACCTATGTTCCCCATGTCCAAGACCTGCCAGAAATAGTTTTCCATAGTCTTGTCTAGGTTCCTTCTCTTTTCTAATTTACTGATCTGTTCTTTGGACAACAGCTGAGGTGGGGTGGATGACGTCGTGGGCTGCTCATTCGGGAATGACCATTCTTGAATATAGGTCATAAGATCAGCCACTTGTGCTTTGTGTTCTTCCTTAGAGACCTTATCCTATTGGATAAGATGCACCACCATGGTGATCAATTCTTGGAGGTGATCAACCTTTTTCTCCCTTGTGGCTACTCCCAAGTTGATGGTGGAGACACTATAAGTTATTCCTTGTTCTCCAACCATCGGTGTCGCTATTTGCATTGCCCTAGATCTAGAGGCATCCATAGTAATCTTTGATCTGATCTTTGACTTCTTCTCTTTCCTGGTACTTATTTGTGCTCTAGATAGAATGGCTTCCAACCTTCCCTTAGGATCTTTCAAGGTGGGAGTCTTTTGTTTCAACTACTTTTCTAGCTAATCGGGCATTTGAGGCTCTTCCCTGGGTGGTTCACTTTGATTTATGTTGTCCTCCTTCTCAAGCTCTATGGCTCATACAACAAGAGTGCTCTTCTCAGTTTTTGTATCCCCCTTCTCCTCATCGGAGTCTTGTTCAAGCGTTACATACTTAGTGGGAGACTTGGCGCGCAACTGCTCATTAGAGGGATCCTCTATTTCAGCACCCTTTTCTTCTTCATCTTGGCCTTGTTCATGTTCCTTGGGCTTCCCCTCTTGCTCATCTCCATGGAGGTATGCTTCCTCATCACATTCTAGGGTTTTTCCACACCCCTTAGTCAGAGACTTGATGCCTTTAGTCTCTTGAGCAACAATTTCTTCTTCTCGTGCAAGCCAATCCTCAGCTTCCTTATCCTCAATCTCCTTAAGCTGCTTGCCCCACTCTTCATTGAGTTCAATATCATTTTTTTCTCTTATTAGTTCAACATCCAGCTCCTCACTGCTCTCATTGGAGGACTCATAGGCTACCTCATCTATCTCCCGGCGTTTGAACAGAGGGTGTTCGTGGTATTCAAATTCTTCATCCTTTGGCCTCATCGTAGTCTCTAGCTGTCACCACTCAAGTTCATCAGATATCTACATTTTCACCTCCATTCTTTGTGGTTCAAAAGGTAGAGGGAGAGCTAGAGCATGGGCCATAGCCTGAGCTATTGCAGCTTGAACCACCAGATTGGTAAGCATCCCCGAAAGCTCGGACGACACATTCTGTATATATTTTACAAAGGATTTCGGGAGGCTGAGGGTAGGCATTATAGCAGTGGAAACAGAGGGAAGGGAAGGAGACATAAAGGAAGAGGAGATCGGAAAGGTCATGGTAGAGGAAGAATCTATGGGAATAATCTACATGATCGGAGAGGTGGAAGTAAGGTGAATAGAGATGTCCACCGCAGGCAGGGAGGAAGCGAAAACAGTGAGCAAAGCATGTGGGATGGTGGCAGTAGTAGTAATGGAAGTAATTGTAGTAGATGAAGACCTTGGGGAGTCTAATCCCTCTCCCTTAGTCCCACGGGGTGGATCCTTGGATGTCACAGACATCTCCGTGCCTCTGGTTGTTTTCCTTTTCTTTTGAGAAGGTTCGCCCTTTGATGCCTTGCGCGCATAAACCTTTGGTTTGGGCAGCTGCTCGTTGGCCTCTTTTCTCTTCTTGGTTTTGGTTGGTGGTGGGGTTTTGGATACTTCCCCAGTTGCAGTAGTAGCTACCCCTCCATTGGAGCCACTTGGTTAACTTTCTAGTCCCTTAAATGTTAAGGCGACTCCTTGCTATTTCAATCAGGATACCTGTTGGTCGATCCATGCCCTTGTTCGGATCTTGATGGGTTTAGTGAGTATGTTGAGGTCATCAAGCTCTCGCTCATTCTAGTCAATTGTAGGCAGTGGAAAATTGGTGATGGCATCATACCCTTGATCGATCACCATATCCTCATTTTCCTCAAGCTGATCAGGAACCGGGCACAAATTGATTCTTCTCACGCAAATGGAAGTCATGCGCATGTAGTGCTGCAATCGTACTTCGAGATCATCTTTACAATTGGCCCAGAAATCTTTGACATTGTGGAGGTGGTCATACTCCCATCCCAATTCCTTTCTAATATGTCTGTATGGGTCCATTCGAGGTCGAGCTATATATTGGCGGAAGTGGTATTCGACCAACTCCCATTCTGAGTACCTCGCACATTGGGAGATATGAATCTTGTACATCCCTTGGCCGAGCCCAATGGGGTAAGGTGTACCCACTAGATGCTTGTTGATCAGGATATTATAGATGTGTTGTAGCTACCAAGTCAGTTCAAATAGTATGATCCGGTCGTTGGGGTACCGTGGTAGCTTGTTTGGTCTTTTCGTGAATCCCTGGGCATGGATGTATGTGAACCCTAGAAATTGAATGTACAAGAAGGCATATTTCCTAAGGTGGGCTCTAGTACTATGTGAAACTCTTCTCTAAAAGTTGCCTCCTAGGGATCAGATGATGTGGGCGATGAACGCATCGTTCACCCTGCAATAATCCTTTTTGAAATTTCAGAACTATAGTTGAGGGTACTTATCATAGGGCTTGAGCTCTACCCCTGATGTCTCACTAGGCACCGTAGTTAATCCTTGATAGTGTCGCCAGTATGCGAGGGATTACACCAGGTAGGAGGTTATGGAGAACTTGGAGGTCTTCTTCATGGTTGTAAATAGTTTGTAGAAGTGGTCACTGATTATCTCCTCCAGTAGAAGGCGATGCCGTCACCATGGAGAATCTGCTCCACAAAGTCAAACATCCATTCCTAGAAGAAGGCCGCAGTAGAAAGGCCCATTACTCAGCTGAGCAAGGTCATGAGGTCATGGTAATCCTTAAAGAAATCACTATGGAAGAGCTCTTGAGGGAGCTTGCTGGCACTACCCCGCTTTTCCTTCAACCAACATTTATTGATTATCTTCTTACACCTCAATGGATCCTGTTCCCATGATTCTTTGCATTCCTCTATGGTGTGGGTCTCCATTCTCTTAAAGGCAGGGATGTGGAAAGTTGCCATTATACTCGATGGAGACATGTCTGCAATGATATTCCCATCCCAGTCCACTATTGTTCGGGTCTCAGGTTGGTATGCCTCAATGCATGCCATTACTAGCTCTAGGCCCACCAAGGTTGGCGGGAAGCCTATAGCCTTGGCAATTCCCCCGCTCCTTATCAACCTTGCATTCTCTATCTTGGGATTCACCTTGGCCCTCTGTATAAATTCAACGACATCAACCTAGCCGATGTTTGTATTCATGACATCTCTCCATAGAGTGGTGACTCTAGATTGCAAGGGCACCCCTTGAAACTTATACTTCATTAGGTTGTTATCCTCCTTGCCTTGAGGAGTCTTGGAAATTCCCTTACCCTTCTCCTCGGAAGCACCATAATTTTTTGTGTTAGATTCCATAAAGCCTGCACAAAAGATGTGAATTAATAACATTCAAACATGAAAAATAGCTCCGCAGAAGTCCCTGCACATCAAAGTTAGCCCTACAATCATTATTCATATTCAATAGTCACATAATATTTGATAAAACATTTCTTAGAAAGCAAAACAAGCAATTCGGGTTCCTAGGGTCGAAGTTCCCTTGGCAGAATGTCATTTGGAAGGGAAAATTAAGCATGAAACTCCCAAAGGAGTTTCCCAGCATTAGATTTGGTCAAATGAGGGTTGGTGTGAAGGAAGACCTAGTTTTAGCAAGTGGGTCAAAATCCATTTTGGATTTGGAGGTCATTTGATCCTTCATTTGGGAGTTCGCGCATCAGCTGCAAGACAATCGTTTGGAAACAACACAGGAGAGATGAAACTTCGGCTATCAGAATCTAGAGCTCAGGTGGCCATCGCCAGGAAGTGGTTATAGGTCAGCCATCTGGGATGACAAAATGCGAGATGCAGTCTGGGAGGGGAATTCTAGAAGACAATCCCCAGAAACAAATTTTAGGAGTTCTACGAGCGTAGTGGCAAACAGGTGGTTGGGGCCCAGAGGTCAGAGAGTCTCTCCAAATTTTCCATGTAAAACGGCGACAGTGGAACAAAATTCTGGAAGTAGAAATCTAGGGTTCACGGTCCGGACACACCTTGGGTGGTTGGATTTTCGTTGGGATTTCATACAAGGCAAAGCGAGGACTGGGGTCTGGGACTCAGAAAGATGTCTAGGGATGGCCATGTAAAATGACAAAAGGGACATAGAATTTCAAGGAAAAAATTCCAGAGGTCAAGGTCCAGGATGCACTTGGAAGTTTGAATCAGACTCAATGCCATCGGGGTCCGAGGTCTAGAAAGAAGCTCGGGACAGGTCGTCAAAATGGTGAAATCGACACAGAATTTCGAGGACGAAATTTTGAGGATCAGATCCCTAGGACAGTTTGCTTCTTGCTGATTTTCAAAATTTTAAGCAAGTTTGACACGGAATTTGCGGGGCCGGGGTCTAGGAGTCAGAAAGACGCTCGGGGAAGGTCGTTTAGAACGGTGAGGACGTAATGAAATCATGTGAGGAGAAATCTAGAGGTTGAGGTCCGAGACGAGCTTGGTTGAATGAAATGTTAAGTTTTAAGTTTGAGTCCATGAAGACAGCTGCGAGAAAGCCTAGGCCTGGGTAAGGTGTTCGCCTATTCTGAAGAACAGCGGTGGGGAGGTTCACCTCCAGTTTGATTTTTGACTCTCGAAATGATCGATTTTTCTCATTCTAAAATGTGGGTTTTCAAGGGAGGGTACTTATCTACCAGATTTTAGCCTTGTTTTTCATTTTTACTTCATTTAAAACTCATAAATTGACAAACAAAATGATGAAGTGCACAGACAATGAATGTACCTCAAAATCCCAAAGAGCCCGTTGTTGGCCGCACGGAAAACATCAAAAAAAGACCTCGGATTCGGGGGCTAAAAATGTCAGATGCCTCAGAGCTCTCGAAATTTCTCTATCACTTGGTCAGGTGAAAATGATAGCCAGAAAATCCATTTAAATAGCCAAAATAGCCATTAATGCAACAATTAATTCCTTTATACAGCGACGGGCGACCTGGAGTCCGGTGGCCGGGAAGTCATCCAGCCACTGTCGTGAGGAATAGTGAAATGCAAGCGGAATCTCGAATGTGCAAATCTAAGATCCAAGGTTTGGGGTTTGGAAAGGCACTGGGCACCGGACGCTAGCAACAACAAACCTGGAATAGAAATCTAGAGAAGGAAACTCGGGGGTTCAGGCCTAGAAGGGGCCGCGGACATCAAAAAGGGCATTCTGACAGGGGAAACCTGAACTAACATTAGACTTAACATTTTTCAAAGAGGTCAAGTTAGGTCAAACCTAAGATGTGTCCTCGATGGGTGAGTTGACCTATTAGGGCACAAAATGGACATGTAAAATGAGGTGTAGCAAAAAGGGGCTCGACAATGAAAACAAGAGGGAAGAGAGGGTCCTCGTTACGAACGGGGTGTGTGTGCAATAGGCACAACAAATGGCGACTCCACTGGGAGAATGCTCTTGGCATTCTAGAGATAAATATTCATTATGAATCCATGATCTGTGGTTTTGTAGACCAAAGCTAACTTTCAACACTGAACAAGGAATAGTTTAAGGAAGGCGAGATTGAATCAAACTACAACATCATCATGGAGGTGTGTGCATGGTGAGTTAATTTCTTTTTCATGGAGATAGCATGAGCAACCACTGGTTGGGAGAGATAAGCTATGTAGTTTTCCTAACCCCAAAAGTAACCTAGACATTGGTCAACTACGAGTCAGGCATCCATAGCCCCAACAAAGTTGTCGCTGACCCCATGAACATAGCTCTACTACCACCCAGGAATTCATAGCTCCAGTAGAGATATTCGCACACCCATACGGTTGTTATTTTCACTTCTTTTTTTTTTATATTTCCTTTTAGCACTTTCTCTTTTCTTTCCGTTCAACCGTGTAAGCAATGAAGCTCACAATGGGCTTGGGAATCACAGTGTTCACTAGAGCAGACTTTAGATTTTTCACTTATCCCTTCTTCCTAGTAGTCACCATACCATTCTTTGGAAACATTTAAAATGTGTTCCTCTTTTTGTGTGTTCCATGACAAATGCAGGGGATTCAAGTGGCAGCCATCTTGGGTTAATTCAAAGTTTGAATGTTGAAAATCGACGGTTGGGGGCTTTAAGAGGTTAGCAATAGGGAATGAAGGCTTATCAAAAGAACAATACAAGAGTGGGCAGCAAGGCCAACTGCCTGCTAGGCCAAGCATGGCCACCATAGTAGAACAGGGGGGGGCTCTTTTAAGATCGAGACAAAATAGCTGGGACAAAAAGCCAAAACCGAAGGACAAAGCGGGAAACCTATTCTAACCTATGTACCGGTATTTACAAAGACAACTCCCAAAAGAGCTCAAGCCTAGAAGTAATGCTTAAGGTGCTACCTATTGATCGGCAACAGGATGCTTCACCAGTCAGAGTCTTTAGGAAAAAGGCATTATCTCCAAGGATTTCAACAATTTGAAAGGGGTCAAGCCAAAGCTTGTCGGATTTGTTGTGTCCCCCTTTCTTTTCATGGGCCTTATCCCAGTAAAGGACTAGATCAGAAATGTGGAAGGCCTTAACTTTGGCTCGGTGGTCGAACCATCTTTTGACTACGCCCTGATGCTTGGAAAAATTTTCTAATGCACAATCTCGTACTTCTTCGAGGTGCAACAGCTCGGCAAGGCGAGCTTCTCTATAGTCTTCTCCTTCATAAAAGTCATTGACAAACTAGAGTGTAGAGATTTTCAAATGTATGGGAAAGACAGGCTCTACGCCGTAGACTAGATGGTATGGGGAATCCCCGAGGGCAACCTTGTGATGGGTGTGATTTTCCCACAAGGCGAAATGAAGTTGGGTATGTCAATCCTTGGGATTCTTATCTAGCAGCTTCTTGATGACCATGATCAAGTTCTTGTTGGTGGACTCAGCAAGGCCGTTGCCTTGAGGGTAATAATTGGATGAAAATTTGAGGGCGATGCCATAATCAAAAGCCCAACTCATAAATTTCAATGAAGCAAATGCAAGGTCGTTATTGCATACTAGAGCATATGAGCAACCAAAACAATTTAAAATAAAACTTTCTAAGAAATTGGTCATGACTTCAGTTGTACATTACCTACAAGTTATTGCTTCTGTCCATCTAGTGTAGTAGTTAGAAGCGGTTAGAATGTACCTATGTCCCACAGATGATGGAGGGATTATTGGGCCAATGAAGTTGAAACCCCATTGCGCGAAAGGTCTTACCTCCCGAATAGGTTGCAATGGGATAGCAACATTCCTTTCTCTAGTGGCAATAGTTTGACACATGTGGCAAGCACGAACATGGCCATGGGAATCCTTGAAAATGGTGGGCCAATAATACCCAGCTCTTAATATCTAGTGTGCAGTTGATAGACTTGAGCCATGGCCAGTCCCGAACTTGTCATGAAATTCTTTAAGAACGCGATCAACTTCCTCCTTACCCAGGCATCTCAAATAGATACCTTCATGATTCATTTTGTACAATATGGTGCCTTGTAACATATAACTGCTGCTTTTTAGCCTAAGGGTTTGCCTTTGGACTCCCTGCAGATGAGGCAAAAATTTATGATTTAGCGGGTAGTACACTATGTTGTCCTACCACTCCCCTGGGGAGACATCCTCTAGTTGCTATTGGTGTATTGTGAGTTCAGGTCCAACATCAATAACTACCTTTGCCATTGTTCGGGTGAGTGCCTATCCTCTTACCAACTTCATTGGTTGGATCTTCATATCATACTCCTGTAGCAACGCGATCCATTTTTCCCTTCGTTCCCCCAACTCGTTCTGCATAAGTAATTTTTTCACTGTGGGATTGGGAACTATAGCAAACACCTTGTTGTGTATGATATAATGCTAGAACTTCTTGACTTCCTTAACAAGGGCATAAGCCTGTTTTTCAACATTATGATAGTGTAGTTCAACATCCTTCAAGGGGGCACTCATGAAGGCAATCAGATGCTCGCTCTCCTCGTTATCCTTTTGTGCCAAGATGCTGGCACAAGAATTATCTGAAGCAAAGGAGTAAATGTAGAAGGGCTTCAGGTAATTGGGGCTGACCAGTATAGGGGCGTCAGTGATTTATTTTTTTATTTCCCCGAAAGCCTGTTTCGCTTCAAGAGTCCACTCGACTTTAGTGTCCTATTTCAGCATAGCATTGAGCGATTTGACTATTTCCGTGAAGCTTGTAATGAACTTGCAGACAAAGTTGATCTTTCTGAAAAAATATTTTAATTCCTTCTTACTCCCTGGTAGTTGGATTTTCATGATGGATTGGATACGTTCGGGGTCAATAGAGATTCCCCATTCTGACAAGACATTCCCAAGGAGCTTACCCTCAGTGACCCCAAAGATGTAGTTCTTTGGGTTAAGGAAAACCCAGAATGCGTGACACCTTTCAAAGACCTTGCATAAGTCAATGACATGATTACCCCGCTGTTTAGAAAATACTGTTAAATCATCCATGTAGATGATTATGCATTTTCCTATTAGGTCCTTGAATGCAATATCCATGGCACACTGGAAAGTGGCACCAACATTGATTAGCCCGAACGACATTCTCCTGTATGTGAAGGTTCCCCACTTGGTGGTGAATGTTTTCTTGTGTCAATCTTTCTTACTGCACCATGACTTGATTATATCTCGAATATCTATCTAGGAAGGACATCATGTGGGAGCCGTTTACTACTTGCAACACCTCGTCCAATAAGGGTACATGATAGTTGTCTTTCTTCGAGGCCCGGTTCAGATTATGGAAGCCCACGCACAATCTGATTTCTCTATTTTTCTTTCTGACAAGAACCAAATTTTCTACCCATGTGCAGTGTCTAACCGGAAAAATGATCCTGGTTGATAGCAACTTTTGTACTTCCTTATATATTATTGGTTCCAATAGAGTGTTGACAGGGCATTGCCACTACTGAAATGACTTTGCATCTGGTCTGAGAGGGATAGTGTGCGTGATGATCAAAATATCATATGTCTTGAGATCATCATAGGTCTAGGCGATGACACCATGATACAAATGCAGAGCTTCAATAATCCCTTTCTTTCTTCATGGGTGCATACTTTACCTATGAACACATTCTTGGCATTTCCAATCGTCCCTAGATTGTAAGTGTCACACTAGCCACTGATGGTATCATTTTTAGCTTATTGATCTTGGTCTCTAATCTGATCAAGGTCAAAGATTCACTCCAACTAAACCATTCCCTTGGGGATGGTGTTGGTCTTTAGGTTGATAATACCTTCTATATCTAGGTCTGCCTCTTAGGGTTCGACCTCGTCGATTATTTTCTTAGCAAACACATCTGAATAGGTGATGAAATCTAGAATATGCTTGTCATCATTGAATACCTAGAAATTGGCTACATTATCTGGAATTGATGGGATGGAGGTGAGTTCCACCGTGAATCTTCTGAGGCTCGATAGGGATAAAGGCTGCAATGTGCTTGCTGCCTGTGCCAGGGTGTTGGTGGTGTGATTTTGAGCATGCGAAATCAACTGAATGTTGAATGCATCTAGCCCCTCCAGCAAATCCCATATGCGGTACTGATAGTTAGTGAGTCTTTGATCATAGCAGGAATACAACTTCCTGACCTGTTTTACAACTAACTCTGAATCTCCATACACTTGGAGCATTTTGACATCTTTCCTTAATGCCATTAAGAGGCCCAAGACCAAAGCTTTGTACTTTGATATGTTATTAGTATAATAAAATTGCAGTCGATGAGCATAAAAGTATGACTTACATTTGGGACTGATTAATTCAAAACCTACCCCCGCTCCATGTTTGGATTTAGATCCGTCAAAGCGCAATGTCCAGAAGCTAGGAGAATCCTTGGACGTAGCACTAGTAGCTTTGGCTTCCACCTTTGATGGAGCTTTCATTTCAGTGACTGCTTTAGGATATATAGGTACGAAAAGTGTTTGTTCAAGTGGTGCAAATCCTGTTTTCTCCATCGGAGTAGCCTACTTTCTAACATGTTCGATTGTTGTTTGACATAGGCAATAGTAAAATTCTGAGTGAGTAGCATTGTGTACCCGACACCAGTTAGGGAGCAAGAGCTCCTGGAAGTTCATTCAAGTTCCCAGGCTAAGTTGGTCCTGAACATATTTTTCCATGAAGTCTTGGAAACCATCGAGCAGTCCCCGAGTGTCATTCTCTCCTAGTTTTTCATCATTAGAATTGATGAGAAATTTGGTGCTCTGAGAAACATTGGTCAAATTAGCAGGCGAGTTGCATAGTACAAGGAAGACCTCGCTCGTTCATTCATCTTTAGGGTATTCTTGTTCATTCTGATATGATATTGGGGAATAATTCCCCAAACCTATTTCAGCATACAACACCTCATTCATGTTGTTATACTCAGTGATCATAAATCTCATTCGCAGCTCTCGATCGATCCTAATCTGATTTGACATTCCTTTCTATGGCAACCACATATGCGAGTAATCAATCACAGTGTATCCGTTCAATGCCCTCATGAAATGCCTTCCTAGGATTATACCATAGGTATTAGGGATATCGGTCACCTATATGTCAATGGTTTGCTAGATCCGGGGATCAGCAACAACTTGCATGGGTATTCTATTAATTTCCCCTACTATGCTGATTTTCGTTTTGTCAAGTTGTGTTACTTTTCACCGGGAAGGAGTTGGCATTATTCCAAGTGCTTTGCATATGCTCGGGGGCATAACATTGGCTGAGGCTCCTAAATCAAGCAGGCAATTGTGGAGGTTCTTCTTGAACACACGGATGGTGGTCAGAAAGGGAGGAGTTTTGAATTTCCCTTGAAACAATCCTCTGGAAACGTCCACCTAAGTGACTTGGCCTTTATCTTTCTCACTGCCCTTTCTCTGGGTTTGTATCTGATTAGTGGCCCTATCGGGTTACTTGTGTACTTGTTGGCCTGTTGGTGAGTTAGCCTTGCTGTTGAAGATCTACCTGATGACTGGCTCATTTGGCTGATCACCAAAAGAAGTCTTCTTTACTAGAGCTTCCTGAGCTGGCCCCTGTGGTGGAGTCCCATTTATCATCCTAAAAAAGGCGTTCCTGATGGCAGGTACCTTTAGAAGTTCAAACACCAACACTCTCAGCTTTACCTTTTTAAACTCTTCAACAATATACTCCTCCATCTGCTCAACTTCTTGATCAGAGGACACATTTTGGGAGGAGGTGGCGGCTTGTCTTTGGCTACTGCTTTGCTATTTATTTTTGTTGAGGTACCGCATGGGTGTATGGGAAAAACTCGGGTTATTATTTGCATTCAGATCGGGAGGGGTGCTGAAATTGTTCGACAGAGTGGAGGTCATAAAAGGACCTCCAACATGACCACCAGCTTGTCTATTTCTCAGGTTGTAAGGGGTGGTGCGTTGGTGAAAAATTTGGACTTCATCCTCCCTAGGTTCTCCTTTGTCATCTTTAGGACCATTATCTACTGAATTGAAAAGTTGAGCTAAAGGACTTTCAGAACTTACCTCTCCTGCCATATTGTTGTTGTTTGAATCAAAATTCTCTAGTTCGGGTGTGTTGCATTCTGCCCTTGGGAAGGGAGCCTAGTTTAGCACCAACACCGAAGAATCGTATGGATCGGACAGGACAATGTCCCTACATCCTGAATTGTTGACTGCATTCTGAACTTCTATTTGAAAAATATCGATGAAAGTTTGGAATTCTGGATAATCCAGTTTGGAATGGTGGCTCATTTTGTGAATACGACACGAACCAGATAAAGCAGCCTCTGCCATGTACACTCTGCTTATGGGGTTTTCATTATCGTCGTTGTTGGGATGATCAAGAGGTGTGGGAATGCCACCGTTGTTGGGGCATGTATTCCACATCCGATTTTGCCTCTTGAAGGGCCTTTTGTTGAAGTTCTGCCCCGATGAAGTGCTAGCATCTCGATTGTCTCGACATTCATGTTGATCTCGATTTTCCCTATTAAGGTTGGCCTAGATGCTTTTTTGCAATTCCTGCAACTGGTTGTTCTAATTTTTTTAAGTGTGTCATCTCGGTTGACATATTCTTGATCATTTATGTGAGCTCGTCGATTATGTCCTTTTCAGCATTGTTCAGTTGTAGTGCGACATTTTTGAAGGAACACAGGTTGTGCCACCAGCTGATTTTGATGAGAGGGTGGGAACTCCACTATTTGAAGGTATGTAGGCACTTGAGATTGTTGAGGATGCGACTGTTGCTACTAGGGTAGCAAGTAGTGAGGTACTAGATATGCCTAGTTCATCGGCTACCCAGGATGCAAAACTAGGGGTAACTATGGCACTAGATTTAGCAAGGGTGTCTGATGCTCCAAGGCTTGCGTGAGTCCCTGAATCTGCACCAGATATGTAATTTTTCCAAGAGAAGGGAGCAGAATGGATATGTTCTGTTCCAAATCCATGCTAGCAATAATGGCTTCAACATATGCATTGATCAACCTAGCTGGTGGTGTCTGATTATTTTCACCAGTGCTAAAGTGAGATTGTCCAAAGTTGCATAGTACACAGGTAGGACAGCAACATCGCTGAAGACATACAGAGCCTACAGCCGAGTGTACGCTCTGTGGAAGCAATCATTGAAGGAACTAATCGGCTCATTGATCTCCCTCTACACCGACATGAAGTGTCGATATGAATCTGTGGGGCTGACCAGGGTCTTGAACTTCAACAGAAATGCATTCTTCAAAAGATCCCATGTGTTGATAGTTCCGGCTAGAAAATTGACGTACTAGTAGAATGGCTCCTACCCTAAGGAGTAGGGAAAAAGCCTGTAGGCTACATCTTTATATATGACTTGCATATTCTTCAAGGAAATTTTAAAAATCTTGACATGCTCCTTAGCTGTCCTCTCTGGATCCCGGGAGTTGAATTTCATGCAGAAATTCTCAGGATTCTTTGACATATCATGGTAGAGGTTAAAGAAAAAAGGAGATGGGTTATTACCTAGCCACACCATTAGGAAAGGTGGTGGAGGTGGTTGCGCTATATTGGTTTGTAACTACAACAAGACGATAACAACTAACGGGGCAGTAGTAGGACTGGTGACTGTGTTTGGCTGAATAGCAGCATTCAGCCCAGATAAAGAGGTAACCTTGGATGTTGTATGGATTAGATGAGCAAAAGGTGGTGCTGCCAGTGAAGATGAAGGAGACAGAGGTGAAAGAGTAGTGAGCTACTCTACGAAATCGATGATGGATGGTTCCCCCTGTTTAGCTCTCTTAGCTCGGATGGGGGGCTGTAATTCCTGAAACTCTCCCTTGTTTGGTGTAGACCTCAAGACTCAGTGGAATCTCTCAGGGGAGAATGACCCAATTCGATCCAACTTTACCTTTTGGCCCTCCTTCTAGCACTAGTTCTGTTGATGGTGTTTTTATGCAATTCACAACACAGGTAATACGTAGGTGCATTACCTCTCTTGAAAGATAATTTTCTACAATCAAATTGCAGAACACTATCCCAAGGTCTCTCGGATGTCAGGTCATGTCGATGCTTGAAATATATTAGTTGTTTGATGTGATTTTGTTGGAATCACAAGGTAGTCTTACATGGTTTAAGGCTGTCAGAGAATTGGGTAAATGAATGGAGTTCTTCAAATATGAAATTACTGCACTTTGCTGTAGGCTCGGACAGTAGTCTTGGAAACCATTGTTTCGTTAGATTTGGCTTTACAATGTGCAATGAACCTTAACACAAATTGTTTCTAAAAAAAGGGAAAAGGGGCGAGGAAGAAGGATGGTTCCTGGACCTGAAACTACCGATGAATAGTGATCATGGAGGTTCCTATTGTGGACAGTTTCCTTAATCAAAATTTCACTTAATCTGAATTCTCACAATGTCATGAAATCTATGCTATCTTCTAAGGACTCCAAATATTCATCATTCATTCACCATGTAGTGTGAACAAAGACAAATTTTAATGAGAAGCTATGAAATTATAGTCCAGACTAACTTTACAGAGTCATTTACTAGCAACAAGTGACCAAAAGTATGGACAAGGAAAGCATACACACAGCATGAATCTTCAAAACCAAAGACAACATACAAAATCCACTACAATTAACTAAGGAAACTAGAGCAGCAAAGTAATTTGAAGCAAAGTTTTAACTAAAGGGAGAAGAATCATGAAACATGTGGACACACCCAAAAATACACCAGAAAATGACTGTATTTTCTATTATAATTTCTGCAGCATGCCTTTACAACAACTCAACTCTCTTAAAATGAGAGGAGGAGAGCCCTATTTATAGTTTTCAAAAAGAAAAATTAATGGCCAAGATTTGATTCTATTGTGTGGCCAAGATTCACTTTACACTAGGGTTTCACCTACCCCCAAATACATTTCATTTATAAAACATTTCTTGTCTTTTCCCTATTTTGTCATCTAGTGGCAGCACTGTAGCAATTTCGTCCTTTTGTTGTTTGCCCTTTGCTGCAACTATTCCTTGAGGAATTCTTCATCGATGATAGGGTTCCCTTCAAATTTATTTAACACTGCATACTCCACAAAGTTCAAGATCATCTGTTGGAGCTTATCTACTTCCATGATATCCGATCACAACACTTGGTAGCTCCATTCCTGAGAATTGCTGATGAGCTTTTTCCAGTCATCATATTATTTGGCAGCATTATCTCTGAAAAGTTTTGACTATGTGAAGGCTCAGAGAACAAAACTCATGAATTATGTGGTGATTTCAGCTGACATCCCATATTCCATGCTCTTTAAGAAGTGTGGCTTTATGCTCTCTGGATTTATTTCAGCAGCGGGTAGCTCGTACCCTGTCCTTAACTTGAGGTACCAAGTGCACTCTTCTCTTGAATCTTTGCCCCATTTGATATTTGGCGCTATACATTCCAAGATCTGCTCCAACCTTTTCTTTCAATGATCAAAATCTCACCTCCATGTATCCACTAGCCAGTGATCATCATCTTTGAGGGAAAGGTCATTCTCCCAGACCTCACTAGGCAATACAAGGATAGCCTCAATCTTCAGATAGGCTGCTTTGTATTTCCTATGGAACTCCTCGCAGACCTGCCTCGTGCCCTCAAGGGTTCTTTGTACTTCTAAGATCTTATTCGTTGTCTGAACAACCAAGTTGATACCTGTGTTCCCCATGTCCAAGATCTACTAGAAATAGTTTTTCATAGTCTTATCCAAGTTCCTTCTCTTTTCTAATTTATTGATCTGTTCCTGGGATAGCAACTGAGGTGGGGTGGATGATGTCGTGGGCTACTCATTCGAGGATGACCATTGCTAAAAATAGGTCGTTAGATCAGCCACTTGTGCTTTGAGTTCTTCTTTAGACACCTTATCCTTTTGGATAAGATGCACCACCATGGTGACCGATTCCTGGAGGTGATCAACCTTTTTCTCCCTTGTGGCTACTCCCAAGTCGATGGTGGAGACGCTATAAGTTATTCCTTGCTCTCCAATCATCGGTGTTGCTATTTGCACTGCCCTAGATCTAGAGGCATCCATAGTCATCTTTGATCTGATCTTCAGCTTCTTCTCTTTCCTGGTACTTATTTGTGCTCTGACCAGAATGGCTTCCAGCCTTGCCTTAGGATCTTTCAGGGTGGGAGTCTTTTGTTTCAACTACTTTTCTAGCCAATTGGGCATTTAAGGCTCTTCCCTGGGTGGTTCACTTTGATTTTTTCTATCCTCCTTCTCAAGCTCAATGGCTCGAACAACAAGAGCGCTCTTCTCTATTTCTGAATCCCCCTTCTCCTCATCGGAGTCTTGTTCAAGCATTACATACTTAGCGGGAGACTTGGCATGCAACTGCTCATTGGAGGGATCCTTTGTTTCAGCACCCTTTTCTTCTTCATCTTGGCCTTGTTCATGTTCCTCGGGCTTCCCCTCTTTCTCATCTCCATGGACGGATGCTTCCTCATCGTGTTCCAAGGTTTTTCCATGCCCCTCAGTCAGAGACTTGCTGCCTTCAGTCTCTTGAGCAGCAATTTCTTCTTCTCATGCAAGCCGATCCTCGACTTCCTTATCCTCAATCTCCTTAAGCTTCCTGCCCCTCTCTTCATTGAGTTCAAGATCATTTGTTTCTCTTATCATTTTAGTGTCCAGCTCCTCACTGCTCTCACTAGAGGACTCATAGTCTACCTCATCTATCTCCCACCATTCGAATAGAGGGTGTTCGTGGTATTCAAATTCTTCATCCTCTGGCCTTGTCGCACCATCTAGTTGTCATCGCTCAAGTTTATCAGATATCTGCATTGTCACCTCCATTCTTGGTGGTTCAGAAGGTGGAGGGAGAGCTGGAGCATGGGCCATAGCCTGAGCTATTTTAGCTTGAACCACCGGATTGGTAAGCATCCCTGAACGCTCAGACAACACATTCTGCATGTATTTTACAAAGGATTCTGGGAGGCTGAGGGCGGGCATTGTAGCAGTGGAAAAAGAGGGAAGGGAAGGAGACATAGAGGAAGAGGAGATCGGTGAGGTCATGGCAGAGGAAGAATCTATGGGAATAATTTGCATGATCGGAGAGGTGGAAGCAAGGTGAATAGAGATGTCCATCGAAGGCGGTGAGGAAGCAAAAATGGCAAGTGAAGCATGTGGGATGGTGGTAGTAGCAGCAATGGCAGTAAAATCTTCTCTAAAAGTCACCTCCTAGGGATCGGATGATGTGGGTGATGAACACATCGTTCACCCTGCAATAATCCTTTTTGAAATTTTGGAATTGTAGCTGAGGGTACTTATTATAGGGCTTGAGCTCTACCCCTGATGCCTCACTAGGCACCGTAGTTAATCCTTGATAGTGTCGCTGGTCTATGAGGGAGTACACCAGGTAGGAGGTCATGAAGAACTTGGAGGTCTTCTTCACGGTTGTAAACTATTCATGGAAGCGGTCACTGATTATCTCCCCCCAGTAGAAGGCAATGCCATCACCGTAGAGAATTTGTTCCACAAAGTAGAACATCCATTCCTGGAAGAAGGCCATAGCAGGAAGGCCCATTACTCAGCTTAGCAAGGTTACAAGGTTATGGTAATCCGTGAAGAAATCATTGTAGAACAGATCCTAAGGGAGCTTTCTGGCACTACCCCGCTTGTCCTTCAACCAATATTGATTGACTAACTTCTTACACCTCAGCAGATCTTGTTCCCATAATTCTTTGCATTCCTCAATGGTGGGGGTCTCCATGCTCTTAAAGGCTAGGATGTAGAAAGTTGTTGTTATACCCAATGAGGACATGTCTACAATGATATTCCCATCCCAGTCCACTATTGTTTGGGTCTCAGGTTGGTATGCCTCAATGCATGCCATTACTAGCTCTGGGGCCACCAACACTAGTGGGAAGCTTGCAGCCTTGGCAATTCCACTGCTCCTTATCAACCTTGCATTCTGTGTCTTGGGATTCACCCTGACCCTCTGTATAAATTTATCGACATCGACCTGGCCGATGTTCATATCTGTGACATCGATCCATAGAGTGGTGACTCTGGATTGCAAGGGCACCCTTTGAAACTTGTACTTCATTAGGTCTTTATCCTCCTTGCCTCAAGGAGTCTTGGCAATTCTCTTTCCCTTCTCCTTGGAAGCACCAAAAGTTTCTGTGTCGGATTCCATAAATCCTACACAAAAGACGTGAATTAATAACATTCAAATATGAAAAATGGCTTCGGACAAGTCCCTGCACATCAAAGTTAGCCCTGCAATCATTATTCATATTCAATAGTCGCATAATATTTGATAAACCATTTCTTAGAAAGCAAAGTAGGAAATTCGGGTTCCTAGGGACGGAGTTCCCTTGGCAGAATGTCGTTTGGAAGGGAAAATTAAGCATGGAACTCCCAAAGGGGTTTCCCAACATTGGATTTGGTCAAATGAGGGTTGATGTGAAGGAAGACCTAATTTTAGCAAGTGGGTCGAAATCCATTTTCGATTTGGAGGTCATTTGATCCTTCATTTGGGAGTTTGGGCATCAGTTGCAGGACAACCATTTGGAAACGACGCAGGGGAGGCGAAACTTCGAGCGTCAGAATCTGGAGCTCGGGCCATCATTGATGGGAAGCGGTTATGGGTTAGCCATTTGGGACGGCGAAATGTGAGAGGCAGTTTGGGAGGGGAATTCTAGAAGACAATCCCCAGAAACAAATTTTAGGAGTTCTAGGAGCGTTGCGGCAAACAGGTGGTTGGGGCCCAGAGGTCGAAGAGTCACTCTGAATTTGTTGTGTAAAATGGTGCCAGTCGAATGAAATTCTGGAATCGGAAATCTGGGATTTGGGGTCCAGACACACCTTGGGCGGTTGTATTTTCGTTGGGATTTCATACAAGGCGAAGTGAGGACCGGGGTCCGGGACTCAGAAAGACGTCCCGAGATGGCCGTGTAAAATGGAAAAAGCAACATGGAATTCTGAGGATGGAATTTCAGAGGTCGGGTCCGGGATGCGCTTGGAAGTTTGAATCGGACTCAATGGAGTCAGGGTCTGAGGTCCGGAAAGAAGCTCGGGACAGGCCATCAAAATGGCGAAATCGACAAGGAATTCCGAGGATCAAATCCCGGGGACAGTTTGCTTCTTGCTAATTTTCAAATTTTTAAGCAAGTTTGACACAGACTTTGTGGGACAGGGGCCCAAGAGTCTAAAAGACACTCGAGGAAGGCCGTTTAGAATGACAAGGATGCAACTGAATCCCGGGAGGAGAAATCTGGAGGTCGGGGTCCGAGACGAGCTTGGCTGCATGAAATGTTAAGTTTTAAGTTTGAGTCCATGCAGATGGCCGCGGGAAAGCCTAGGCCCGGGTAAGGTGTTCACTTGTTCCGAAGAAGGGCAACAGGGAGGTTCACCTCTAGTTTGATTTTTGACTCTCGAAACGATCGAGTTTTCTCATTCTAAAACGTGGGTTTTTAGGGGAGGGTACTTATCTACCAGATTTTAGCCTTGTTTTACATTTTTACTTCATTTAAAACTTGGAAATTGACAAACAAAATGACAAAGCACGTGAACAGCAGATGTACCTCAAAATCTCAAAGAGCCTTTTGTTGGCTGCACGGAAAACGTCAGAAAAAGAGCTCGGATTCGAGGGCTAAAAATGTCGAACACCGCGAAGCTCTCCAAATTTCTCTATCACTCAGTCAAGTGAAAATGATAGCTGGAAAATCCATTTAAATAGCCAAAATAGCCATTAATGCAGTAATTAATTCCTTCGTACGGTGGCCGGAAAGTTGGTGAGTTTAAATCTCATAGGTGGGGGTGGGTGACTCGGAGTCCGATGGCCGGGAAGTCATCCAGCCACTGTCATGAGGAACGACGAAATGCAAGCGGAATCCCGGATGTAGAAATCCAAGATCCGGGGTCCGGGGTCTGAAAAGGCACTGGGCACCGAACGCTAGCAACAACAAACCTTGAATGGAAATCTGGAGAAGGAAACCTGGGGGTCTGGGCCCGGAAGGGGTCGCAGACGTCAAAAAGGGTATTCTAACAGGGGAAACCTAAACTGACATTAGACTTAGCATTTTTCAAAGGGGTCAAGTTTAGTCAAACCTAAGACGTGTCCTCGACGGGTGAGTTGACCTATTGGGGCACGAAATGGACATGCAAAATGAGGTAAAGCAAAAAGGGGCCTGACAATCAAAAAAAGAGGGAAGAGAGGGTCCCCATTCTGAATGGGGCATGTGTGCAATGGGAACAACAGTCATTAGTAAAGGAATGGGAGAATAGGGAAGAGTCATGCAAACCTAGGTCATGTTTAAAAGGATTGTGGTTAAATGAAAGTGGTTACACCTCCCTTATTAGAAAGTTAGTTTATTGAGTCATTTCATCAAAGGTTGATTAATACAAATTAGAAAGTTTCAAGATTGGTTACAAGATCAAGGTTTTGTCATTGTGTCTTGATGCATGGAGTTATTTAGGGTGTTGAAAGGTTTGGTAATAGTGTTGTCCCATGCTTTTGTGGTTTTACCATCTTGCATTAATGTGTTTTTGGTGTAGGGCCACCTAGCCTACATGATGTAAAAGGTGTCCTATGCTAGTATTTCTGTGTTTTAAATCATTTTTGTTGTAATAAGGTATATTTAGACCATTTGTGATTTTTTAAGTCATGTGGGGTCAGTTTTGAATCAAGTTGTTAAGTTTTTTAAAAAGTTGCAAAGTTGCTCAAGCAACTTTTGCATTTTTTCTCTTATGTGGAAGTTGAAAGGTCAGATGTTCAAAATTCAATTAGGAACCATTGGTTTGGATTGGGAAAGGTTAAATATGCTTTTTTTTGTTCTAATTAAACTTCTAGTGATTTGGTGATCAAGCAATAAGATAAACTCTATTTTTCTGCATTTTCTAGTGATTCTTGCTACTACAGTAGTTTGTGCAACCTTGTACGGCCTGCAAATGATCTAAAATGTGTTGGAACTGATAAAGGAATGAATTAACTATATTTTGGTTTTTATTTCATCATTTTTCATTGATATTGGAGTGAGTTTGAATCAATTTACTAAAAACAGTCAGGAAAGCCCTAGTTTTGAGGGTTTGATAGGAAAAACGTGAATTAGGGGACCATTCCACCGATGGAAAATTCTAAGAATCATTGGAATGGAAGTAGTTAGGGTACCCTTTTAATGTTAGTAGGGTTTTCAAGAGTAGGGGATGGAGTTAGAGCCAAGTTGGATGCAACTCTAGCCTAATATCTTTGTGTATTAGGCTTAGAAGGATAGGTAGACATAGGGTTTTGTAGATAGAAGATTTAGTGATGATTGTTGCTGATAGAATTTGCATATTCAAACCCCATGTGAAATGAGGAAAGACTTGGATTTAATTTTTTTAGTTTTGAGATAGCATTTCATATTGTTACTTTGGAAAGCAAGCCTAACTAGGCCTATTTGTTGTGTAGCAGTCAAATTTGGAGCGTGTTGTTAGAAAAAAACCACATCTAGAAATTGGATATGTTTCAAAGTGGTATAAAGAGTATCTACAATGGTGATGCAATTTTTGGTTGGAAGTCTTCTCTGAAATTTTTGGGGAAAAAACACTATTCTAAGTACTATAAGGAGAATTGAAGGTTTTGGGAGAAGAGCACCAGGTTAGGGTTTCAAAGTTGTAAAATTTGTTTGATTTTGATTGGATTAAAAGCCTCCAGCTTACTCTATATCAAATTGTTATCAGAGCATAGGTTTTGGTCAATAAGTGGAAAAGGTTGAGGTTTGAAAGAAGGAAAGATGCCTCCTAAAAGTAATGTAACAACTAAAGAAGTGAGAGAGTTGAAAAAAAAGCATGCCAAGGAGTTGAGAGAGGTAAAGGTGTCTCATGAAGTTTTCCTAGCCAAAATTTTAGCACTTGAATCAAATCAAAGGAGAGGTGTGGTCACCGAAGACCAAAGTGACAAGGAGGAAGAGGAAGAGGAAGAGGGTGAGAATGAAAACCCTCAAAGAGGAGTCCAAGATGAGGAAGAGTTAGACCCTAATGAATTAAGAATGGTTAAGATGTTGAAGGATGTCAAAGGAGACACTCCTAAGGTAAATATAGAATTGCCCATGTATGGTGGGAAGATGGATAGTGAAGAGGTGCTAGGTTGGATTGATGCACTTGACAACTATTTTGAGTAGGAGGAAGTAGCAAATGAAAAAAAGGTGAAATTTTCCAAAACAAATTTGAAAGGCCCTGCCTTAACTTGGTGGAACTATGTGCAGGAAGAGAGGGTGAAGAATATAAACTCAAAAATGAACTCATGGGACAAAATGGTGTCCAAAATCAAGAGTCAATTTCTACCTGATGACTATACAATTAAAACATTTAGAAGGCTATAAAATCTCAAACAAAAGGAGATGGATGTAATGGCTTATACTGAGGAGTTTCACAAGTTCAGCATTAGGGCAGGTCATAATGAGGATGAGGTGGAAAAATTAGCAAGGTACCTAAATGGGTTAAGGTTCAACATACAAGATGAGATAAGTCTGACCACCCCTAGAATGGTGGAAGAATTCTTTCAAATGGCAGTGAAGGCTGAAGAAAGGCTGAAGAGAAAGTAGGAGAAACAAAGTAGAGGTAGAGGAAGAAGCTTCAAGGGCAAAGGAACAGTTGGAGGAAGAGGAAAATCTCAAAAGTCACAAGGTGAACCAAGTGGTCATCAAGAACAAAGCTTAGAATCAAGAGGCTGTTTCAGAGGTAGAAGATCAAATAGTAGAGGCAGATTTAAAGGATAGGGAATAGGATCAAATACATTCTCAAGAAGGTGCTATCAATGCAATCAGTTTGGTCGTCAAGAATGGAAATGTCTGGATAAGAAACCGTCTACTTCACATGGTGGTGAAATAACTCAATTGTTGCAAGAGGAAGACAATGAGAGTGTCAACTCTCCATCTCGGGATGCTACTCTAGAAATAGGTGAATCTCTGATGTTGAGGAGAACACTAATCAAAGTTTCTATGGTGACAGAGCCTCCATAAAGAAAATATCTATTTAAAACCACCTGTAAATCTCAAGGTAAGGTGTGTAAAGTTTTTGTTGATTCCAGTTCCATAGATAATTTGGTTTCTTTAGAGATGGTTGAAAAGTTGAAAATGAAAAGAATCCCACATCCCACTCCTTACAAGGTCTCCTAGTTGAACAAGGGACAACAAGTCCTAGTTAATGAGAAAACATGGGTAGAATTTAACATAGGATGGTATAAAGATAAAATCTTATGTGACATCATCGCAATGGATTTTTGTCATCTGCTTTTAGGGAGACCTTGGCAGTATGATAGGAAGGCTAAACATGATGGGCAAAAAAACACTTATGTGATAGAAAAGGATGGGATTTCATTTACACTCACACCATTGCAAGATGAAGGCCTAAACAAGTAAGTAGGGTCTAATATAATGTTGGTAGGAGAAAAAGAGTTCTTGAAAACCATGAAGGAAGAGGGTGGACAAGGTCATGATATTGTAATCAGACCAACATCTATCATGACAGAGGCAAAGGTTGATGATGTGCCTAAAGAGGTCCAAGCCTTGTTGAAAAAATACAAATACATTGTGGTAGATGAACTTCCTAATTTTTTTACCACCAATAAGAGATGTGACCCACCACATAAACTTCATAATAGGGGAAAACATACCTAACAAAGCTGTATATAAAATTACTCAAAAATCGAATGAAGAAATTAGAAGGCAGATCCAAAAGCTGCTTGACAAAGGTCTCATAAGGGAGAGTCTTAGCCCATGTGTTGTTCCCACCATTTTCTCACCAAAAAAAGGAGGGATTGGAGAATGTGCATCGAAAAAAGGGCAATTAACAAGATAACCATAAGGTATAGGTTCCTCATAGCAAGAATAGAAGACTTGATGGATTTTTTAGGAGGGGCTTGTTATTTTTCTAAGATTGACCTAAAAAGTAGCTACCACCAAATCAGAATGAGAGAGGGGGATGAGTGGAAAAATTCCTTCAAAACTAATGAGGGGTTATATGAATGCTTGTTATGCCATTTGAGCTTTCAAATTCACCAAGAACTTTTATAGATTAATGAAAGAAATTTTGAAACCCTTCATAGGTAAGTTTGTGGTTGTCTATTTGGATGATATTCTTGTGTTTAGTAAGACTAAAGAGGAACACTTGCAGCATTTATACTTGGTCTTGAAAAGGTTGAATGAAGGAAAGCTGATGATAAATTTGAAGAAGTGTGAATTCATGATAGAAGAGTTGGTTTATCTTGGCTTTTTGATCTCAAAAGTTTCTTTGAAGATGGACCCTAGCAAGGTGGAAGTAATTATCAATTGGCCTACTCCTACATCAGTCAATGAGGTAAGAAGTTTCCACAACCTAGCTAGTTTTTACAAAAAACTATGAAGAATTTTAGTCATATCTACTCTCCAATGATTGAAACAATAAAAGGGGATAAAAGGAAAAGATTTGTATGGTTTGGTGAGGTAAAAAAATAGCTTTCAATATCTGAAACAAAGGGTAGCACAACAACCTATCTTATCCTTTTCTGATTTCAACAAAGTCTTCAAAATTGAATGTGATGCAAGTGGGTATGCAATTGGGGTAGTCTTGAGCCAGGAGGGTAGGCCTGTTGCATTTTTCAGTGATAAGATCAATGAGGCAAAGAAAAATTATTCATCTTATGACTTTGAGTTATATGTTATGGTGCAATCCTTGAAGAATTGGAGACATTACCTCCTTCCTAAGGAATTTATTGTTTTTACTAACAATCATGCTTTGTAGTTCTTGAATAGCCAAGAAAAACTCAACCATAGACATGTGAAGTGGGTGGAGTACCTACAAAGCTTTACTTTCACCATAATACACAAAAAGGGGCAGTCAAACAAGGTGGAAAATTCTTTGAGTAAAAGGAAATTGTTGGTTCAATAATTTCAACTTCAAAGTGTGGGAATTGATGCTCTAAAAGGTATCTATGAAGGGGATGATGATTTCAAAGAAATTTTTGCTTCTTGTAACAAATTCGATGGCAATTTTCATGAAGAGTATTCTGATTTTCTACTTCAAGAGGGTTTGTTGTTTAAAGGGGCTCGGTTATGTATTCCCAAATGTTCTATGAGGACTAGTCCAATTAAGGAAAAGCATTGTGGTAGCTTAGGGGGTCATTTTTGTGTGGATAAGACTTTGGAATAGGTAAGGAGGTATTATTATTAGCTAAAGATGCAAAATGATTAGAAAATTTGTTGAAAAGTGTGTTGTTTTTCAAATGGCCAAAGGTTATAGTACAAATGAAGGTCCCTATCAACCATTTCCAATCCAAAATAGGCCATGGGAGTCCATCAACATGGATTTTGTGTTGGGGTTGCCCAAAAATCAAAGAGGCTTTGATAGTGTGTTTGTTGTGGTAGAGCAATTTAGTAAAATGGCACACTTTGTACCATGCAACAATACAAATGATGCCTCATCCATTGTAGGGTTTTTTTTAAGGAGGTGGTTAGGATTCATGGATTTCCATTAACCATTGTTTTTGACAGGGACAAAAAGTTTATGGGTCACTTTTAGAGAACCCTTTGGAAGAAGTTGGGTATAAACTTGACCTTTAGCTCTACCTATAATCCCCAAATAGATGGGAAGACTAAAGTTGCCAATAGAAGTATTGGAAATATCCTGAGATTCTTGATAAAGGAACATTCAATATAATGGGATTTGATCCTTCCCCAAGGTGAGTTTACATATAATGACTCTGTGAATAGGAGTGTCGGGAAAATCCCATTTGGGATTGTGTATGGATTGGAACCTAGGGGAGTGTTTGAACTTAGAGATTTGAGTGGTATGGAGAGGAGCGCTAGAGGAGAAGATTTTGCAGTGGCCATGAAAGATATACATCAACAAGTTAGAGAGAACCTTCAAAGGAGTGTTGATAAGTACAAACAACATGTAGACTTGAAAAGTAGATTTCATTTCAAAGTGGGGGACTTGGTTTTATCTCATTTGAGGAAGGAAAGGCTTCCTAAAGGAAAGTATTCAAATCTACAAATGAAGAAGATAGGGCCATGTATGGTGGTCCACAAATTTGGAGAAAATTCCTATGAGATAGAACTCCCTCCTAGAGTTGTTGTTTCTCCAATTTTTAATGTTTCTGACCTATACCCTTCTAAAGGGGCTGCGATTGTATGGGCCTGTGATTGTATGTACTAATGTAGTAACATAAAATTTATAGATGAAGATTGGATCATAGACTTACCACCAATTCAACCATTAAAGCTTGAATGCATCTTGGATACCAAAGAAGCCAAAATAACAAGGAACAATGTGTACATTGAGTACCTAGTGAAGTGGAAAGGCCTTCCAATGGAGGATGCCACTTGGCTAATAGAGGAAGACATCAAGAAGCATGGTACAACAATTCAAAATTTTCTCTCAAGTAGAACTTGAGATTTTGTTCTCCTCGGGAGTATGGTGCAGGGGAACCTAGCCTACATGATGTAAAAGGAGTCCTATATTATTATTTTTGTGTTTTGAGTAAGTTTTGTTGTAATAAGACCATGTGTGATTTTCTAAGTCATGTGGGGTCAATTTTGAGTCAACTTGCTAAGTTTTGTAAAAAGTTGCAAAGTTGCTCAAGCAACTTTTGCATTTTTTCTCTTATGTGGAAGTTGGATGGTCAGATGTTCAAAAGTCAGTTTGGAATCACTGGTTTGGATTGGGAAAGGCTAAATATGATTTTTTTTGTTTGAAGAAAACTTATGGTGATTTGATGATCAAGTAATAAGATAAACTCTATTTTCTTTACATTTCCTAGTCATTCCTTGCTGCTACAATAGTTTGTACAACCCTATATGACCTACAAATGATGTAAAATATGTTGGAACTAATAAATGAATGAATTAACTATCTTTTGGTTTTTATTTCATCATTTTTCATTGAGATTGGAGTGAGTTTGAATCAATTTACTAAAAATAGTTAGGAAAACCCTGGCTTTAAGGGTTTCATGGGAAAACATGAATTGGGGGACCATTCCACCAATGGAAAATCTTGAGAATCCATTAAATGGAAGTAGTTAAGGTGCTTTTAATGTTAGTAGGGTTTTCAAGAGTAGGGGATGGAGTTAGGGCCAAGTTGGACACAACCCTAGCCTAATATATCTAATTATTAGGATTAGAAGGATAGGTAGACATAGGGTTTTGTGTTGGAGTTCTTGGAGAAGGACTCCACCACTCCTTTCTAAATACTTAGTGCAGAATTGGGTGCCTTTGCAGTAGGGTTAGGGACAGTGTTGCCAGTGTCGGCGATGTCGCTTGATTTAGTGGGGGAGGATGTAAGGGAGTGAAATTAGCCTAAGAGGGTGAGTTGGCTCCATGGGGGTGTTCCAGGAATGCTCCAAGGTAGAACCGGGGTTGAGCTCAGGGAGCTCACCCAAATCAGTGCAAATTCGGGGTTGAGTTCAAGGATCTTGCCAAGGTCTGACATAGAGATGAGCCAGGGTTTGAATCTGAGTTGCATCAGGGTTCTGGATTGGGCCAGGACTAGGTTCCAAGTGAACACCAAGGCACGCGAATTCCATATCCAAGTCCTTGGGGGAACCAAGTGGGGTGTTGTCATAATCCTGAGGGGATGTTGGATTCCTCTATTCGCAAGTGTTGTGATGCCTTCCTAAGTCTAAGTAAGGGGGATCCAGCTATGGTAATGGGTTCCTAGGCCAAAAGTAGAAAACTAGAAATGGGGTATGCAGGAAAAAAATAGTGGCACATCCTACAATGGTCTGGGATTGTGATGAAAAACTATTATTGGGGAATGAGAGTAGCCTAACTACAAGTGACTTGCATTCTACATGGTGATTCTTGTTCTCTAGAAAAGTTTCATGGTTGGGCAACCAAAGGAGGCACATAAAGGAAACCATTGAAGTGAGAAGACTGTATAGGTGATCAGGGTGTGAGAATGAGGATGGGTGTAGTGAGGAGTGGTGTTGTGTTCATAGGGTGAAGCAGAGACTACGAGCATTGCAGTGGACTTGGAGATCCCGAGGTGGGGTCCCGGGTCTAAGGGGTGGACTTGGATTTTCTGAAGGAAGGGCGGGACCTGGGTCTTGAATGGGGAAGTCTTCTAGGAGCCACGAGAGGTCTTATAGTCATACTAAACTATAGGTAGTTCTGAAGTGATTAGGGGTCATAGGGTTTGGAAGCAATGTGAAGAGCTACAACCAGGGGTGAGATCCACAAAGATCATAGCTTGAAGAGTTGGTGCAAACCTAGGGGTGTGAATTGTAATTGGGTTCTTGGGTAGAACTCAGGGTAGTGAGCAACTCTGTTCCAATTGAATGTAGACTAGGCTAGGGGCCATTTGCAATCAATAAAGCTATCATTTACCCCAACTCTAGTGTTGTGCACTATCTCATGTGTATATATTTGCATTGTGAAGTTAAGTTTTGTTGTGCATTGGATATTTTGGGAGTGGGTGTTTGCAGGTTTGAGCTTGGGTGGATTTGGGTTGGACGAATAGTCTAGATCACTTGGGTGCACTTGAGTCCCACAGACAAGTGAAGAAAAGAGTTCTGGTGCTGCATGGGAGCTTGGCCTCGTGACAGTTGGTGATGATTATTGTTGATATAATTTGTATATTCAAACCCCATATGACATGAGGAAATACTTGGATTTAATTTTTGTAGTTTGGAGATAGCATTTCATATTGTTGCTTTGGAAAACAAGCCTAACTAGGCCTATTTGTTGCATAGTAGTCAAATTTGGAGGGTGTTGTTACAAAACAACCATATCTACAAATTGGATATGTTTCAAAGTGGCATAAAGAGTATCTTCAATGGTGATCTACTTTTGGGTTGGAAGTCTTCTCTGAAATTTTTGGGGAAAAAACCATGTTCCAAGTACTACAAGGAGAATTAAAGTTTTTTGGAGAAGAGCACCAAGTTAGGGTTTCAAAATTGTAAAATTTGTTTGGTTTTGATTGGGTTAAAATCCTTCACCCTACTTTGCATCATTCTTGCTCCATTTGAATTCTCTAGAAACCAAGTAATTATTGTGATAAGGTGTACTAAGATGCATCTCTTTGCTGCTACCTATGAAGTCCCTAAAAAAATGTCTTGTCTTAGTCAAGTGTTATTGAATCTTGCCCTATCTCTGAATCAAATTGGTATCAGAGAAAGGAAGGTTAGTAAGGGAGTGTAAGTAAGTTTATTAGGAGTCAAGACAAGATGGCCCCTAAACTAAAAATGGAAAGAATAATCAGAGAGGTGAGAGACTCTCTTTCCCCATAATTGAGAGCCATAAAGGAAAGTCTTGATGCAAGACTCACTTCAGTTGATACCAACTAGAAAAGAGGAGTGGTCACAAGAGATTTGAGTGACCAAGAAGAAGAAAATAAAGTGGGAAAAGAAGAAGAAGAAGAGGAAGTAGTAGATTCTTAAGAGAAGAGGTTGGAGCGATTGCTAAAGGTAGTTAAGAGTGATGGTTCCAAGGTAAAGATAGATCTTCCACTGTATTCATGGAGTCTGAATGGAGAAGAACTCCTAGACTGGATAGGAGAATTAGAACAATATTTTGAGCTCGAAGAGATACCTGAGGGGCAACAAGTGAAACTAACAACAACAAAGCTAAAAGGGTATGCAATTGTTTGGTGGGACTATGTGCAAGAAGAGAGGAAAAATAAAGGTAAAGAAAAGATCATATCTTGGGATAGAATGGTTACAAAACTAAAGGGTAAATTTCTATCCAGTGATTATGCTATATAGTTAAAGAGGAGGTTGCAAAATTTGAAGAAAAAGGACATGGATATGAAGTCCTATAGAGAATAGTTTTATAATATGAGCCTAAGATCAGGCCACATAGAAGAAGATGTTGATAAATTTGCAAGGTACCTGAATGGGCTAAAGTATAGCCTACAAGATGAACTTAGTATCACAATTCCAAGTACTAGAAGAGTGTTATCAGTTGGCCATAAGAGATGAAGATAATTTGAAAAGGAGATAAGAAAATAAAAGTAGAGGTAGGGGAAGGAAAAACTTCAGAGGAAGAGGGACTTTCACTAGTAGAGGACAGTCCCAAAGGTCTCAAGGAGAGACAAGTAACTCACAAGAGAAAACATTAGATTCAAGGGGAATATTTAGAGGAATAAGACCAAGTTCGAGAGGCATATTTAGTAATAGAGGAGACTCAATTGGATTCACTGGGAAGTGTTACAAATGCAATAAATTTGCAAGCCACCAAGCATGGGAATGCACTAAGGAGCAACCATCTACTTCTTATAAAAGTGAGAGAAGAAATCATATTGCACAAGGTGGATAGGATGATAAAAGTGTCAATTCACCATCAGAAAATGAAAAACTAGAAGTGGGAGAGTCCCTATTGATGAGAAGAACCTTGATTAAGGTTCCCATGGAGAAAGAACCACCACAAAGAAATTAACTCTTCAAGACTTCATGCAAGAGTCAAGGTAAATTTTGTAGAGCTATTGTTGATTCTTGAAGTACTGATAATTTGGTTTCTATTGAAATGGTAGATAAATTAAGGCTACAAAGGTTACCTCATGCCACTCCATACAAGGTTTCTTGGTTGAACAAAGGGGAAAAAGTATTGGTGAATGGAAAAAATTGGGTAGAATTCCATATAGGGGGTTATAAGGAAAAAGTTTTTTGTGACAACATCGCTATGGATGTTTGTCATTTGCTTCTTGGAAGGCCATGGTAGTATGATAGAAAGGCCAAGCATTATGGAAGAAATAATACATATGTGATAAAAAAAGATGGAGTCTCATACACTCTAACACTATTGAAAGATGAAGATAATACACCACAAGTAGAGTCCAATGTGATGTTGGTAGGAGAAAAGAAATTCATAAAGGCTATAAGAGCAGAGAAAAGGGGTTTTTCCATCATAATAAATCCTAGGTCTACTGGGACAACAAAAAATAAAGAAGAGTTGCATTTTGAAATTCAAAACTTGTTGAAGAGGTATGATGATATAGAAGTAGATGAACTCCCAAGAGATTTTCCTTCTATGAGGGATATTAGCCACCACATTGATTTCATATCAGGGGCTATCTTACCTAATAAGGCAACATATAAGATGACACCACAACAAAATGAAGAGATTATGAGAGAAGTTTAAGAGTTGCTTGATAAGGGGATAATCAAAGAAAGCCTCAGTCCTTGTTCGGTTCTTATTTTTCTAGCATCAAAGAAGGGATGTGAATGGAGGATGTACATTGATTCCACGACCATAAATAAGATTACAATCAGATATAGCTTCCCTATTCCATGCATGGAATATTTGATGGATTGTCTACTTGGAGCATGCTATTTTCTAAAATAGACCTCAGGAGTGGGTATCACCAAATCAAAATCAGACTAGGGGATGAATGTAAGACAACATTTAAGAAAAATGAAGGGCTTTATGAGTGGCTTGTAATTCCTTTTGGTCTCTCAAATGCACCCAACACCTACATAAGGTTGATAAATGAAGTTATCAAACCTTTTATTGGTAAGTTTGTAGTAGTTTATCTTAATGACATTCTTGTTTTTAGTAAAACTAAGGAAGAGAATTTAAACCATTTGGATTTGGTTTTGAGAATATTGCATGAAGAGAAACTAATGATCAATTTGAAGAAATGTGAGTTTATGAAGAGAAAGTTGATATATCTTGGTTTTGTGGTTACAAATGGAACCTTGAAGATGGATTGTGAGTTTATGAAGAGAAAGTTGATATATCTTGGTTTTGTGGTTACAAATGGAACCTTGAAGATGGATCCCAACAAGGTTGAAGCTATTCTAAGTTGGCCTACACACAAATAAGTTGTTGAAATAAGGATTTTCCATCGTTTGGATACTTTTTATAAGAAATTTATTAAAGGTTTCAATCATATTTGTGCTCCAATGCTTGATACCATAAAAGGGAAAAAGAGAAAAAAGTTTGTTTGGACTAGTGAAGCTAGGAAAAGTTTTGAATACTTGAAAAAGAGGGTAGCAAAGTATCCCATAATCGCTTTACCTGATTTTAATAAGGTTTTCACTATTGAATGTGATACAAGTGGTCATACCATAGGGGGAGTATTAAATCAAGAGGGTAGACCCATAGCTTTCTTTAGTGAAAATCTCTATGAAGCTAAGAAGAAATACTCTTCCTATGACCTATAAATGTATCCCTTAGTTTAGTCCTTGAAAAATTGGAGGCACTGCCTACTACGAAAGGAGTTCATAGTGTTTACTGATAATCATGCTCTCCAATTTTTGAACAGTCAAGATAGACTCAGTCATAGGCATTTCAAATGGGTAGAATATTTGCAAGGTTACACCTTCACCATCAAACATAAGAAAGGGAAGTAAAACAAAGTAGTTGATGCATTGAGTAGGAGGCCACTCATTGTGCAAGAAGTCCAATTTCAAAGTGTAGGTGTTGAAGCACTAAAAGGTATGTATGTAGAAGATGTTGATTTCAAGGAGATTGATGCATCTTGCAATCATTCTAATGGTTTTCCACATAACACAAGTTCTAATTTTATGATTGAAGAGGGATTATTGTTCAAAGGGGCTCAACTTTGTGTGCCTAAATGTTCTATGAGGGATAATTTGATAAAAGAAAATCATAGTGGTAGCCTTGCAGGTCATTTTGGTCTTGATAAGACCTTGGAGTATCTCAGAAGGCACTATTTTTGGCCTGAAATACAAAGTGATGTAAGGTTTGTTGAGAAATGTGTTATTTTTCAAAAAGAAAAAGGGAAATAGTACTAATGCAAGCTTGTATCGGCCTCTTCCCATTCCAAATAGGCCTTGGGGTTCTATAAGAATGGATTTTATAATTTGTTTACCAAAAACACCTAGAGGTTTTGATTCTATTTATGTTGTAGTGGACAGGTTCTCCAAGATGGCAAATTTCATCCCATGCAAGAGCAATAATTATGCATCATACATTTTTGGTTTTTTCTTCAAGCAAGTGGTAAGAACTCATGGTTTACCTTTAAGAATTATTTCAGATAGAGATAGTAAGTTTGTTGGGCATTTTTGGAGAACTTTATGGAAGAAACTTGGTGCTAATCTTAGTTTCAGCTCTACCTATCACCCTAAAAATGATGGGCATATCAAAGTGGTAAATACAAGCCTTGGTATCCTCTTAAGATACCTCAAAAAATGGGATTCTACTCAGTGGGATCTGATCTTGCATCAGGTAGAATTTTCCTATAATGATTTAGTGAATAGGAGTGTGGGAAAAAGTCCTTTTGAAGTTTATGGTTTACAGCCTAGAGGAGTTTTTGAGTTAAGGGATATCAGGGGAATGGAGAGGATGAGTGCTAAGGGTGAGAAATTTACTGTGGCTATGAAGAAAATTCACCAATAGGTCAAGGATCATTCACAAAGAAGTGTGGATAAATACAAACAATAAGCTAACATAAAGAGGAGAGAACTCACTTTCAAAATTGGAGATTTAGTTCTAGCTCATATAAGGAAGAAGAGATATCCTAAGGGATATTACTCCAAGATACAAATGAAGAAAATTGGTCCTTGTAGAGTTGTTCACAAGTTTGGTCCCAATGTTTATGAGATTGAACTACCAAGTGGAATTGGAATCTCACCTATTTTTAATGTATCTAACGTATACCCTTTCAAAGGGGATGTTGTTATAGGTAATGAAGAAGGTTATCAAGCATTTGAAGATGAAGAATCAATAAAATACCTCCCTCCTAGCCAAAATTTAGAGTTGGAGTGCATATTGGATACAAAGGAGCTCAAGAAGACAAGAAACACCACCTATTTGTAGTACTTGGTCAAATGGAGGGGTCTTCCTATGGAGGATGCTACTTGGATGTTTGAGTTTGATATCATCAAACATGGTTATGTGGTTACAAACCTTCACTCAAGTGGCACTTGAGTTTCTTTCCCTTGGGTGTATGGTGTAGGGTCACCAAGACCTTATTTTTGCATATTTTATGTAATTTTGGTTTTAAGTCTTTTAGTGTGGTTAGGAGTTTTTTGGTGTTTCCTATGGAAATTTATGACCATATTACATCATGTAATTCATTTGAGTTATTTTATAAGGTTTATGTGTTAAAGTTTCAAAAAATTGCCAAGTTGCACAAAAAGTTGTCATGCAATTTTTAGAAAGTGTCACAAAGTCAAGAAATTGTTACATGCACTCAAGAAAATGGCCTTTGATGATGAGAAAAAGTTGGAATGTAATGTAAAAGACTCCTAGTTGAAAGGATGAGTTGTTGAATTGAATTTGTATTTTGGTGAAGGAGAAAAGCTGATTTTCTATGTTTTCTTATCGTTTCTAGAACTTTTGTTGTTTGGTACAGTCCGTATAGGCCACCAATGCTTCTATAATTTATTGGATATCGTGTGCATGTGATTCTAGAAAAAAATTCTTCTTGTTTCATTAGTTTTCATAAGGTATATCAAAAGTTAGAGCTATTTTACTCCTTGCAGGTTAAAACCCTAGCAATGGCAGTAACATGTATAAAAAATGTAATATCTTTCATTCCCAATATCCAAAAATGCTCAAATTTCATCTAGAATTCTATTTTCACATGCTCTTGGACTTGGAAAAGATTTGAAGTCTTTAAATGCACACATAAGGGAGATTTATTGGACATTCTATTTTCCCAAAGCACAAAACATAGTATAAACCCTCTTCAAGGCATTGTTGACCAATCCAAGCTCTCTCATTGCTTGAATTCATCTAGAGGAATGTTGATTAGTGTCTTGAAAATATATGTAGGTTATTTGTTTCAAATTACCAAGTCTTTCTTGCTTGTTTTATGTTCTTTTTTTGGAACAACAAAACCCAATTTGGTGTATACTAATTTCTCCAAGACCCAACTTCTGTTGTTTGTCAATAGTAAAGGTATGGGAGCATAGGGAAGGTTCATGCAAACCTAGATCATGTTTAAAAGTATTATGATATAATTAAATTGGATTCACCTCCATTTTTATCAAGTTATTTCATTGAGTCATTTCATCAAAGGTTGAGCAATACAAATTTGCATGTTTTGAGATTGGTTACAAGATCAAGGTTTTATCATTGTGTCTTGATGCATGGAGTTAGTTAAGATATTGAAAGGTTTGGTAATAGTTTTGTCCCATGTTTTTGTGGTTGTACCATCTTGCATTAATGTGTTTTCCTCCATTTGAATGCTCTAGAAACCAAGTCATTATTGTGACAAGGTGTACTAAGATGCACCTCTTTGCTGCTACCTATGAAGTCCCTAAAGAAATATCTTGTCTTAGTCAAGTGTTATTGAATCTTTCCCTACCTCTGGATCATCTTCCCCTACCTATTCAGTGTTGGCGAATGGTATCCAAAGTTATTTATTCTCTTTAAGGGGCTCAAACAAGGGTACCCCATTTCCCCTTACTTTTTTATTTTTATAGTTGAGGCTTTAAGAAGGAGTTTCCAGAATTTGATTGAATCTAAAAATTTCCTTGGGATCAAAGAGGCCTCTTCTTCATATCCTTCCTCTCATCAACACTTTGTTCATGACACTATACTCTTTGTGGATACTTCAATTATTGAAGCCAATTAGAAGTCTATCCTAAATATTTATGAAAAAGCTATTAGCCAACACATAAATTGTCACAAAAGTATGTTGTATTTGTTCAACATTAAGGATATTCTTAAAAAAAAGAGTGTGAGAATTATTGTCTACCAATAGGATTATTTCCCTCTTATCTATCTCTGCCTTCATTCAACTACAAAAAATATATCTAATACCTACTAGAATAACATTATGGAAAGAGTGTAAAGAAAGCTAGATAGATGGAAAGGGAAGTGTTAATCCAAATAGAAAAGTATCAGTTGTTGAAATATTCTTGTTTATGCTACTTGTATTTTTTAACAAAATACATACTTTTATGGTTAAAATATTTGAATAGATCCAAAATAAATTTCTATGGTCAAGACTGGAGGATAAAACATTATCTCTTTGGTAAAGTGGGAAAAGGTTTGCAACCCTAAAATTCAGGGAGGTCTTTGTATAAGGATATTGAAGAATTTCAACATAGTGTTGCTTACTAAATTAGGGTGGAATATTTTGAAAGGGAACAAGGATTGGTCTTACATTGTCAAAGATAAGTACCTTGATAATATATTTCCCAACTATTTCCTTTCTTCCTCAACTATGCCCCATGATTTTTTTATATGGAATCACTTGCTCAAGGTTATAATTGTCATTAAACATGGAATTTTAAGAGAGTGGGGGATAAAAGAGTTATAAAATTAGGGAATGACCATTGTATTTTTAGCATCATAATTTTTTACTTTTGAAAATTTCACAATAGACTAACACCCTAATTTTCACACAAAATTAATTATATTAATGATTTGTTGGGTCTAGATTGGGAAAATAAATTTAATTATCTAACATCCCTAGAATTTTGAGACAAAAATCCTCAAATACAAGTGTTGGGTACCTTAGTCTAGAGATGTGATTTTTAAGAGTTACAAACTTTGAGTGTTAGTATTTCATGATTTAAAAATGATCTCAGGTCAGCCTATATCCAAAAATATCAATTGTGATGCATATAAAAACATTTTTTCCCTCTCATTTTAACATTAAAACAATGTATTATAAGCTATGAGAAATTATTATGTGATAATTATGAAGATACATGTGACTTATTCTCTACATTCTTGCTACAATTATCTATTGTGTTATGCGACTAACCTCTTGTGGATCTTCAAGGTACTTCATACATTATTCATCAAATATTTTGGCATTAATGGTGTGACATCACTTTGATAGGGGTTTCCTGCCTAAGGTAACTTTATCAATTGTCATTCATTTATTATAGTCATTTATTGTTTACTTCTCCTCTACCCAATCTAGGGCATGCAATTTATTATCATTTTTTGTTGTGGAGGTGGAAACACCAACACTAGGGTTTGACTTATGCAAGACCATATATAGCAACCTTTTCCCCTCTTTTCATGTGTGTAGGATAGATCCAAAACTTTTATCAACAACAGGTTGCAGAAGAGCAAAGTGTAGATCTATAGATTTTGAATCCTGATTCAAAGTATTCTAAACTCTTATTTTTAGACTAGGGCGATCAGTTCCCTAATCCAACTATTTCAAGACATTTTTCTTCTCATTCTAGATAATTATTTGTTTTGGTAATTTTTTTCATCTATGCAATCAAATTAAATTTTTAGATATAGGTTTTATGTCATTTAGGTTAACCAAATCACACATAAAATCTAACTTATTTGAAAAAAGGATCCAAACCTTAGTATATTGGATCTCCTTTGAGGTAGTCATCCAATGATAAAATTCTAGTTGGTTTATGTTCTAATGTTAAGATCAAAGGGTAAAGTTTGATCTAGGCTAATTCTCTTGTTTGATCTAGATCACTTTTCCCACTTAACATGATTGAAGGTTAGTTATTATCCTCAGTGCAAAGTATCTCTTAATTTAGAGTCAGATTGATAATCTAATAAATGGTATTAAATTACATGGTTATATTAACTGGGATGGTCCTCATACCAAGTGTAAATATTTTGACAATCAATTGAATGGAAAAAGTTTAAGGAGTGGAAATCAACAAGCCTAGGAAGATGAGGTAAGGATTTTGTACCACTTTATTGGTGAATGTACCTTTTATAATAATGATAAGAAGGATGAATATATTTGGACTCATAACCCCCTTAGGATACTTCTCAGTTAGGGTTATTTATAGTCTTATTGTTAATGATAATAGTGATTCTCCTTTTAAATGGAACCAAACCTAGAATAACAAAATGATCCCTAAGATCTAGTTTTTGGTGGGCTTCTATTTATAATAAGATTCTCACCATTGATAATTTGAATAAGAGGGGCTTATCTTTCATTAATAGATGCAACTTATGTTATAAAGAGAAAGAGGTTTTTAGAAATCTATTCTTTGATTGTGACTTTGCTAGGTGTGTTTTGAAGGAGGTCCTTTACCACATATTAATTAATTATATCTTCCCTTTGGATCTAAGAGACTTTATAAATGATTGGAAATATAGTCCCCCTACTCACATCTTGTTATCCTTGAAATATGGAAACATAGCCCCCTATTTGTTACTTGGAATATTTGGAAGGAGAGGAACAATAAGGTGTTTAGAGATTATGTTCGAAACAACAATGTCATTTTTTAAATTATTAAATATAGCTTTCAAGATAACATTAATGCTCATGTTGAAAGGTTTATTTAAGAAGTTGGAGGATCCTGAAATTGCTACTCGAGGGAATAGGCTAAGAAATATTTGGTGGACCTAGATGTTTCTCCTACTAGTGCAACATTTGTGAGTAAAGTTAAAGTAAATTTTGAGTCTCTTGGAGGCATTTTCTATGATGTTCAGCCTGAGGGGTTAGCTAGTTTACAGGAAGAGATACTAATTGGGAGAAGTTTGACTCTACTTTTTTCATCAAGATGGATAAGGATGGGACTAGGAACCTCTTCAAAATTTTCAAATGGTTGTTAAATGTGAGGTAAAATAGATCAATATCAAGTTAAATTTGTTGGAAAGTATTAATGTTGGTAATGTTAATGAAAGTTTTTTGGAGATGATTGTTATCAACAAGGTCAATATTATGAATGTTGTTCTTGATAAGGTTGTGGATGATGTTTCTAAAATGGGAAAGAGTCATGAATCCAAGTTATCCACTCTTAAGGAGAATTTTTTAATAAAATTCATGAGGATCTGAGCATGCTCATGCATTTTAGCAAAGAATATCTTCACACTAGTGTGGAAGGGCTTTTTTTATTGAACGTGAAGACTTGTAAATGCATATGGAAACTGCTTATTAAGGGGAAATAAGTGCATGATGTGTATGATTATGGCTAGAAATATATCCTAGTTAAGGATATAGATGTGGGTCCCTATATTAGAACTAGAAGCAAAATGAAGAAAAGCATTGTCATTCCTACCCAGGAATTGGAGGAATTTGTTGAGATGCATGAGAAAGTAATCTCTAGGGATCTAATGACAACTAGGACCTTAAAGAATTTTCTATAATCTCAATTTTTAGTCTACTTTTTTTATAATTTTTGGTTGTTGGTCTATTGTTGGTATGGTAATGCTTATTCTGTTATAGCAGTTTTTCTCTAGGTCTACTTGTGTTTCTTCTCTTATCTTTTTAGCAGTCTATTTTTGTTGTAAAGGGTTTTGGAGCCCCTTCAAAATCTAATTTTCTAATATTCAAAAATATTAATGCTCATGTTTTTGGTTTCTAAAAAAAATTCTACTTATAGTAAATTTAAAGGGAAACAAAACTGGGGTGTCACTCAAGTTCTTTTCAAAACTTATTGGAGTACAAATATCTCCAAAAGGGAGGTGAACTATGATGGGATTTAAAATTGGCTAATTTATGGTTGTTGTTTCATACTTTTTATCATTACTTTTTTCTAAGCTTAAGATATTACTAAGACCTTTCATAGCTTTCATATAATTTTAAGTAGTTTTAAGTATTTGGAATGGAAAAATGTTATGTTAATATGTATATGTATGATTTATGAATGTCATAAAGTTTAGTAGGATTTTATGTTTAATTTATGATTGTTGATAATGAGAATGCCTTAGGAAATGAGACTGAAATTTGTAGTAGGAGATATTTGTCAACCCACAACAATAGGCGTTCCAATCTGTAGCATAAGGAGTATAGTTCATTGTAGAGGAGTCAACTGAATACATTGTGACCACTTTTAAAGGAAGATAAAGGTGATAATTTACTATTAATTTCATGAATCACCTAGTATTAATATTATCTGAAAATAAGACAACTAGGAGAAGAAGTCTATTCTCAAAAAGACTGATTTATGACAAAGCACATTTCTGTTAGAGCATATTTTTGTTATAAACGGTTAATTTTGTTGGGAATAGAATCCTTGTTTGATTTCTATACTCTTGTTTTAGTAATTATTATTTTATATTTTAAAGACTCAACCCTCTTCCTATTCTTGAGGAAGAGTTGACATATGTTCTTTAGTTTTTTTTAGTTCATGAATAATGAGACTCCCTCACATACCCTATATAGTTGGGTGCTCTATCGACGAGGAGATATAGTAGCAGTAATAGCAGAATAGTAGAAAATCATGTGTGTTATTGAAAAATATTTCCAAGAGATTTCTTGTTAGATTGTATAACATTTATATTTTCATAATGCAATAAAATAATTAATTTGATAATATGTATTTCTAGGTAAATGAGTGACTGAAAAATTCATGTGGGAGAAACAACTCAAGAAAGGGCCACTTGAGCTACTATTGAACCACTTCAATTTAAGTATTTAGATTAGATTATTTATTGATTAGTTTCATTGATATTTCCCAATTTATATGTTTGTGAATGAATGTGTTAGAATTCAAAAATTAGAAATTACAGACTAATGTTCTAGTTCATACTCTAAGGATAACTAAGTTAGGACATACTATAGTGTGATAGTTAATATTTATAGTCTTAAGCATTAGACAGCCATAGAAAAAGGTAGTTATTTATATTCCTTTTCTTTATTTTCAGAATCAGTGGTTTATTCTAATTTAAAGCTTTTACTATATTTTCATGTTTTTATTTGCCTATACTCAATAGATGTATCATATCTAGAATTCATGAATGCATATACATTTCCAACACTATATAAAGTTTTACGACTCCTTGGTTGATAATTTAATGCATACCTCTTATGAATGATGAATTTCTCACTTTAGGGATCCTACGGTCTTTTGAGCTGTGTGTATAGCCATTAGCACCAAGTTAATTAAGCATTAGAGTTGGATCTCCACATTTTTGTCACCATTACTGAGGATGGTGCTAAGTTTAGGATTCCTTTGTGTGTTTTAAATTATTTCCAAGATTTCATAGGATACCAAACTTTATTTTAGTATTAGGGTAAATAGGTATTTAGGAATCAACAACACTATTTATGTAGGAACTGTTGATTTAAAGAGCTAAAACCATTGGATGGGAGGTAGAGAAGCACTCTAGGAATGTTTCTCCCCTCAGTACATAAAGAATTTCAAGACACTAGTGGAAAAAAATAGATTGATGGAATCAACAAAGAATAATCATCCCTTACACCAATAGCTACACCAATTATAGAGGAGACTTCCCAAATATATTTTGACATTATAGATGACGAGGCCATGGATAACTTGTTGTGCCTATAGCACACACACCCTATTTAGAATGGGCACCCTCTCTTTTTTCCTTTGTTGGGTCATCGTCCACAATCCACCATCATCTAGTTGTAATTTATAAACAATCACATCTTCAATATTTCCCACCTAGCAGATCCCAAGCACTCCACCACCACTCAAGTCCTTTCAAATGAGATAATCAACACTGAGGTCTCTTACAGACCCACTGGAGTGGGCCACCTCCTGCAGGTTGCCATCCTATATCCGTCATCCTTGAATGACCATCTCTTGACAACCTTCTACTAGTACCTGCCCACAAACTTCCAAATGAATAAACCAAAGGGAAAATTCTCAAACCATCCAAGCCACCTTCATGTCCCACATCATGGAATTCCTCATATGGATTTACATCTCCTAATCATTGTTTCTTAATGGTAGAGATTTAACCGTCCATGGTGCCTCCATCTTTCGTATTCCTTGCACCTACATGAATAAAGTGACCAGTTGTATGCCTCCAAAGACCTCATAGTTGATTGACCTACGTGCCTTAATGCCTTAATTGACTTCCAAATTGCCAATAAAGAATTCTAGGTGCAGGTGGTCATTTCTAGGCCACCGTGACCCCGACGTCATCCAGCTCCTAAACACTCTTGACGGTTGTGAGACCAGGGAAACCCACATTCCTATAATTAATCCAAACAAGCCTCAAATGATGAATAATGATAAATTTAATGGGTCCTATGATCTTTTGAAGATGAATTGTTGAATCTAACCCCTATTTTGCAAGATTTATCTAAAATTTCCCTAAGTCTTTCCATGTGAATGTGCTTAATGCATCCTTGTTTGTAGGATTTATGGAATCTGTTGCGGGACCATCAGGGAGGTCTATAGAAAAAGAGAAAGGAAAGAAGCCTACCAAAGCATCAAGGGTAAAATAAGAAAAAGATCAAATGAGGTACCAATTCCATGGTGTGGAGTGCACCTCCAAACTCACTTCCAATTGGGGCACCATGTCAGACAAAAACCTTAGGCACACAAATATTGATGACTTCAGACAAAGGGTGATGGTCAACCCAAGAATTGAGAATGCATTAAAAATTAAAAAGAGTGGCCTTGCCAAGGTAGCTAGCTTCCCTCTTCCACTCATTGCTCCAGACTTAGTGATGGCATGCAAGGAGTGTTATCATAGCAACAGGAGGATCATCGATCATGGTGGCAGAGTCCTGGTAGATTTGTCTGCTAGGTCTATATATCAAAAATTTTATATCCCTAAATTTGACAAGATGGAGGAAATAGAGAAGGGATACGCTGAACATATGTGGAAGGTAGACCCCTAGGATGCAATAAGTTGATCAACCAACATTGGTTGAAGGATAAGAGGGGTAGTGCTGCTAAATTTCCATAGGAGTTATTCAGAAGTGAGTACCATGAGGACTACCATGACTTGGTTACTTTGCTTAGTAGGGTAATGGGCCTCCCCACTGCTGCTTCTTCTAAGAGTGGATGTTCTACTTCATCGAAGAGATTATCTATGGTAAGACAAAGTTTCATTGGGAAAATATCATCAACAACAACATTCACAACCAATTGATGGTAGTAAAAAAAACATCTCAGTTCTATATAACCTCCTATTTGGTATATCTTTTAATGGAGCCATTTCCATACAAGGGTCTCTTTGTTTCACATAATTCAGATCCAAGAAGAGAACTTAAAGTATATGATAGATACCCCCAACTGCAATACAAAAATTTTAAGAAAGACTATCGGAGGGTTAATGATGCCTTAATTAGGCATATTATCAGACTTCTTGGGGGAGAATTCAAGAGAAGAGTTTCACATAGTGCTAAAGCATTCATCCAGAGATTTGGGTAACTATTCATATAGTTTCCAAAATTTACATACATTAGAGCAGAAGGTTTCTCTAAGACAACTTCTAAGCTACCATGCTACCCTAATGACCAGATGATTTTTTTGGAGGTCTCTCGGCAACTACAGAATGCTCACGCCTTATTGAGTGATAAACATAGAGTAGGGATCCCATATCCCCTAACCTTCAGACAAGGAATGTATTCTTGTCCCACTACCCAATGTGCCAATTATTTAGAGAAGGAGATAGTGGAGTACAATCTGGTCCTCCACACAACTCGACCAAGAATTTACCCATATGGGAAATTAAATAAGCGGGTGGGAAATCAATATTCCCATCAACTGTATCTTAAATACTTTTGGGCCAATTATCAGGATGATAAAGAGGTATGGATGAGACACTACATGTGAATGACAACCCAATTTGTGAAGTTGATCAACTTGTTCCTTGTGCCTAACCAGGTTGTTAAAGAGGATGATACTATTATTGATGAGAGGTTTTATGGCATGGCCAATTTTTTGCTGCCACTAATAGATTGGAATGAAGAGGTCAATGGCCTTGAAAAAATAACATAGCCAATTACACATAAAACCAGGTGGTGGGTTGATGCACAAGTCACTCAACTTAAAGTTTAGGGTGCAACACTAACATATGGTGAGCTAGAGGATGAGCTCAAGAGTGAAACTGATAGTGGAGTAGCTGCTACCTCCACCGAGGAAACACCCAACTCCCCTCCAAAAATGAGATCAAGGAAAAGGAAGGATGTGCTAGAGCACCATCCCAAAAATAAGGTATACACATGAAAGGCCATAGAGGGGGAATCCTCAAAGAAAGTAAAGAAAATTGGGGGATTCACAACTGAAATGCATATAATTTAGGAGGATCCCCAACATGAGGGAGAAGAAGAAATTGAATGGCCATGATCACCACCAACCACCTCCGCTCCCGCCGATGTTGTTGTCATTGCCACTCCTCCACCTCTCGCCTCTTAGGAATTGCCTATTTCATCTCTATCCACCTCTCTTCCACCCCACCAATGGCTCCAGTGATGGTGTTGGAATCTTCCTCTACCACAACATCCCCACCATTGAACTCCTCACTACCTCCCCCACTTCCTATTCTTTCTACCCCGATGCTTATAGCCATTTCTACTATGCCCCTTCTCACTTTTCCAAAGGCCTTTCCAAAATATGTGTAGTGTGTACCTTCTAAGATTTTGGGGGTGATTATGAATCCTACTATTTAGGTCTTGATGGCCTAGATCACCACTAGTTTTCCCATTCCCCCGCCACCTACAGAGCCACCAAAGATGGAGGCAACCATGAAGGTATCTAAAGAGATGGAGAAAATCTAGAAGGAGGTAGACAACAGAACAATTAAGGAACATGAAGATACCTACTTTGAACACCCAAAAGGAGGGTTAACTATAAACTTGGAAAGAGTGGTGACTGATGAAGAAGAGTCACAATCTTCAGAGGAGGGTGTCGAGGCCCTGAGGGAAAGATACTAAGTGGAAAACTCATATCAAGAACTGGAAGAGGACTTGTCCCAATAGCTCAAGGATATAGCTGAAGAGGTTGAACCTAAGGAGCATCCTTACAAAGAAAAGATAGACACTGAAATAGATTTAGAGATACTCAAAGAGCCTCTACTGACTGACCAAGATAAGGGCCTCGTCCAAGAAGAAGAAGTGCCTTTTGAAAAGGAAGGAGAGAGAGAAACAAAAGAAGAAGAATAATTAGAGGATGAATTGAAGAAGATTCATGAGCTTGAACACCTTGAACATGAATGATAAGTAAAAGAGGAAATACCTCGGGAAGAAGATATCACAAAAAAATGCCTAGCCTCTACTGAGATGGAAAAAATAAAAGGCTATACAAATTGAGGACTCTGATGAAGAAGAGAAAACATATCAAGAATCCTTGGGCCCTGAAGATAAATAGCCCCAACAAGAAGAGGAATGTGATCATGAATCACCTAAAGGAGAAACTCAGGTACTCGATTGGCTCGAGAAGCAACTACAAAAGAAAGCCCCTGCGATCATTGATCTGAAGGAAAAACTTGAGGTAATATTGGCTCAAGCACAAACAAATACAAAGAATGAAAAGAAGCCAAGGTTCAACTCCCACATCATAGATGATGCATCAGGATCAAGAGCGGTGCAAATTTCCACCATAGTGATAGACAAAGAGGCTGGCATTAGTTATAACATATCCACCATCAGCTTGGGCCCAACCACCAGAGAACAAAAGATTGATGAGCTCCAAGGGTCGATGGCAAAAATTGTACAACAAATGAACAAGGACTAGTCTTCCAAGGAGGAGCTAAAAGAACAGGTGGCAGATATCACTACCTATATCCAACAATGGATGTCCTTGGAAGAAGAGTCTCCAACCACATCATGTGTGCTCTCTCTTCTCTCCTAAGAAGAGCTCACTCGAATGGAGAAGATGAAGAATTGGACCAAGGCCATGCGAAATTGGTTTCAATGGGTGGTGTATAATAGCGACATGAGCATATGTAATGTTGCTCAAATGTTTAATAAATTTTGAGATCTAAAAAAGTAGCTAGAGGCTACATAGAAGACATGTCATAGGTTCACTGAGCTCTACAGGATCACCTATCCTAAGATCAAAGATATTTGAAAGATGCATGAAAAGACATGGGAGAAGGAGCTGAGACTTGTCAAAGATGATCACTCGCTGGTGGAGACCTAGAAAATGGGCCTAGATCACTAAAGGGATGTCCTTGAGAGGGTGTTGCATGAGGTTGAACTAGACGTCAAATGGGTTGTTGAGCATAGGATGAACAACGGGTACTACCTCAAGATGATGAAAGACTACGACATGACCGCCTTGGAGTTGGATCCAAAGAAAATCAATCCATACTTTCACAAGAAGATGGAGCATAGGGAAGCATATGTGCTTACACTATATTTCATGGACTTTGTTGAAAGAGCATTCACACAGTCCGAACAGGTAGTCAAGGCCATGCTTAGATGCACCAAGCATTGTGAACAAATCACTGGAATATTTAAGAAGTTGTCCTTTCAGATCCTTCAATTTGACATAATGGAGTGGAATAATCTCTAGGCTCTGATTATAAAATTTATGGAGTATTCCACTTTTTAGAAAGATGTAGGAAAATGAGTGATAGATGGTGAATTTCTAACAATGTAGCTGAAAAGGAAGGTAGTCACTAGAAGACAAAACTACTACAACTACAACCACTAGAGGAAAAAATAGAGAAGAGACAAAAATGTATTTTATAATGGTATATTTTGGGGGTAGGTGGAACCCTAATGTAAAATGAATCTTGGCCATTCATTTCACTTTTTGAAAACTATAAATATAGGCCCCCTCTCATTTTCAAAGAGAGAGTCGAGTTGTGTAAACACATGCTGCAGAAATTTCAATAGAATTTCATTGTTTTGGTGGATTCTTGTGTTTATCACATGTTGCATGATTCATCTTCTCAAAATTGATAGATCTAAATAGATTTAGTTTTTTTTTCTAAGTGTTTTAAAGTTACTTGTAGTAGTTTAGTTAATGCTACACATGGATAGTGAAGAATGTTATGGTGTTGATGCCTTTCTTGTTCATTCTTTTTGTTATTTGTTGATGATGAACAATAGTGTAAAGCTAGTCTAAACATTAACTTATTTATGCACTTAAAATTCATCTATTGTTCATGCTTTATGGTGAATGGATAGCTTAAAATCTATAGACCTTAGAATATAGCACTAGCTTCATGAGACTATCTGATATTTTGTTTAAGTGGAGCTCAATTTTGGGAAGGTTGTCAATTGTAGCATCCTCCATTGTCACTTTTCATCATTAGTTGCATGTCTAGGAACTCTTCTACCCCTTTTGCCTTTTGAATTTTCTTTAAAATAGAAGTTAAAGTAAGGTTCTAGCATCATTGTAAAGCCAAATTTGGTGTCAGACATGGAGTTTTAGAGTGTTGTTTTGAACCTGCAACAATTGCAACTCATTCCTAGAATCACATGAAACTCCATTTGAAGATCCAATTCCTTCCAACTTAGTGAACCATAAATTCCCTTTGTGATTACTAGAAAATCACATCAATCAATTGAGTTATTTTTGCAGGTCATGACCTGACACCTGAGAGACCTTGGGGCAATTTTTGAAACTTAGTTGCAGAAATTACCTTTCGAGAGAGGTAACATATTTGTGTGCTTCCTGTGTTGAGAAAGTGAAAAAATACCCATCAACAAAAATGGTTCTACAAGGAGGGAATCCTTTTTGCTAATCTGGATCAAAATGGTTCCTTCTCCCCTAAGAGGCTCCAAAGAGTGTTAAGATCTACACTGAAGAAAGGGGAGTTTCAAGAACTACCACCCCTACCAAGGCTAAGAGAGCTAAGAGAGGGGAAGCATTCACCTTAGCCACATCCAATCATCCCACTTCACCTCCATCCTCACCTTCTCCTTCCATCCCCTCACCTTACTCTCCTTCACCTCCACTAATCCCTTCCTCTTCCCACCCACTCCAAACTACCTTTCAGCCCCTCATCTCCCACAACCAGGACATTGTCCCAACTATTGTGATCTCTTTGCAGCCTCAAGTCACTATGGCACAACCACCTCCACCCCTATCTCCCATGGCATGGTTGGGAAATAACCCATCTCCTTTGTCCTTCAATGATTACCATGGCATGCCAAAGAATTTGAAAAGATTTTGCACAAAGTTCCATCCCCAGGATCCCCAAAGGATAGAAGAAGAACACATTAAGATATTTCAAACAACCTTGAAAGATATGCAAATTAAACATGAAGATGTGGCTTGCAGAATCTTCCCTTATTCATTGAGGGATGAGGCCTTTTACTCGTACATCCACTTGTCGACAAGAACCATAACTACTTTGGATTAGTTAAAGAACACTTTCTTGCAGAAATTTAAGATCTCTGTTAGTCCCTCCGAGTTGTATTAGTAGTTCATGTCCCTTCGAAGGGAAGTTAATGATCCTATCAACTCCTTCAACAATAGATTTCATTGAGCCTACATGAAGTTGTAGCCACCCTACGTGGTTGATGATCCCTCCGCTTTCTTGGTGTATTATGCAGCCTTGGATTGAAATGAAACTAATTCCCAAATTTAAAATGCAGCAATTTAAAATGATTTCACATATTATTCCCAAAACTTTTATACACAAAATTTAATATAATATTTAATGTTCTAGTAAAGACTTTGAAATTAAATTGCATATAATAAATTGATCAACAAATTGCATTTAAATACATTCATTCATGCCGAAAATAGATTATTAATTCAATAAACTCAAAGATTTAAAACATTTATTCCTCAGATAATTCATCAAACTTGAATACTTATCTTTTAAAATGTGCTGAAGAAATTCCCAACTATTGCTGGAATGGTCCTTGTTCAGCCTCTTCTGTCTGTGAGTAGTCTGGGAGGAAAGCGGACCTTGCCGCTCTACACGAGTGCTAGTTCCACCGGAACAATGCTCAACACTCGTGCCACAAAACCATGCCCTGGCCAGGACTGTCCTAATTGCACGCACTTGTACCCCAGGTTGGACACCCACTATAGGAGTGCCCCTTCTCCATCCTACTCATAGCCTGCTAACTTGGAACCCTATTCCCGCAATGTGCTGTACTTGTTTTTCTCCTTTTTTTTCTTTTTTCCCCCCTCAATAATTTAGTTTTCACGGGTTTTTATACAACATAAAGGGTAGTTTCAACTGACACACCCTTTTATAAATAATTACAACTTCCTGTGAAAACTCTAATTATTGTTTTATTACATTTTATTTCTTCAACTATTACATTAGTTGTCGTTTTATTTTTATTCTCTTTTATTATTATTATTTTTTCTTCCACGGGGAAAAAGTATCATAACAATTCTCCCCCTATTGTTTAGCTGCTGCCCTTAGTAGCTTGATGATTTTCAGCATCACGCATACATATAAATAAAACAACCTTTAGTTAAACAAATGTGGATATTGGTCTTTAATAAAATCAACATTTTCCCAAGTAGCACTATCATTATCACAATGTCTCCATTTAATTTTTACTTCATTTATAACCTTGTTTCTCAATATTCTAGATCTTCTTTCAATTATTTGTTCTGGTTCAATCTTAAATTCACAAGAAGGTTCAATAGAAATACTTTTCCAATCAATAACATGATTTGCATTATATACATATTTCTTAAGTAAACTTACATGAAATACATTATGGATTTGTAATTGAGGGGGTAAAGCAAGTTTATAAGCAACATCCCCTAATCTTTCTAATATTTCAAAAGGTCCGCAAAAATGAGGAGATATCTTAGAATATTTTCCCAATTTTAATGAACTCCTTTTTGGTTTGACTCTAAGAAAAACATGTTCACCAGCCTCAAAATCTCAACTAGACCTCTTAGAGTCTACCCAACTTTTATATCTATCTTGGGCAGCCTTCATATTTTGTTTGACTTTATTAATAATAGCTTCCATCTCTAACAAGTTTTCATTCTCATACCAAACTTTATGGACAAGATCAGACCATGAAATGGGTGTATTACAATTTCAACCATAGATAGCTTCAAAAGGAGACATCTTAATGGTGGAATGATATCCTTGATTGTATGAAAACTCTACCAAGTGTAAATAGTCTTCCCATGACCCAGGTTTATCCATGGTATACATGGGTAACATGTCTTCTAAGATTCTATTAACCCTTTCTGTTTGGCCATCAGACTCGAGATGATAAGCAGTACTAAAATTTAAATGAGTACCAAGTTCTGCAAACAAAGATTTCCAAAGGAGGAGGTAAACCTAGGATCTCGATCTGAAATAATGTTCTTTGGAATACCATGTAGCCTAACAATCTCTTTAACAAAAATGTGGGCAATATCAGAAGCAGAGGATTTTATTTTCATAGGTAAGAAATGTGCCATCTTGGATAATCTATCCACCACTACAAAAATAGAATCATGCCCTTTACATGTTCAAGGCAATCCAGTAATGAAGTCCATACTAATTGACTCCCATTTCCAAGTTGGAATAGACAAGGGTTGCAAGAGGCCTGGAGGTTTACATTGTTCTACTTTTACCTTTTGACAAGTTAAACATTGTTGAACATAGGTATGGATTTCAGTCTTCATTTGAGGCCAAAAGTAGTTTCTTTTGATTGAGAGATAGGTTTTCTGGAATCTAGGGTGTCTAGTTATTGGGATATCATGAGAATCTTTCAATATTTGTGATTTAAGATTAACTATATTGGGAATGCACAACCTTCCTTTAAAATATAGGAGACCATTGTTAATTAACAAATAAGGTTCTAATCGATCTTTCAAATGGACATTAGAGGAGGGATTTTGGAGACCTTCATAAATGGGTTGAAAATAGTCATCAATAGGTAACTTGGATTTTATATATTGTTCAAATTGGCTTCTCTCAAGGGTCAAGGCATTAGCACATATCCATTTTCAACTTAAGGCATCCGCCACTACATTTTCTTTTCCAGGAACATATTGGATGGTGAATCATATTCAGTTAAAAGCTCCATCCATCTCCTTTGTCTCATATTAAGGTGAGGTTGAGTAAAGATGTGTTGGAGACTATGATGGTCAGTTTTTAATATAAAATTATTCCCTAATAAATAATGGCGCCAAACCTTTAAAGCATGGACAATACCTAGTAATTCAAGATCATGGATTGGATAATTTCTTTTAGCGAGTAATAACTTTCTAGATTCATAACACACCACCTAGTTATCTTGCATTAGGACACCACTGATACCTATACCACATGCATCAGTGATCACAACAAAAGGTTTACTAAAATTTGGAATACAAAGAATAGGTGCAGATGTTAATAAAGTCTTTAGTGTGTGGAAAGCTTTATCGCATTCTGGGGTCCAATTATAGCTTTATTCTTTCTTAGTTAAATCAGTCAAAGGTGAGGCTATCTTGGAATAATTCTTAACAAAACGACGATAAAACCCAGACAATCCTAAGAAACTTTTGACTTCATGTGCATCCTTTGGGATAGGCCAATCTTGAATTGCCTTAATTTTAGTAGGGTCGGGTGAAATACCTTTTTCAGAAACAACATGTCCTAGGTAAGATACTTTTGATTTGAAGAATTCACACTTGCTAAGTTTGGCATATAACTTGTTCTTTCACAAGGTTTCTAGTACCATTCTAAGATGTTCTTCATGTTCTTTTTCATTTTTTGAGTTTATTAAGATATCATCTAGGAAAATGATTACAAACACATCCAAAAATGGGCGAAAGATATCATGCATTAAGGTCATAAAAGTTGCAGGTGCATTAGTTAAACCAAAAGGCATAACTACAAATTCATAATGACCATATCGTGTTCGAAAGGCAGTTTTGGAAATGTCAGATTCTTTAATACGAATTTGATGGTATCCTGATCGTAAATAAATTTTGGAAAAAAATTTAGCACCATGTAATTGATCTAGGAGATCATCAATTCGAGGTAAGGGATACTTATTTTTTATGGTCAATTTATTAAGTTGTCGATAATCTATGCATAACCTCATAGTTCCATCTTTCTTTTTGACGAATAATACTGGTGCACCCCAAGGAGAGACACTTGGTCTTATTTTTCCTTCCTTAAGTAATTGTGTCAATTGAATTTTTAGTTATGTTAATTCTGGGATAGATTGATGATAGGGAGCTTTAGAGATTGGTTCTGCTTCGGGAACTAAATCAATTGCATGTTCTATTGATCTTTTTCAGGGTAGACTATCTAAATCCTCAAGAAAAACATCTTTAAATTTTTGTACTATAGGTTTGATATTAATGTCTAACTTGAATTTATCACTTGTTTGAAAAAGCATAGCACAAAATATCTTGCAATTTTTCCTAGCACTACGCTTGATTTCATGGCCAAAATGGTTTTAATGTGAAGAGGTCTTTTCTCCCCCTGTAAAATTCGACATGTCCCCATGTTAGAGTTGATGATTACTTGTTTGGTTTCACAACCAAGGAGGGCATTATTTCTTTCCAACCAACTCATGCCTAGAATAGCATCATATTTACCAAGATTCAATACATGAAAATGATCATGTGTTACAAAGTTATCTAACTCAAATTCTAAGTTTTCAATAAGTGTACTGGTTTGTTTTACTATTCTACCATCTGCCATTTCCATAGCTAAGGGTTCAATTAACTTAGATGTAATCTTTAGTTTAGAGACAACTTTAGGAGAAATAAAATTATGATTACTTCTAGAATCAACAAGAAAAATAATAGGATGACCATGTATGAATCCTTTTATTTCAATTAAGGAGGGTTGGCAATGCACCATACCTGCATCAATGGCTGCATATATCTTCATGTTGGGTTGTGGAGTAGAGGTAGTTGTGCCCTTGTTTTTGGGTTTATAGTCTTCTTGTTTGCGAGGACAACAACGTTGATAATGGTTCTCACCACAAGTCCAACATTTTATTTCAGGAGGTGTTGGTTTATTTTGGTTGGGTCTAACCATCTTGGTGAATCGATAATGGACTTTCTTTTGACCAAATTCATTGTGATTTCTTTTACGCTTTTCCCTCGCTTGCCTTGAAATTTGATCAAGTGTTTCAAATTTTTCCGCAATTTGGGTCGCTTCATCTACTGAGGTGGGTTTACCTCACCACACATTAGCTTGATATGCATGTCTTAACCCATTTATGAATCGAACCACTCGATCATGTCCTTCGATAAATGGTACAAATCTATTAAGCCTTTCAAAATCTTGTTTGTATTCATTTATTGATTGGCCTCTTTGTTTTAATTCAAAGAACTCGGTTCTCTTTTCTTGTATAAAAAAATCAGAAAGGTATTTTTGTGAAAATAGTTGTTTGAATTGTGACCATTTCACTTTGTTCGCTTTTAGTTTTTGAGATCGAATTATATCTTGCCACCAATTCAAGTCACTATTTTTAAGTTGATACGTGGCAATTCGGGTCCTACTATAACTGCTAGTGCCTTGCAATTCGAAGTATCTTTCTAAGTTGGTTAGCAATTATTCTGCTTCCTCTCCAGTGCCGATATTACCACTATACTCTGGTAATTTAATCTTTCGAGCAAAGTTGTCTAATTCCTTTTGTGTTTGTTTACTGTTATCATTTTTAGAGGATTCAGATCCAAAAGTGTGAGAAGTGCTATCACTAGAAGTTGAGTCTTCCTCTGATGATATTGGTTGTTTCTTGGAATTTTTTGATTTACTTTTGCTCTTTTTCCTACTTGTCTTTGAACTCTTCTTACTTTCCGATAGTTCTATGTTGTTGGGTCTTCTTTGTTCTAGTGCTTCTTGCCTAAGTTGTTGTACTTGAGCAGCCAATGTAGCAACTTCCTACATTAATGCTTGGTTGGTTTTCTCCAAATTCTCATAAGCTTTTTGGTTGCTCTCGGATGTCATTATGGTAGGTCAATTTTGTTTATGTAAAAGGAATTTAATCAATATTGATTGTTCTAAAGGTTGTCTTTTTAAACTTGTAAAATAAAACTAAGGAGACAAAAGGGTGAAACTAAGGTTTGAAAATGTGAAACAATTTAGAGCGTTTAAACTTAATATGAAATGAAACTAATTTCGTCTATATAGAGAAATTATTTGTATTCAATCCCTATCATGAAGATGAAGGAAATTTATGTTGGTTTAAACCGGTTGTAAAATAGTTTTGTCTCTTTATGAAGTGAATATTTAATTACAAACTAAACCTCTTGAAATTTATGAATGGTAATTAAGAGGTGAAAACTTTAATGATTAAGAAAATAAATAAATAAATAGTTTCTAACTGTTTGGGCATCCACAAAAATGTAAATAAGTTTGAGTAAATTCAAAAACACAAGTTACTCCAGATAAAAAAATAAATTTTGGAGTGAAATTTTATTTTATTTTCTTCTAAATTAGTTTCTTCGTGAAAATATAAATGAATCCTCCCAATTAAACAATTTGTAATTAAGGAAATTGACAGGTAAAAATAAATGAGTAATTTATTAAAATTTTAATTTAAAAGAGTAAATATCCTTAAATATTTTACCCTAGATATTTTAACTTTCTAAACATAATAAATAATTGATAAAGAAATTAAGAATCAATTTAAACTATTATAAAATCTAATATATCTATTTATTTATTTATATGTTTTTTTTTTTTTTTACAAGAAACAAATGCAACAAAATCAATTGATGATAGTAAGGAATTTATTTTACCTTTTTACCTTGCAAATAAATGTGCAGCAATAAAATTATTTTATTTGCTAACGTGCATTAAATTGTAGCATATAATTTATTTTGTTTTCTAATATTTAAAAAAAATGTGCAATGAATTTAATTTATTTGCTAATGTGCAACAATGAATTTATTTTATTTTTTCTAATGTGCAAATAAATGTGCAACAATGAATTTATTTTATTTTTTCTAATGTGCAAATAAATGTGCAACAATGAATTTATTTTATTTTTCTAATGTGCAAACATTGCAACAATGAATTTATTTCAAAAAAATCAAAAAAATGCGTCGTAAGGATCAAAGGCTCTGATACCAAATTGAAATGAAACTAATTCCTAAATTTAAAATGCAGCAATTTAAAATGATTTCACATATTATTCCCAAAACTTTTATACACAAAATTTAATATAATATTTAATGTTCTAGTAAAGACTTTGAAATTAAATTGCATATAATAAATTGATCAACAGATTGCATTCAAATACATTCATTCATGCCAAAAATAGATTATTAATTCAATAAACTCAAAGATTTGAAACATTTATTGCTCAGATAATTCATCAAACTTGAATACTTATCTTTTAAAATGTGCTGAAGAAATTCCTAACTATTGCTGGAATGGTCCTTGTTCAACCTCTTCTATCAGTGAGTAGTCTAGGAGGAAAGCGGACCTTGCCGCTCTACACGAGTGTTGGTTCCACTGGAACAATGCTCAACACTCATGCCACAAAACCATGCCCTGGCCAGGACCGTCCTGAGTGCACGCACTTGTACCCTAGGTTGGACACCCACTATAGGAGTGCCCCTTCTCTATCCTACTCACAGCCTACTAACTTGGAACCCTATTCCCGCAATGTGTTGTACTTGTTTTTCTCCTTTTTTTTCTTTTTTCCCCCCTCAATAATTTAGTTTTCACGGGTTTTTATACAACATAAAGGGTAGTTTCAACCGACACACCCTTTTATAAATAATTACAATTTCCCATGAAAACTCTAATTATTGTTTTATTACATTTTATTTCTTGAACTATTACATTAGTTCTCATTTTACTTTTATTCTCTTTTATTATTATTATTTTTTCTTCCACGGGGAAAAAGTCTCATAACATGGATAATCTCACTTCCGCATTGGTGAAGATAATGCGACCATCATCAGGTAGGTTAGTGGACACCTATGTAGAAGTAGTCACAACAAGCATTTATTTGGGACAACACATTGCTGGTCTGCTACCCTCCTTGGGGCCAGCTACCCATTTGACACAGATCCAAGGACTTACCCATGCTTTGGCTCATAGGATTGCTTACAACATGTTCTAAATAAAATTCTCATACATGTGAGCGAAAATATTATAGATCAAACTCTATATACATCCTAATCTACTTAGAGTTGATTGACTACCATTTTTATGACCCATTACAAGCTTTATATCACATCCACAGTTCAAGAAACATCCACGTTAGCAAAAGATCATTACAATCTCTAATGAAGGAAACGTAGTGTGTGCAAGAATAGGTCAGCCACAAATTTGAATTTCATCCATGATAGATGCGTATGATGAAATGTGGACCTAAAATTAAGATTGAGGACACTCCACAAAACAAATTGAAACACACCGTGAGGATCCACAAGCTACGAGAGGGATCCACGATCGATCAAACTAGCCGTTAGGTTTGAAATTATTTCAGGGCTAGTTCCAAAAACTATCACTCAATTCGAAAGTGGTAACTTGCCAAAAAAAGATCCAATCAAGCTGAAAACTTGGAATAAGGAAATTGAACATGTCCACAATGAAACCATAGGTACGCAAGATCTGGTGACCAAACATGAAGAAACACTAGATCTACCAACTTGAATTGGAAAAGAGTTGAACAAGAACAAAAAGATAATGAATATATTTTTGGTTGATGCAAGATTGCCAAGAACCAAGGATGGTCTTGCATCACAAATTCAGAGTTAATGAAAAGTGATTCCCTCACTTTATTAGGTCCAAATTGAAACCAATACGATCTACCTCAGCCTAAGAAATCCAAGAAGAATCCTCCACTATTATACCCTTCCATTTCATGATATATTCTTTGTACTGTCTTCCACAAGTTTTTCTTCCATCTCTGACATCCAAAATCTCTTCTACTTCATCTAATTGTTGTTTAGGAGACTATTCTTCCAATTTTTCTTTACTATCTTCACTGAATTTTGCTTCATGGTACTGATGAAGATCTGGAATATTGAATATAGGTGATATACCCATGTCATTTGGTAAATCTACTTCATGTGCATTTCCTGAATCAAATTTCCTCAAAATCCTATAGGGTCCAAACTGAAGGGAAAAGAATGCGGATCTAATGACCCAATAGTGTGGAATACATTCCCTTAACACCTTTACTACAGGGGAGAGAAGCAAAAATGAAAAACTAACAATTTCTAAAACTTATACAGATGCATACAACCATGGCAATGAGAAACCAGAAAGATAAGCAAACAAAGATGACACAGTATTTACATGGGAAAACCCTTTCAGGCAAAAAACCATCACACAAAGTCAAATCAATTGTATTACAGTAGTGAATCAATTACATACAATATCCAAACTTCTTTGTTTAGCTCACAATCACCCAGAGAGATTCAGATCCACTATTACAATGTTTTCACAACATACAGTTCAAAACCCTCTTCAAGAACTCACGTCCTTCTTGTTCTTCGGCTCGCGACTTCAACTTGCTCTGCAATGTCACGACTCAACTCAACTTGTCTAACTTATGAGAAATAAAAAATCTCTCATACATATGTAACCGACTCAGAAGAGCAATGAAGACCATCCTCAAATCACGCATCTAGTTGGATCTGACAGATCTCCTGCAACAAGTCATCGTTGCATTCAAAGCCATTACTCAAAATGGTTGAGCTCGCCACCCTTCGTTGACAAAAGCAACTGCCACAATAACTATCTTGGTATCCATCCAATCACTATTCAACCAGGTGCCATGCATCCAAGACCCATCAACAATCACAGCTGATAGAGCAACCAAAATGGTCAAATAGACATTGGGCACGACCAAGACTTCAAGTCATAAATAACACTGCTAGAGTTAGATTCGGAATAGGAGTCGAAATAGGACTCCACCAAAAATACACACTACCGAAGTCGGAGTCGGAGTCGGAATCGGAACTGGAGTCAAAACATGACCCTATCAAAATTTTAGGTTTAGGAACCATTTCGGTTCCGTGTCCACCCACGGCAAAGAGGAACTCATCGAAAATAGTTATGACTGGGTAAAGTCAACCTGGGGTCAAACCAAGACGGGAACACAAAAGGCCGGAGTCAGAGTCAGGGACAGAACAGGAACAGAAATAGGACTTTACCAAAAGTCCAAGATCAGGAACCAATCTGGTTCCGATTCCACCTCCGCCAACTGTAAGAAACAATAATCCAAAACTAGGACAAGGCGGAGGAAAACACCTCGAGTAGAATCCAAACATCCAGAAGAACTAGATCGCAAAAGCAGGAGTCGAGCTCAGAGTCAGAACAGGAACCTAGCAAATGGACATTGCCAACTTCCAAAACTGGTTTCGCCTCCGCCAGAACCTATGAAGCGAAGTGAGAACAAACTGACGGTAGGAAGCGGAGTCGGAGCAGGAACGAGAACGAAAACCTAGAACTTAAGCAAACAGAACAATGCCAGGTTCCATCCCAGTTCTGCCTCCGTCAGAGACTTGAAACTTAGGCAAACAAAACAATGCCAAGTTCCATCTTGGCTCCGCTTCCACTAGAACTTTGTAAACAACACAAAATCACCAAGGCATGAATATGAGGACTTCAAGCTAGAAGTTGAGACATAATTTCTCAACAATCTCCCACTTGGTGAACACTTCCAGCTTCCTCAAAACATCATACTTTATTGTCTATCATAGGCCCCAAGGCCCATCGATTTTGTGCACCATCTGAACTTGTCTGTGCTAACCAGCTTTGTCAAGGCATCTGCAAAATTCTTCAAGGTGTCAACCTTATCCATACTGACTTTTCCATCTTCAACCATATCCCTCATGAAGTGATATTGCACATCTATGTGCTTGGTCTTGGCATGAAAGGTTGGATTCTTTGCCAAACAAATGGCACTTTGACTGTCACAGTAGATTGAAATCTATTCAGCATGAAATCCAATGTCTGAACACAAACGCCTCAGCCACACTGCCTCCTTGCAAGCATGAGTTTATACCATGTACTCTGCCTCTGTCGTGGATAAAGTAACTACAACTTGTCGCTTGCTCATCCAACTGATTGCTCCACCATTAAGCATGAAAGTGTATCCATTGGTGGATCTTCTGCTGTTAATGTCCCCTGCCCAATCAGAATCAACATATCCCTGAATGCTAAGAGTCCTCTATGATGCAACCATACTGCCATGGTAACACAAAGCATAGTCTGAAGTACCCTTCAAATACCTGAGCACTCTCTTTACAACATCCCAATGTGATCTTCCTGGATTTTCCATGAAATGGCTTAGAACTCCCACTACTTGGGCAATATCTGGTCTTGTGTACACCATAGCATACATCAAACTACCTATTGCACTTGCATAAGGCACACTGGTCATGTCCTCCATCTCAGTAGAAGACTTTGGATAGTCTTCAGCAGATAGTTTCAATCCTTGCATGATTAGAACAACTAGCTGCTTGCAATCAGTCATGCTAAACCTCTCTAGAACGGTTTTCACATACTTACTCTGACTGAGCCAAAACTTTCTGCTTGTTCTATCCCTGGTTATCTCCATTCCAAGAATGTACCTTGCTGCTCCAAGATCTTCCATTTCGAACTTAACAAACAACTGAGTTTTAAGATTAGAAATCATTGCCTTGCTATTACCAATGAATAACATGTCATCCACATACAGAGTAATAATAAGCACACGATCATTCTCACATTTATAATAGATGCAATGATCAAATTTTGATCTAACAAATCCAATTGACAACACAAATGTGTCAAATTTCTGGTACCACATTCTAGGAGATTGCTTTAGACCATAGAGAGATTTATTTAACTTGCAAACCAGATTTTTTTGCCTCTATAAACAAAATGCTCAGGCTGGGACAGGTAGGTTTCTTCTTCCAATTCACCATGGAGAAAGTTTGTCTTCACATCCATCTGCTCAATTTCATAGTCATACACAGCTGCCAATGACAACAAAAATCTGATGGATGTCACTTTCGCTACAGGGGAAAAGATCTCTCCATAATCAATTCCCTCAACTTGGGAAAATCCCTTTACAACCAATCGTGCCTTATACTTCTCCACACTACCATCAAGGCCTGTCTTCCTTTTGAAGATCCACTTGCAGCCAACAGGCTTTTGCCCTTTAGGCAGTGGTACCAACTTCCATGTATCATTCTTTTTCAAGGAATCCATCTCCTCATTCATGGCTTCCAGCCAAGACTTTGAATCAGCCATGTTGATTGCTTCTTTCGTAGTCCTAGGCTCATCAATGCTATTAATTAAGGCATAAGCACAATTTGAATCTAACATAGAGAAACCATACCTTTCTGGTCGTCTTCTTTCTCGTGTAGATCTCCTTAGAGGCTGAGGTTGTTCTTCATCATCAGAACTTCCAAAGCTTCTTGAGCTCTCCTCAATCTCAGGTACACCATGTAGCTCTTCCCTTTCTGGAGTTTGGGGAATCTCAATTGCATCTTTCTTCTTATCACTCTGATTTGTCTCAAGCTATTGATCACTTACTAAAGGTTTCAACTCACGAAATATCACGCTTCTGCTATACAAAACCTTCTTAGTAATAGGGTTCCAAAGCTTGTATCCTTTCACACCAACTCTATAGCCAATAAGAATACATTTCACAGCCTTGTTATCCAAATTTGATCTCTTTTCATTTGGCACATGAACATATGCCTCACAGCCAAAGACCCAAACATGCCTTAATGAGGGTTTCTTACCTAACCATGCTTCCAAAGGTGTCATGTCAACAAGAGTTGAACAAAGAGATCTATTTATCAAATAACATGTTGTAGCAACAGCCTGAGCCCATAACTTCTGCTTCAGACTAGCACCACTTAGCATACTCCTTGCCTTTTCCATCAGTGTCCTGTTCAACCTTTCAACAACTCCATTTTGCTGTGGAGTGTAGGGGGTTGTCTTATGCCTTTTAATTCCATGATCAGTGTAATACCTTTCAAAATCCGTAGAACAAAACTCACCTCCATTGTCTGTCCTTAAACACTTTATTTTCCTTCCAGTCTGATTTTCTACCAAAGATTTAAACTCTTTAAACCGACTGAACACTTCTGATTTACTTTTAAGAAAGTATACAAATGCCCTTCTCGAACAGTCATCAATAAAAGAAACATAATATCTAGACTTCGATAACGAAGGAACATCAAATAGACCAAACACATCAGAATGAATATAATCCAGTATACCAGAAGATTTGTGAGGACTAGAGGAGAAAGAAACACGGTGTTGCTTTCCATAGATACAATGTTCACAGAAATCAAACTCAAGGTTACAATCATCAAGCTCTTCTACAAGGTTTTTTTTCTTCAAGGTTTTTAAACCTTTCTCACCAATGTGACCAAGTCTATGATGCCATAACATAGTCTTCTCTACTGGGAGTTTTACCTCCAAAGCATTTGAAGATAGTGAAGAGTCTTCATCTTTCTCTATAGGTGCAGAATTACATGACTTTACAAAGGCACTGTTACAAAGAACAGGTCATGCATCTAGCTTGTACAGAGTGCCAGTATGAACACCCTTAGCTAACACCATTGCACCTCTAGCCATTTTACATCCCTTACTAGAAAAATAAACTTCTACACCAGCATCATTTAACTTACCAACAGAAAGAAGATTTTGAGCCAAACCTGGGATGTGAAGAACACCACCAATTCCTTTGACTCTCTCGTCAGGAAACTGAATTTTGACCCTTCCTTTACCAACAATCTCTAGCATTGAATCACTTGCCAAGTATACCTTTCCACAATCATACTTCTCATACTTTGAGAACCAATCTCTATTAGATGTCATGTGAAAAGAGGCACCTAAATCAACTAACCAAACATCATCTGATTCCTGAGTTTTCAGGGCTGCTGCAATGAAGGCATCTGCATCACTTTGAGAAGATTCGTTATCAAAAGCATTCTTCTTCTTCTTCTCCTTGTAGTCCTTCCTGATATGACTAGGTTGCCCACATTTCTAGCACTTTACCTTGGACTTTTTACTAGGAGACTTTGATCTCCCTTTAGACTTGGATTTCAACTTGTTGTCTTTCTTCTTGCCTTTCTCCTTTGTTCTACCTCAAACATAAAGAACATCTTTGGCCATCTCAGAAGATTTCCTTCACATTTCTTCAGATAGAAGCGAAGCAACCACATCATCAGTCTTGAAAGCAGTGGTTGTGCTTCCAATAGCCATCACAAGATGATCCCAACTGTCAGGTAATGAACACAACAGGAGCATGCAATGATCCTCCTCCTCAATCTTTACACCTACAGATGCTAGCTGAGTAACACTCATATTAAATGAGTTCAGATGATTTGCAATAGATGTAACTTCATCCATCTTCAAGGAGTACAACTTCTTCCTCAGGAATAACTTGTTTACCAGAGATTTTCCTTGGTAAATATCACCAAGCTTCTTCCACAAAGTAGCTACAGACATCTCCTCATGAACATTCAAGAGCACAGAATCGGCTAGACTCAGTCTTATCAATCCTCTTGCTTTTCTATTAGCAAGATCCCAAGCTTCTTGGGTTGTAGTTTGTGGCTTAGTTCTAGACACTGCAATCCAGAGGTCTCTATCCACAAGCAAGTCTTCTATATTGAGTTTCCATAACTCAAAGTTGCTGCCATTAAACTTCTCAATATCTATTCTACCAGATGTACTCACCATCTCACAACAGAAACAAGTTTAACAATGCAAATCTCCCATTGAAATAGTATTATTTCAAAAAACTAATTTTCCCTAACAAGGATAACACGAACTTGCCAAGCTCTGATACATCTTTGAAGGGAAAAGAATGCGGATCTAATGACCCAACAGTGTGGAATACATTCCCTTAACACCTTTACTACAGGGGAGAGAAGCAAAAATGAAAAACTAACAGTTTCTAAAACTTATAAAGATGCATACAACCATGGCAATGAGAAACCAGAAAGATAAGCAAACAAAGATGACACAGTATTTACATGGGAAAACCCTTTCAGGCAAAAAACCCACCACACAAAGTCAAATCAATTGTATTACAGTAATGAATCGATTACATACAATATCTAGACTTCTTTGCTTATCTCACAATCACCCAGAGAGATTTAGATCCACTATTACAATGTTTTCACAACAAATAGTTCAAAACCCTCTTCAAGAACTCACGTCCTTCTTGTTCTTCAACTCGCGACTTCAACTTACTTTGCAACTTCACGACTCAACTCAAATTGTCTAACTTATGAGAAATAACACATCTCTCATACATATGTAACCGACTCAGAACAGCAATGAAGACCATCCTCAAATCACGCATCTGGTCGGGTCTGACAGATCTCCTGCAACAAGTCATCATTGCATTCAAAGCCATTACTCAAAATGGTTGAGCTCGCCAACCTTCGTTGACAAAAGCAACTGCCACAATAACTATCTTGGTATCTATCCAATCACTGTTCAACTAGATGCCACGTGTCCAAGACCCATCAGCAATCACAACTAACAGAGCAACCAAAATGGTCAAAGAAACATCGGGCGTGACCAATACTTCAAGTCATAAATAGCACTGCCGGAGTCAGAGTTAGAATAGGAGTCAAAACAAGACTCCACCGAAAATACACACTGCCATAGTCAGAGTTGGAGTCGGAGTCGAAACTAGAGTCAAAACATGACCCTACCAAAATTTCAGGTTCAGGAACCATTTCAGTTCCGCGCCCACCCACGGCAAAGAGGAACTCATTGGAAATAGTTATGACTGGGTAAAGTCAACCCGGGGTCAAACCAAGATGGGAACACAAAAGGCCGGAGTCAGAGTCGGGGACAGAACAGGAACAGAAACAGGACTTTACCAAAAGTCCAAGATTAGGAACCAATCTAGTTCCAGTTTCACCTCCGCCAACTGCAAGAAACAACAATCCAAAACTAGGACAAGGCAAAGTAAAACACCCTGAGTAGAATCCAAACATCCAGAAGAACCAGATCGCAAAAGCAGGAGTCAGGCTCAGAGTCAGAATAGGAACTGAAACAGGAACCTGGCAAACGGACATTGCCAACTTCCAAAACTGGTTCCACCTCCGCCAAAACCTGCAAAGCAAAGCGAGAACAAACTAACGGTAGGAAGCAGAGTCGAAGTAGGAACTTGAACCAAAACCTGGAACTTAGGCAAATAGAACAATGCCAGGTTCCATCCCGGTTCCGCCTCCGTCAGAGACTCGGAACTTAGGCAAACAAAACAATGCCAAGTTCCATCCTGGCTCCACCTCCGCCAGAACTTTGTAAACAACTCAAAATCACCAAGGCATGAAAATGAGGACTTCAAGCTGGAAGTTGAGACATAATTTCTCAACACAAACTTCCTTATCTTGAGCTTACTATATGTTCCAACTAGAAATATTTCCTTCCTCAAATACACCATCACTTCATCTCCAACTCTAAACTCCTTATGTATCCTCTTTTCATCTGCCTTATCCTTATACTTCCAGTTCATATCTTCCAACTTCTGATTCACTTGAGTATGCACTTTCTTCATATATTTTGCAAATTCCTCTGTTTCTACACTCCTTTTATCTTCCTTACTAATGTCTCACAATTCTAATATACCTCTAGGGTGAACTCTAGTAACAATCTCAAAAGGTGTTTTTCTAGTTTTCCTGTTCACTAAATTATTATAGGCAAACTTTGCTTGTGCAAGGGCCAAATCCCAACTTTCGGTCTTCTCTCCATCCAAACATCTCAGTAAATTTTCCAAAATCCTATTTACTACCTCTGTCTGTCCATCTATTTGTGGGTGAAAAGTAGAACTAAACTTGAAATCTGTCTTCAACTTCTTCCAAAGCATCCTCCAAAAGTAACCAACAAATTTTGTATCTCTGGCTGAAACAATACTCCTAGGTAATCCATGCAATCTGACCGCTTCTCTTAAAAACAAGTTTGCTACATGTACTGCATATGTTGTCTTCTTACAAGGTATGAAATGTGTCATCTTCGAAAATCTTTCCACCACCATAAATACTGAATCATTACCTCTCTGTGTCTTAGGCAAACCAAGTATGAAATCCATGTTGATATCCTCCCAAGGTCTTTTTGGTACTATCAAAGGCTTATACAATCCAATATTCTGACTACTCCCTTTTGCAACTTCACAAACTCTGCAACTCTGTACAAATTTCCTAACATCTTGATGAATCTGTGGCCAAAAGTAATTCTCACTCACCAATGCTACTGTCTTATCAACTCCAAAGTGTCTTTCCAATCCTCCACTATGTTTCTCCTCCACCATGTGATCCCTCATTCAACTCTGGGGTATACATAACTAATTTCCTTTGAACAACATATCATCTTGAATGAAATAATCGAACCACTAACTCCTATCCTCCAAAACTAGTTCTTTACATGCTCTCCAAGGTTCTACAAAATACAAGTCTTCCTTATACAAGTTCTTCAATTCTTCAAAGCCTAATACTTCCATTCTCATTTGTGCTAGCAAATTCCTTCTCCTACTCGAAGCATCAACAACTCTATTGGACTTTCCACTCCAATGCTTCAAGAAAAGGTATAACTCTACAAGAAATCTACACATCTCATGTGTTTCTAATTCAACTTACCTTGACTATTCAAATACTCCAAAGCTTGATGATATGTATACAACACAAAATTATTAGATAACAAGTAACGTCTCCACTTCTTCAAAGCTTGAACTATGGCATAGAACTACTGGTCATACATTGAATATCTTTTCCTAGCATCATTCAACTTCTCACTGAAATAAGCTACTAGTCTTCCTTCTTGACTTAACACTACTCCAATTGCATTTCCACTTGCATTATAGTCTACCTGAAAAACCTTATTAAACTTTGGTAAAGCCAACACAGGCTGCTCAGTCACCTTCTATTTTAGCAACTCAAAACTTTTGTCTGCTCTAGATGTCCAACTAAAATCCTTCCTATCTCCTCTCATTGTTTTTGTCATAGGGCTGCAAAGAGAATTGAAATTCCTAATGAACTTTCAGTAGAAAGTAGAAAATCCATGTAATGATCTTACCTCTCCAATGCTTTCAGGTCTAGGCCATTGAATAATAGCTCTTACCTTTTCAGGATCCATCTTCAATCCATCCACTGAGATCACAAATCCCAGGAATACCAATTCCTCCTTCATGAAACTACACTTCTTGATGTTTATTAGCAACTTCTCTTCTCTCAACCTCTGCAAAACTTGTCTTATGTGCAAAAAATGATCTTCTCTAGTTTTACTAAAAATCAAAATGTCATCCAAATAGACAATAAAAAACTTACCCAAGAATTTCTTCAATACCTCATTCATCAACCTCATGAAATTACTTAGTGCATTTTTCAGTCAAAAATGCATCACCAACAACTCATACAATCCTTCATTTGTCTTAAATGTTGTTTTCCACTCATCCCCTTCTCTGATTATGATTTGATGATACCCACTCTTCAAATCTATCTTTGTAAAGTACTTAGCTCCACTCAAACAATCCATAATGTCATCCATTTGGGGTAAAGGAAATATATACTTTACTATGATCTTGTTTATGACTCTAGATTCTATACACATCCTCCATTCTCCATCCTTCTTAGGTGCCAATACAATGGGTATTGCATAGGGACTTAAGCTTTCTCTGATCAAACCTTTTCTCAACAACTCTTGCACTTGTCTATTTAATTCTTCATTTTTTATCGGTGTCATCTAGTGTATTGCTTTATTAGGTAAACTAGCTCCAGGAATTAGATCCATGCAATGACTAATACTCCTCATAGGTGGCAATCCATTAGGTACATTGTCTAAAATGATAGCTTCATATTCTATTAGCAACTCTTTTATCTCCTCAGATTGTTCTTCTACATGCTTCAAATATTCAACTTTCTTAGGCACCAAGGCATAACACATGTTCTCATGTCTCAGTCAATCCATAAATCTCTTTCCATCAACCAAGAAAATTCTATCATTCATACAAACCTCAACTTTAGGAACATCATCCAATGGCAAAAAAGTCAGTTTCATCCTATTAGCAACAATAGTATATATGTTCTTCTTTCCATCATGAATATCATACTACCATGGTCTTCCCAAAAAAATATGGCATACATCCATAGGAATAATATCACACAAAACTTCATCATGGTAATTTTCTATCTTGAATTTCACCAAAAATTGTTCACTTATCAGTATCTTATGCTCATCTTGAATCCATGCTATCGAATAGGGCTTTGGGTGTTTCAATATTTCAAACTTCAACTTGGTCACCATTTCCTCATAAGCTAGGTTCTCTAAACTTCCACTATCTATGATCACTTTGTAATATTTACCAGCTACCTTGCATCTGGTATGAAACAAATTATTTATTTGCAATGGTTCTTGCTCCATCTCACTTTGACACAATACTCAAATTTTCACCAACACTTCTACTTCTTCCAGTCTATTAGGTGATCCATCATGATCCTCTTCAGTAAAGGCTTCTCTACTTTTTTCTTTGTTCTTCTACTTGATTCTCCTTGATTACATTCAAATTCTCTATGTCCTTCTCCACCACACTTATAACAAGTTCCTCTGAATGCTCTTTTCTCTTGTCCTCTGTCACCTTTTCTATATACTTCATTTCTATAACCACCATATCCTTCTATTTTGTAAGAGTTTCCATAATCTCTATGGTATGAACTATCATTCCAACTGACCTCCTTATCTTTATTCTGATTTGAAAAAGGTCCTCTTCCTCCTCTAGTAAATATTCTTCCTCTTTGAAATCTTCCACCTCTTCCTCTCTATATTTTCTCATGTCTTTTATTCAACTTCATTTTTTCTTTTAGGGCACACTGATATGCCTCTTCCACATTTAGTAACCTAATCAAACTGATCTCATCTTGTATAGACAACCTCAAACCATTCATATATCTAGCTACTTGTTCGGTCTCATCTTTTGAATGTCCAGATCTGATATTCAACTTATAGAAATCCTTAGTATACTCTGTCACACTTAATTCCTTTTGTTTTAGATTCTGCAATTTTTGGAAAAAACTGATCTAGAAGTCTACAGGCATGAATTTTTTTTCAACTTATTCACCATCCGATCCCATGATCTTATCTTCTCCTTTACTTTTCTTTACCTATATGTCTAAAAATGTTCCCACCAAAGGGATGCATGTCCTTTCAAAATTGTACAAGAAAATTTCACCTTCTTGTCTTCTGTGGTTCCTTCAAAATCAAAGTACTTTTCCATCACTATTATCCAATCAAGCAATTCATCTGAATCCAATTTACCATTATAATTTGGTGGATTGAAATGTGGCTTAGAGTTCACTTTGGTTAGGGCTCTTATGAACCTCCCTTCCCCTTGATCAAGACCAGGTTTCTCTTCTCTTGCAACTTATTCCTATTATTCTACATCTTCATCACTCACATCATCAACTGGTCGACCTCTTCTCTGGGCCATTTCGACTACTTCTATTCTAGCAGAAATTCCTCTCAAAATTTCCATTACAATTGGGTCTCCATTTCCACATGCTCTATTTCCTCTACCGTTTATTCTTCCCACCATATTTACACAAGTCCACTACAATTGTAGGTCGGATCCTCAATCCACTACCCCACAAAAAATCTTCAAATGGACTGCGCAAACTCTAACAATCTCACTAGGAATGAATCTTGCTCTGATACTAATCTAGTGCAACCATAGTAGGAGGGTCCTCAAAGAGAACAATCCAGACTATGCAGTAAGATTCACACAACAGAAGCAACATCCGAGCACATCTGAGCATATAGATTTGGCTCACAGACCTGCTTACAATATGTTCAAAATATAGTGCTCATACATGCAAGCAAAAATCTTACAGATCAAACTCTATATACATCCTAATCTACTTAGAGATGATTGAATACCATTCTGATGATCGATTACAAGATTTATATCACATCCATAGGTCAAGAAACATCTACGTTGGCAAAAGATCATTACAATCTCTGATGAAGGAAACATAACATGTGCAAGAACAAGTCAGCCTTAAATTTGAATTTCATCCACAATAGATGCGTATGATGAAGTTTGGAACTAAAATTAAGGTCAGGGACACTCCACTGAACAAATTGAAACACACTGTGAGGATCTACGAGCTACGGAAGGGATCTGCGATTGATCAAACTAGCCGTTAGGTTTGAAATTATTCTGGGGCTAGTTCCAAAAACTATCACTCAATCCGAAAGTGGTAACTTGTTGGAAAAATATCCAATCGAGCTGAAAAATTGGAATAATTCAATTGAACATGTCCATGATGAAACCATATGTACATGAGATCTAGTGAGCAAACATGAAGAAACACTAGATCTACCAATTTGAACTGGAAAAGAGCTAAACAAGAATGAAAACTGAATGAAAATATTTTTGGTTGATGCAATATTTCCAAGAACCAAGGATTCTCTTGCATCACTCCTTTGCCTCATTACCTATAACCATAGCAACAAAAATCTTATTCTTAGCAGCCCCAAGTGCCTACATACCTCCATAGTTCTGATTTCTCACCCACTCAACAAAACTAACTAGTGGTACAATTGGTCTTCCTTCAGAGTTCAACCTCGTAGTTGAGCAACACAAAAAAGGATTGGATAGATGAGATGACAGAATTAGTCAAGAATATTTCAACTAAAATGACACATTTAAGGAATTAGAATAATCAATTGCAAGCTTCTCAATGAAGCTTTCAAGCTAATCTCAGTCAGGACAACCGTAATAACCACGATGTAGGCACTTCTGCAGGCCAAAATTATGAAAGAGGATAGAATTTAGGGCAGAACATCGAAAGAAGACCTTCCTAGAGATAGAATAGGATTTGGAATACAAGGCCAAATAGTGGTGGAATTCCCACACCTCTTGAATAGCCAAGTGGTAGTGACAAGATGACAAGTGGAGTATAAATCGTGGAGGTTGCCTTATCTGGCTGGTGTCACATCCACAAGATGAGTAGGCTTTTTGAGATGGATTGTCTTGAGTTCCAGAATGCCATTGAGATCTTCTAGGTGGAGGTGAAAAATTCCATTGATGGTTCAGGATGTAGAGACCTAATTCCCTCTGAGCCATATGATTCCTCAGTGCTAGTGGTTAATCAAGCCCCTTTCCTCAAAGGAAAAAGAAACATACCTGAGAAGGATATTGATGCCCCAAAGGATGAAGAAGCAAAAGAGGTAAGTAATGAAAACCCTTTATCCCAGCTCTTCAATTCAATAGATAATCATCTAGTAGATGAGGAAGAGCCATGTGAAGATGAGGTCTAGATGTTTCGTCAAAGGGAAACTCCATATAATTTGAGAAATAGACAAGTAGGCAATCCTTTCACAACCTCTACTCTACCTAGCAACTTTAACACCCCTCTTGACCCAAATGCTAGTAATAATCAATGTTACCCTCATGTACCCACCCAATACTTCAATAATAATAGGAAACATAGCCAAACCCAAAATCCACCTACCAGCTCCTCCCAAAGTAACTATTTTGAAGTTGAAATTGAGCAAATGGAGGAATATGCAGCAGAATAATTTAAGAAGGTTAAACTAAGTTTGTCTACCTTCGAATTACTTAGAGTGCAAAAAGTTAGGAATTATTTCTTTAGAGTGCTCAATGGGACTCCCTCAGCCAACCCTTTAGGTGCCCACCAAGAGGGTCTCCTTCGATAATTCACAAAATGAGCCTATAATCCGATAAATCTTGGGAAAGAAAATAGATTAGCCTACAAATCAGCAAGCAAACAAACAACCTTCTAAAGAACTAGATCAAGCACAAACCCAAAATAGGAATAATGATAAAGACAAGGGTCAGGTAGCCTAAGATGACATTTTGGTGGGATTGTTCCAAGGGAAGTTAGAAACCCCTCCCTTCCTAACTACAATAAGAATATTAAAAAAGAACCTACATAACTGCTTGCTTGACTTAGGGGCATTCACTAATATTATGTCTTTGGTGGTAGGAAAAGCTCTGGGAATAGTCCTGACCCCCTCCCAATGGAAGGTGACTCAATTAGACAAGACAAAGATTAGTATAGGTGGAGAAATTAATAGAATACCTATGTAGATTGCTACTGATCCAAGTGTGCAACAAATGATCAATATTCAAGTTGTTGATATTCCTGACACCTATGGAATCATATTAGGAAGGGACTTCACCCGAGCACTGAACGGATATGCTGCCACAAATTATTCTCACCTATGGTTGTCATGGAAAGGGTTTCCAAACCAGATCTGTATCGATAGAAAGCCTCACATGAATTTTATGATCATAGAATACAACACAAATGAGGTAATGTTTGTAGAAATAGAGTTGGGGAATTACTATCCCATGGAAAATTCAGATGAGTAAGAATATTATGAGGAAGAGGTGGTTGAAGAGGTCCTTCTTGTGCTATGTGATCCACCTATCAACTTAACCCACACAACTAAAAGTATGGAGGCATTGATTGAATTAAATGATGAAGAACACTATGAGGATGGTAATCTTGGATTATTGGATGGTTTCTAAGACTTTATGGAAAAATGTGTGCAAGTTCAGCTCATTTTAGGGGAAATAATGGATTTTCAAGAGCTCTTATTACCTAGTTGGTGTAGGGTACACAATGCTATTCACTCAAAATTTGAATGCTACTTGTGCCAAACAAAAATTAAGCATATTACAGGACAAGTTACTCTAAAGGGGGAATTTCAAACAATGTAGCCAAATTAGAGCCATGTTGATTTTGCACCGTCGTCCAAGGATGCAGAGGAAAATGCACTGCCAAGTTAGAAAGGAAGATTTTTGAGTCCTAAGATCAAAGATTCCTCTAATTTTTGGACGTTGCGCTTTGATGGGTCCAAGTCCAAGTAGGGATCCTGGGCTAGCTTCTAACTAATCAACCCTACATATAAGACATATTTTGCTGCTCACTGAATTTAATTTTATTGCATCGACAACGTAGCGGAGTATGAAGCGTTAGTTCAAGGTCTTTTGGTGGAACTAAGAAAGAAGGTTAAAATGCTCCAAGTATTTGGTGAATCCAAGCTAGTTGTAAAGAAAGTAAGGAAACTATACTCTTGCCACAATAAAATATTAGCAAACTATAGTCATAGGGTCTAGGATCTCATAGAAGGTTTAGATGTCTTTAACATTCAGCTAATCCCTTTGTTCCAAGAATCATACTATTGATGCCTTATCCTAAGAAACTAGTACCTTGAAACCACTCTCTCTAGATACCTAAAAAAATTTACCATTAAGCTTACTTCCACTCCATTAGTGTCGGACAATGTCACCAACTTCCAAGTGTTCAATAACTATAGACATATCTTGGACTCATCACAAGATCTGATGTGTTTGCAACATAAATCATTCATGAGATAGATCTTGAAGAGGCTAAGTTATACCTAGAGGGAGTTATCAATCTTAAAACAAATACAATACCCTGAGGTATGGTTTAGTTAGAATGGATATTTGACTTAGATCAAATAAGGGATTGGGATCAACAAACAAAGAAATATTACATTAATAATCAATGTGATGCTCACAATGTAGGAATGGTTAAAGAAGTCAAGAACGTATTCATTGGAAAAGTGTGCACACCAAAAGAAAGGAAAGGGATTGCTGATTCCCTACACACATATCATGACATGATTTCCTAGAGTTATAAAGATTTTAAGACATATAATACCTCGTTTATTACCCATACCATCCCTCTCAAGCTGGATGTGAAACCTTTTAGGCAACGTCAACACCTGATCAATGCATTTCTAGAACCTATCATTTACAAAGAAGTTTAGAAGTTGTTGTCTGCAAGAATCATTTTCCCCATTAGACACTCCACTTGGGTAGAAAATTTGGTTCTAGTTAGGAAAAGGAATGGAGAAATCAGATTATGCGTAGACTTCTAGAACCTGAATAGAGCCTCAAAGAAGGACAATTACCAAGTACCCTCATTCGATGAGGTATTACAAATAGTTAATTGATCATAGGTGATTTCCTTCTTAGATGGGTACTCGGGATACAACCAAGTGATGGTGCAATATGAGGATAGGCACAAAACAACATTCACAAAAAAATGGGTGACATTTGCATACAGAAGGATGTTGTTTGGATTAATCAACGTTGGTGCCACCTTCCAACATGCAATGGATATTTCCTTCAAGGACTTGATTGGAAAATGTATAATCATTTATATGGATGATCTTATGGTGTTTTCAAAGAAAAGAGAAGACCATCTCTCTAATCTATGTTAGGTCATCCAAAAGTGTAGAGAGTTTGGAATTTCTCTGAATCTGAAGAAGTGCATCTTCAAGGTTATTGAAGGCAAGTTATTGGGACATGCAATCTCAGAGAATGGAATCTCCATAGACCCTGAGTGCATCTAGTCCATACTAAAGATTTAGCTCCCAAGTAGTAAGAAGGAGTTGAAGTCTTTCTTTGGAAAGATAAACTTCATCAGAAAATTCATCATAGGTTCTTTTAAAATAGTGAAGCCGTTGAATGCTATGCTAAACAAGGATGCTAAAGTTGAATGGACGCAAAAATCCAAGAAAGATTTTGAAGAAATCAAGAAAGCGATTGTGGATGCACCAATGTTGGTCAGCCTGAACTACTTGAAGTTGTTTTATATTTATTCATTCGCCTTAGACCACTCTTGTGCTAGCATATTAACTCAAAAAGATGAGAAAGGAAGTGAGTACCCAATTGCCTTCATGAGCACTCTGTTGAAAGATGTAGAGTTAAGGTATCATAATTTTGAAAAGAAAGCATATGCCTTGGTCAGAGGAGTTAAAAAATTATGGCACTACATTCTATGGAACAAGGTGTTTGCAATCATCCTGGATCTAGTGGTTAAGACTTTGTTAATGCAACATGAGTTGGGAGAAAGATGAGAAAAGTGTATCACCTTATTATAGAAATATGACATGGAGATTCAACCCATGAAGTTAGTCTGAGGGCAGGTACTCACTTGAACAATAGCCAAAATGATAGCTGAAGTAAGACCCGAGCTCACCGTGCAATAGTATCAATTGTAGGATGTTTCTCATAGAGAATGGTATGATGATATTTTATACTATTTTCTAAACAAAAAGTTCCCATCTTGGCTCCAAGGAGTGCAAAAGCATGATATAAGGCTGAAAAGTAGAAGCTATATGGTGCAAGGATCTATACTATACAATAGACATCATGAGGGAATCGATCATAGATGCCTTGGAAAAGAAGAAGTAGCCTAAGTATTGAAAGAATTCCATGGTAAATTTGGCACTGGCCATGGATTTGGCCCTTCAACAACCCACCAAATTTTGAGGGTGGGGTACTATTGGTCGATAATGTTAAAGATGTGCATAGCCATGTCAGAACCTATCACATTTGCTAGCCTGCTGCTACCAGGAAAAGAAATGTTTCTCTCTTGCTCCAACCCATCCTAGAGGTAAGACCATTCACTCAATGGGCCTCAACTTTTTCCGTCCGATAATCCCACCATCCTCTATAGGCCACATGCACATTCTATCCGCTTCTAATTACTGTAGTAGGTGGATAGAGGCAATAGTGTGTAGACAATGCACCACTAAAATTGTAACTAATTTTTTTAGAAGGTTTTATCTTGAATCACTTTGGTTGCCCCTATGCCCTTGTATGTGACAATGGCCCCACCTTCTCCTCACTTAAATTTTCTAGTTGGGCCTTCAATTATGGGATTGCACTCAAATTATCATCCAACTATTACCCTCAAGGAAATGGACTAGTTGAGTCAACCAATAAAAATTTGATAACTATGATCAAGAAACTGCTTCATAGAAATCCTAAGGACTAGCACACCTAGTTGCATTTTTCCCTTTGGGCTGATCATACACATCATAAGTTCTCTTTGGGTGATTCCTCATTTCATCTGGTCTACATCTTGGAGCCTATCTTTCATGTCCACCTCAAGATGCCCACCCTCATGTTTCTCAACACATACTATGAGGAGGGAGACCATCAAGAAGCCCACTTGGTTGAGTTGTTACATTTAGAAGAAGTTCATGACCAAGCACTTGAAATTTTTTCCAAACAATAGGGAATATTCAAAATATGGTTCGATCATCGAGCCAAAGTAAAGGCCTTTAGGATTTATGATCTGGTGCTTTGTTGGGACAAGGCCCATGAAATGAAAGGGGGGCATGAAAAATTCAACAAGATCTAGCTTGGCCCCTTCCAGATCTTACAAATTTTAGGAGATAATGCCTTTCACTTCAAGACACTCACCAAAGAGTATGTCCCGTTGCCTATCAATGGGCAACATCTCAAGAATTATTTCCTTTCCTAAGATTTCAAATCTCATCTTTGTGTATAATTATATATAGGGTAGCTTAAGTTTTCTTACTTTGTTGCTTTGTTATCACTATTGCTCATTTTCCTAGCTGCTTATTTTTTTTGCTGAGGGAGTTCCTTCATTCTTGATGCAGTGGCCATGCTTGGATTGATCAATGGTCCACTCTGCTATTCACTCTTATTTTCTCTTTGGACAAATCATAATTATTGATTTTTGACCACCCTCATGGAGTTGTTTTCCTCATTTGAACTTTGACTTGACCTAGGATGGAACCCTTGTTAGAATCTTTTTACACTCGTCTTAGATCACGCACGAAAACACATTTTAAATTATTTCTGAAGAGCTGCAGAATAAATGTTAGGAGGGATGGACAAGTGAAAGATCTTAATTCTACTCTAGTGACCACTACAATTCCAAACCCACCGTGAGCTTCAGTACTTACGCAGCTGAGAAAGAAAAAAAAATATAGTACCAAAAGAAAATGAAAAGAAAAGAAAAGCAAGAAAGGTTAAAACATGCAACTGTGTGGGTGTACGAGAAACTCTATCAGGGCTATAGATTCCCAACTAGAAGTAGAGCAACATTCCCGGTGTCACAACAATAACTTTATCAGGGTTATGGACTCCTCACTGGTAGTGGAGCAATGTCTAGGTTACTTTTTGGGTTAGACAACTTCATAGCTTACCTTGACTGATCAACACCTATTTGTATGATCTCTAAGGAAAGGGAATGAATTCACTACACACACACTTCTGATATATTCCTGTAACTTGATTCAACCAAGGACCCCATCCTCATTCAAGTTCCTAGTTCACCTATGTAAACTGACTTCTGGTTTGTGAAACCAGAGATTCTGGGTTCTGAATGAATCTCTATCCTTAGAACACCTAGGATTGTCTCCCAGCATAGTCACCATTTGTTGTGCATATAGCACACATGCCTCATTCAGAATGAGGACCCCCTCTTTTCACCTTCGCCTGGTTGCTCTTTCCCTTCACCTTATTTTGCATGCCCCTATTTTTGGGTGTTAAGTGGCCAAGGGACCCTCAATTCATCATCCTTAGTTGACCAAATTTCCAAGTCCTTGGCTTTTATGGGGTTTCCTTGACAGGTTTCCCTTAGTCTTTTAAAACTAGCATCTTTAACCTCTTGTGGGTCCACACTTTCGGGCTTCCCCTTGCACATTACTGCCTTGTCTTCATTGTTTCACTAGTGACCGATGCAGGATGTTCACCCGCATGGTGGGTTCTGCATCCTTTGTGGCCACCCTCTTCCACCGACTGTCAAATAGTGGTGGCTAGGGTTCCATCTTCCTTGTGGGCTCTGACTTTCCCACCACCGCTCTTTTGAAATTTGCACCCAACTACCCTACTAGCCATTGTATGTGCATTAAATGTGGGTAGTAAATGAAATTTTTACTATAAATAGATGGTCCAACCTGTCATTTTGACCCTATCAATTCAGAATTTTTCAAAGCCCAAAGCAGTCATTGCCTCCTTTGTGCCCACATGACCTCATAGAAGATATCAAGCTTGGAATTCATATATTTCTTTAGGATCTTCAGGCACGTTCTCCATTACCAACCTGAGCATCTTTTGAATTAAGTTTTCTAAAACTATTAAAAAATCTTAAGGAAAATTTTAAAATATTTTGGGCGGCTGACTAACCATAGTGTTTTGCACAAACCCATCTGAAGAATCCCTCAAAAATCAATCAAACACGGCCTCTAAGGGCCATGCAAAAAATTACCTCCCCACCGTTGTTCTTTACCAGAGTAGTGAAACCCTTGTGGCCTACAAGTCCTTTGTCGCCACTACCTAAGATGAAACTCAAATGCAAAAATTGATCTTTGTGGCCTTGTGGGACTGCTCTTATAGACTTCTACATGTAGATGGACACCCCCCTTTATTTCCATTAAAAATCCTAATGTAGAAAATTTAAATGAAAGCTCAAAGCTTGAAACCCATGTTGGTCTTTTGGTGTGGTTCACCATGTGTGAGTAGCCCTCATCTTGTTTCCATTTCTAAATGGTTGTCCCTCGCCCTCTCCCCACATCATGGGTTCCATCGAGTCCAATGTTTTCGAGTAACCAAACCTAAGTCTCCTTCTATGGGTCTTTCCCTACAGAATTTTGTTCACCTTCATAGTTGTTATGAATGCCTTTATTAGCAACTGGGTCTATACTCCCACTCGTACCATGGACCCCATGGTCTCCCTTATCATCTGAGTTCACACAAATAAAATTCTAGGTCTAAAATCTCATGTGGGCCTTCCTTTGTTGTTCATCGTCCATGGCCTGTCATCATCTGGTTTCCATTTATAGATGGTCGTGTCTTCCCTTTTTCCTGCCTGGTAGAGCCTAAGCACTCTATTTCTGCCTGAGCCCTTTCAAATGAAATAATCAATGTCGAGGTCTCTTGTGGACCCGCTGGTGTGGGCTACCTCCCATGCGTTTCCATCTTATATCTATCATCCCTGAATGACCATCTCCTGATGGCCTTTTGCCGGTCCCTGCCTGGAAACTTCCAAATGACTAAACCAGTGGGAAAATTCTCAAACTATCCAAGCCACCTATGGGTCCCGCATCGTGAAATTATTCATGTGGATTTACTTCTCCTGACCACTATTTCTCAATGATAGAGCTTTAAATGTCTACAGTGCCTCTAGCTTTTGCATTCCTTGCACCCGCATGAACAAAGTGGCCAGTTGTATGCCTCTAGAGACCTCATAGTTGATTGCCCAACATGGCTTAATTCCTTAGAGCCTTGATTGACTTCCATATTTCCAATGCAAAATTTTGGGTGTAGGTGGCCATTTGCAGGCTGCCATGACCCCGGTACCGTCCTGCTCCTAAACATTCATGATGGATGCCATCCCAAGGAAACCCACATCCCTAGGCCTACATTCCTATAATTGATCAAAAAAAGCCTCAAATAATGAATAATGATAAATTTTAATGGATCCTATGATCTTTTGAAGATGAATTGTTGAATCTAACCCCTATTTTGTAGGATTTATCTAACGATTCCCTGAGTCTTTTTATGTGAATGTGCTTATTGCATCCTTTTTTATAGGATTTATGGAATCTACTGCGTGACCATCATGGAGGTTGGTAGAAAAAGGAAAGGAAAGAAGTTTGTCAAAGCACTAAGGGGAAAAGAAGAAAAGGATCAGATGAGGTACCAATTCCATGGTGTGGAGTGCACCTCCAAACTTGTTTTTGATTGGGGAACTGTGTCAGACACAAACCTTGGGCACATATATATTAATGAATTTAGATACAGGGTGATGGTCAACCCAAGAATTGAGAATGCCTTAAAAATTAGAAAGAGTGGCCTCACCAAGGTGGCTGGCTTCCCTTTTCTCCTCATTGCTCTAGAGTTAGTGATGATATGTAGGGAGTGTTATCATAGCAGAAAGAAGATCATTGATCATGATGGTAGAGTGTTGGAAGATTTGTTTACCAAGTCTATATGTCAAACCTTTCATATCCCTACATTTGACAAGATGGAGGAAACAAAGAAAGGATACACTAAAAATATGTGGAAGGTAGATCCCCTAGGATGCAAAAAGTTGATCAACCAACATTGGTTAAAGGATAAGAGGGGAAATGCCACTAAATTTCCATAGGATCTATTTAGAGGAGTACCATGACTTGGTTACTCTACTCAGAAGGGTAATGGGCCTCCCCACTACTACCTTTTTCCAAGAGTGGATGTTCTACTTCACTGAAGAGATCATCCATGGTAAGAAAAAGTTTTGTAGGGAAAATATCATCAGCGACAACATTCACAGCTGGTTGATGGTAGTAAAGAAGACATCTTAGTTCTATATGACCTCCTATTTGGTATATCTTTTAGCAGAGCCATTCCCATACAAGGGCCTCTCTATTGAACATAATCTAGATCCACGAAGAGAACTTAAAGTATATGACAAATACCCCCAGCTATAATACAAAAATTTCAAGAAAAACTATTGCAAGGTGAATGATGCCTTCATCGAGCATATTATCAAACTTCTTGGGGGAGACTTCAAGAGACGAGTTTCACATAGCACTAGAGCATTCATTCATATATTTGGGTATTTTCTCATATAGTTTCTAAAATTTGCATACATTAGAGCAGAAGGTTTCTCTGAGACACCTTATAAGCTACCATGCTACCCTAATGACCAGATGATCCTATTGGAGGTCTCTTGATAATTTCAAAATTCTCACAATTTATTGAGAAATAAACATAGAGAAGGAATCCCATATCCCCTAACCTTCAGAAAAGGAATGTATTCTTGTCCTACTGCCCAATGTGTCGAGTATTCTGAGAAGGAGATAGTGGAGTACAATCTGGACCTCCACACATCTCGACCAAGAATTGACCCATATGAGAAATTAAAGAAGCAAGTGGGAAAGAAATATGCCCATCAACCACATCTTGAAGACTTCTAGGCCAATTGTTAGGATGATAAAGACGTACGAATTAGATGCTACATGCAAATGACAACCCAGTTTGTGAAGTTGACCAACTTGTTCCCCATGCCTGACCAGGTTGTTGAAGAGGATGATACTATTATTCATGAGAGGTTTGATGTTATGGCCAATTTTACACTACCACTGATAGACTAGAATAAAGAAAAGGTCAATGACCTTGACACAATAACGCAACCAATTATAGATAGAACCAAGTGATGGGTTGATGCCCAGGTCGCTCAACTTAAAGTGTAGGGTGCAACACTAATGTATGTTGAGCTCGAGGATGAGCTCAAGAGTGAAATTGACAATGGAGCAACTGCTACCTCCACCAAGAAAACACCCAAATCCCCTCCAACAATGAGATCAAGGAAAAGGAAGGATGCACTAGAGTTCCATCCCAAACATAGGGTATACACATGAAAGGCCACAAAGGGGGAATCCTCGAAGAAAGAAATAAAAATGGGGGGATTCACAATTAAAACTCCTACTATTGAGGAGGATCCCCAACATGAGGGAGAAGAAGAAATTGACTAGCCACAATCACCACCGGCCACCTTCACTCTCGTCACTGCTACCATCATTTCCACTCCTCCACCTCCCACCTCTCAGGCATTTCCCATTTCATATTCACCCTTCGTGGACATCTCGGTCCACCTCTCTTCCACCCCACCAATTTATTCGGTGATGGTTTTGGACTCTTCCTTGATGACAACATCCTCACTGCCTCCCCCACTTCCTATTCTCTTTGCCCCGATGCCTGTAGCCACTACTACTATGCCCTTTTTCACTCTACTAGAGGCCTTTGAAAAATATATGCAAGGTGTACCTTCTGAGATTTTGGGGGTAATTATGAATCCTACTATTGATGCTCTGATGGCCCAAATTCCTGCCGGTTTTCCCATTCCTCCGCCACCTACACAACCACCAAAGATGGAGGCAACCATGAGGATATTTGAAGAGATGGAGAAATTCTAGAAGGAGGACAACAAAGGAATAATTGAGGAACCCAAAGATCCCTACTTTGAACACCCAGAAGGTGGGTTAACTATAAATTTGGACAAAGTGGTGACTGATGAAGAAGAGTCACAATATTTGGAGGAGGACGTTGAGGCCCTCAATGAAAGATACATAGTGGAAACATCAGATCAGGAACTAGAAGAGGAGTTGTCCCAAAAACTCAAGGATATAGCTAAAGAGGTTGAACTTGAGGAGCATCCTTTTGAAGAAAATATAGACACTGAAATAAATGTGGAGATACTTGAAGAGCCTCCACTGATTGGCCATGATAAGGGCCTCCTCCAAGAAGAAGAAGTGCCTTTTGAAAAGGAAGAAGGAGAGAAAGAAGCAAAAAAATAAGAAGAAGTAGAGGATGAATTGAAGAAGAGTCATGAGCCTAAGCACCTTGAACATGAATGACAAGTAAAAGATGAAAAACCTCGAGAAGAAGATACTGCCAAAGAAAACCTAGACTCCACTAAGATGGAAAAAGAAAAGGCCATATAAATTGAGGAATCCGATGAAGAAGAGAAAACAAATCAAGAAGCCTTGGTCTATGAAGATAAATATCCCCAACAAGAAGAGGAAGGTGATCATGAATCACCTAAAGGAGAAACCCAGGTACCCAATTGGCTCAAGAAGCGGCTAAAAAAGAAAGACCCTACAGTCATTGATCTGAAGGCCAAACTCGAGGTAATAAGCTCAAGCACAAACAAAGACAAAGAAGGAAAAAAATCCAAGGGTCTATTCCCACATCACAGTTGACGCCTTAGGATCAAGAATGGTGAAAACTGCCACCCCAGTGATGGAAAAAGAGGCAAGTTTCAGTTATAACATCTCCACCATCAGCTTGGGCCCAACCACCAGAGAACAAAAGATTAATGAACTCTAAGGGTCGGTGGTGACAGTTATACAAAAAATGAAGAAGGACCAATCTTCCAAGGAGGAGCTAAAGGTACAAGTGGTGGATCTCACCACCTATATCACACAATCAACATCCTTGGAAGTAGAGGCTCCAACCACATCATCCACACCCTCTCTTCTCTCCCAAGAAGAGATCACCCAAATGGAGAAAATGAAGAATTAGACCAAGGCCACAGTAGATTGGTTCAACGGGTGGTGTATAACGACAACATGGGAATATGCCATGCTGCTCAAATTTCTAATAAATTTCAAGATCTATAAAAGCAACTAGAGACTACATAGAAGACATGTCACAGGTTCACCAAGCTCTACAAGTTCACCTATCCTAAACTTGAAGCTATTCTAAATATGCCTAAAAAGACATGGGAAAAGGAGTTGAGACTCATCAAAGATTATCAATGGTTAGTGGAGACCTAGAAAATGGGCCTAGATCATTGAAGGGATGTCCTTGAGAGGGTGCTACATGAGGTTGAACTAGACCTCAAATGGGTTGTTGAGTATAGGATGGCTAGTGAGGACTACCTCAAGATGATGAAATACTATGATATGCCTGCCTTGGAGTTGGATCTAGAGAAAATCAAGCCACACTTCCACAAGAAGATGGAGTAGGGGGCAATAGATATGCTTACTCAAATTTCATGGACTTTACTGCAAGAGCATTCAGACAGTTCAAATAGGTAGTCAAGGCCATGCTTAGATGCACCAAGCATTGGTAAAAAATCATTGGAAGATTTAAGAATCTGTCCTTTTAGATCCTTCAATTTGATATCATGGAGTGGGATAAGCTCTAGGCTTTGATTGGAAAATTTGTGGAGTATGCTACTCTTTAGAAAGATGTAGGGAAACCAATGATAGATGATGAATTTTTGATAGTGTAGTTAAAAAGGAAGGCATATACTAGAAGAAAAAATTGCAACAACTATAGCCGCTAGAGGAAAAAATAGAGAAGAGACAAAGATGCATTTTATAATGGTATATTTTAGGGGTAGGTGGAACCCTAATGTAAAATGAATCTTGTCCACACAATGAAAGTAAATCCTGTCCATTCATTTTACTTTTTGAAAACTATAAATAGGGGTCCCCTCTCATTTTCAAAGAGAGAGTTGAGTTGTTGTGTAAAGAAATGATGCAGTAATTTTAAGAGAATTTCATTGTTTTAGTGGATTCTTGTGTTTTTGACATGTTGCACAATTCATCTTCTCAAAATTGATAGATCTAAATAGATTTAGTTTGTTGTTCTAAGTGTTTTAAAGCTACTTGTAGTAGTTTAGTTCATGCTACACATTGATATTCAAGAATGTTATGGTGTCGATGCGTTTCTTGTTCATGCTTTATGGTGAATGGATAGCTGAAAATATGTAGACCTTAGAGGATAGCACTAGTTTCATGAAACTGTTTGATATTTTGGTTAAGTGGAACTTAGTTTTGGGAAGGTTGTCTACTGTAGCATCCTCCATTATCGCTGTTCATCATTAGTTGTAGGTCTTGGAACTCTTCTATCACTTTTCCCCTTTGAATTTTCTTTAAAAAGGAAGATAAAGAAAGGTTCCAACATCATTGTAAAGCCAAATCTGATATCAAACATGGAGTTTTAGACTACTATTTTGAACTTGTAGTAATTTCAACTCATTCCCAAAATCACATGAAACTCCATTTGAAGATCCAATTCCTTCCAATTTAGTGAACCATAAATTCCCTTTGTAATTACTAACAAATCACATCAATCAAATGAATTATTTTTGCAAGTCATGACCTAACACCCGAGAGACCTTGGGCCGATTTTTGAAACTTAGTTGTAGAAATTACCTTTTAAGAGAGGTAGCATACTTGTGTGCTTCTTGTGTTGAGAAAGTGAAAAAACACCCATCAACATAACCTAGGAGAGCATGTGATGTTTGAATTATTGATAACTAACCAATGAAGGGTTGTTGCTCTAAAAAAATTACCCCCTTTAGCACTTCCCATTTTCTATGGACTAGTTATGATGTAGGAGCATTCCTAGTTGTAAATCATCTTATATCAACCAAAAAAAATTCTTTCTTGCATTACATTCAATACGAGTTTCAAAATTTCATTCCAAATTTCATTTCATTATTAATTCTCAGCTCATTGAGTAGGAAATAGCATCTACACAAGGTCATCTATGACATATATAGATTTTAGATCATTTGTATTTGTTTTTTAGAAAGTTATCAATCTTATAACTTCATTTTAATTCATAGTCAAAGCATTTGGGGCTGACTTGGTCCAAACTTCTTAGTGTGGACCTATTCTAGAGTGTGTGGAGCTTAAGGGGATCTATCTTGGATATCTGCAAAAAATTTTATTTCTTGAAGGATTATCTTTCATTTTTTGGAGGCCAACCTACATGCTTGATCATTCATCAGGTTTTGTAAACCCTTATGACCAACACAAACCTTTTTTGGAGCTAGATAATCATATTTAAGAGCATTGTAGTCATTTGAAAATTAGTCATTTAGTTAGTGATTTTTGGATAGTTGGATCTTCACAATACCCCATTGAGTGACTCTAATAAGGACTTTGGCTAGCTATAATGTTGAATTCCTCTGAGGTAGGCTTGTGAGCCTTGGTTATTCACCCATGAGGCATATGATGCATGTAATATTTACAATTCAATAAATATTCATATTTGTATAATATTTTCTTGAGTTTTTTTTGCTATGTTGACTCTAAGTTGGACGGTTTGGACTATTCTTTCTAAATCCTCCATTTGTGACTACAGAAAGTGGTATCAGAGTGAGTTTGCAAGTCTTGAAGGAATTCCTGGTGATGAAAAGATTTCCAACTTGAGGCAGACTACATGTGTTTTCAATTGATCACCAACTCTGAGGTAGTTGGAACCCTTGTAGCTAGATCATTGAATTGAGGCAGTTGCACTAGATTCAAGGGGAGAGATACCATCGAGGAGAGCACCTGCTATGGTGAATTTTAGGGGAAGAATGGATGAAATTTTGGAAATAATGCACAAAATGTGAGTCTGATTAGATGCCGTAGAAGAAGATAGAAGGCGAGGCCTAAACCCTAGATATAGGATGAAAGCGATGATGAAAAAGATCATGTTGTGAATTGAATTGAAGAAGCCCTAGGTGAAGAAGAAGAAGAATTAGATCAAGTGAATATGTTTAAATCTATTTCAAAAACTGGTAAGCAATCTAGAGTGGAAATTCAAAATTACGCTGGAAATTTAAACCCTAAAGAATTGATTGACTGGATCAATGAAATGGAGGAATACTTTGAATATGAAGAAATTGAAGATCCAGAAAGAGTCAGATTTGTGAAAATAAAGTTGAAAGCTCATGCTACTTTATGGTGGAAAGAAGTTCAATTGGAAAGAAATAGAAGAGAAAAGGAGAAAATCATTAAATGGGATAGAAGGGTGACAAATTTAAAGAATCAATTCATACCAACTGATTATGAACTTGAATTATTGAAAAGATTGCAGAACCTAAGGCAAAAGGAGAAATCTATGAAGGAGTATACTGAATAATTCTACAAGATGATAATCAAACCCGGTCATAGTGAAGCAAGCAAAGAAAATTTTACAAGATATATTAATGGAATGAGAACAAAAATTCAAGAATAATTGAGCCCGGTAAAGATGAAAATAGTTGAAGAGGCATATCAAATTTCATTGAAGGTAGAAGAGAAGTTGAGCAAGATTTTTGAACAAACATAGATAAGAACAAGATGAAGATCCCAAAAGTGCGGACCAAAATCTAGAGAAAGAATAATTTATGCAAAGTAGAACATGGATGTTAAGGCCTACAAGAGTGAAGAAAAGGATCACAATTCATACTACAAAGGAAGAGAAGATAGAAATTACTATTGTAGTGATAGATTAGGTCATAATTCATACCATAATGATGGATACTAGAGAGATGAAGGAAGATCTAAGAAGATACCATTCAAAGGAACTTGTTTCAAGTGTGGAGGTGAAGGACATAGAGCATTTTAGTGTTATCAAGGATGTACCAGGAAGAAGACTAAGCATACCAGAAGAGAAACTCATGTGGATGAAAAAACTATTAAATCCCATAATTCAGTTAGGAAACTTGAGAAATGTGAATCATTGGTGATGAGGAGAGCTTTGATGCATGAAGAAGTGACTGAGGAACCACTACAAAGAAAAAATTTGTTTAGAACAAGATGTAAGTCCAGAGGAAAGGTATGTAAATTTATCATTGATAGTGGTAGGACTGATAATCTAGTTTTAGAAGAGATGGTAACCAAGTTGAATTTGGAAAAATTGAAACATCCAAACCCCTATAGGATAACATAGATTCAAGATGAGAATAAAATATTGGTGAATGAGCAATGTTTGGTAAAAATTCATATTGGACCATATAGGCATGAGGTATTGTGTGATATTATACCAATGGATTCTTGGCATTTACTATTAGGAAGACCATGACAATATGATATGAATAAACTCATGATAGAAGAAGAAATACATATACTATGACTTCAAATGGAAAAAATAATCAATTTGATGCCTTTAGAGGAAGAGGAGAAGATTGAAGCATGTGGGATTGCTAGACTATGTTTGGTAGATGTAAGGAAATTTCTAGATGAATTGAGGCATGAGAATATGTGTTCTACATTAATTCCAAGGAAGGGTGGTAAACCAAAGGTGGAAAATTCTACCACAGAGAATGAAGAGGTAGAATTTTTTTTGATAGGGTATGGAGGCATCATGTTGGAGAATGTGCCAGATGGATTACCTCTAGTCTGGAGTATCAGCCATCACATAGACCTTATACTGGGCGAAATTTTTCCAAACAAGCCAACACATAGAATGGCACCGACAAAGAATGAAAAATTGAACCAACAGATATAAGAAATGTTGAGGAAAGGATTGATCGAAGAAAGTTTAATCCCATGTGTAGTACCTATTTTACTTGCACCAAAGAAAGATGGAGAGTGGAGAATGTGTACAAATTCAAGAGAAATCAATAGGATCATTGCCAAGTATAGATTCTCATTTCCAAGGATGCATGACATTATGTATTTTTTAAGTGGAGAAAAGTATTTCACACAGATTGTCCTAAAGAGTGACTATCATCATATCAAAATCAAAGAAAGAGATGAATGGAAGATGACATTTAAGACTAATGAAGGGTTGTATAAGTGGTTAGTAATACCTTTTGGATTGACCAATGCATCAAGAACTTTAATGAGATTGATGAAAGGGGTATTGAATAAACTATTAAGTAACCTTTTCATTGTTTACTTGGATGATATTCTAATTTTCTATAAAACTAGAGAAGAACATTTGTGGCACATTAGAAAAGTATTGTCTAGATGTTGAGAGAAGAGAAGTTGTTGATTAATGTCAAGAAATGTAGCTTTATGAAGAAAAAGTTGGTATATTTGGGTTTTGTTATTTATGTTGAAGGATTGAAGATGGACCCTAAAATGGTTAGAGCGATTGTTGATTGGCCTACACTAGTGAAAATTGGAGAAGTGAGGTCATTCCATGGATTACAAAGTTTCTACCAAAATTCTATCAAAAGCTTTAGTAGAATTTGTACACCTATGACCGAGAGGATGAGAGGAAACAAGAAGGAATTTAAGGTGACATCCAGAACACAAAGAAGTTTTGAATTGTTGAAGAAAAAGATGAGAAAACATCCAATGTTAGCATTGCCATATTTTGGAAAGGAATTCAAGTTGATTATGATTCCAGTGGAAATGCAATAGGAGCAATGTTGATTCAAGAAGGAAGACCTAGAGATTATTTTAGTGAGAAGTTGAATAATGCCAAAAGAAGATATTCAGTTTATGATTAGGAATTCTATGCCATAATTCAAGCCTTAAAGAAGTGGTCACATTATTTGTTGTATGCTAATCATCAAGCCTTGTAGTATTTGAATATTCAAGGGAATTCAAATCAGAGGTATTTGAGGTGGGTTGAGTTCTTATAGAGTTATACCTTTATGTTGAACCATAGGAGTGGTAAGTCAAACAATATTATAGATGCATTAAGAAGGAGAAGAAATTTTCTGACAAAGATGAGAATAGAAGTACTAGGTTTTAAATAACTGAAGCACATGTATGAGGATGATCCTGATTGTGTTGAAGCATGGAAAGAATTTAAGGAACTAGTAGTGATAGACCAAATCCAATGGTTGGATTATTTCATTCAAGAAGATATGTTTTTCAAAGGAAACCAATTATGTATTTCAAGGAGTTCAATGAGGGAGAATTTGATTAAAGAGAACCATAGTGGAGGACTAGAAGGACATTTTGGAGTGGATAATATAGTAGCTTTGGTAATTGGACACTATTTTTAGTCACAAATATATAAGGATGCCAGGAAGTATGTTCAAAGTTGTAGGATTTGTCAAGTAGTAAAAGGAAGTAGTCAAAATACTAGATTGTATAAACATTTGATAGTACCAAAGAGACCTTGTGGAGATATAAACATGGATTTCATATTGGGATTACCAAGAAAAAAAAGAGGACATTATTCAATTGTGGTAGTGGACAAATTTTCTAAAATGACACATTTCATTCCTTGCAAGAAGACTAATGATGTGCATATTGCTGACCTATTTTTCAAGGAGATTGTGAGATTGCATGGATTACCTAAGAGTATAGTTTTAGATAGGGACACCAAGTTCATTGGATACTTTTGGAGAATATTGTGGAAGAGGATGAAAACAAAACTAAAGTTTAGTTCAACATATCACCCATAGACAAATGGACAAACAATGGTAGTAAACAAAAGTTTGGGTAGCTTGTTGAGATGTTTGGTTGGAGATAAGGGAAGAAATTGGGACATAGTTCTACCACATGTAGAATTTTCATACAAAAATTTCGTGAATCGAAGAAAAAGGGAAGAAACCTAATATTGTGATATGAGTGCATCCCAGAGGAGTTGTAGAGCTCAAAGACATCAGTATGGAAAACAAGAAGAGTGTGGAAGCTAAATAATTTGCAAGATTTATGGAGACATTACATAATCAAGTTTGGAAGCACTTGGATGAAATGAACAATAAGTATAAGGAGAAGGCAGGTGAGAAAAGGAGACATAAAGAGTTTGTTGTTGGAGATGAAGTGATGGTTTATCTTAGGAAGGAAAGATTTCTAGTTGGCACATACAATAAGTTAAAGATGAAAAAGTTTGGACCTTGTAAGATTCTAAGGAAGTTTGATTCAAAAAATGCATATGAAGTGGAGTTACTGAATACATTGGGAATATCACATATTTTCAATATTGAAGATATATAAGTATCGTGAAGGATATTCAAGTGATAGTAGCAATGAAGTTGATTTGAAAGAGTAGTTACCACATCAACTAGTGAAAGAAATTGAGCAGATTTTGGATACTAGAACTAGAAAGAGCACTAGGAACAAGTAGTACAAGGAATATATGGTGAAATGGAAAGGTAGGATAATGGAAGAATCATCATGGATTTCTCAGTCTGAGGTGAACCATTTTGGTTTTTCTCTTAGCCCTGAAAAGTGAGGGACTTATTTTTCTTCCAACCCTGAGTGTCTGATGCAAGAGCATCCCTAGTTGTAAAGCAATCCTATATCAACTAAACACATTTTTTTCCTTGTATTTCATTTAGTAGTAGTTTCATAATTTCATTCCACATTTCACCACATTATCATTTATCATTTTTTAGAGTAGGATATAGCATCTACATGAGGTCATCTACAGCATATCCATATTTCAGAACATTTGCATGTTTCCATAAAGTTATCACTCTCAAAATATCACTGTAATTAATAGTCAAAGCATTTTGGGTTGACCTAATCTAGAATTCTTAGTGCAAACCTATTCCAGAGCATGCAAAATTTAAGGGGACACCATACAATAATTTTGGGTCCAAGGGGATTTATCTAGAAGATCCGCAAGACGTTTCATTTCTTGAAGGAGTATCTTTCATATTTTAGAGGTCGACCTACATGCTTGATCATTCATTGGGTTTTGTAAACCCTTATGGTCGACGTGGACCTTTTTTGGAGTTGGAGAATCATATTTAAGATAATTTGTAATCATTTGGAAAGCAATCATTCAATTAGTGATAGTTGGATAGTTATATTTTCACATTACCCCATTCAGGGATTGTAATAAGGCCTTTGGCCATCTGTAATTTTTAATTCCTCTAAGGAAATCCTGTGAGCCCTGGTTATTTTCCCATGAGGTATAAGATGCATGTAATATTGCTAATTCAATAAATATTAATATTTACAAAATATTTTCATGAGTTTTTTCCATTGTGTTGACTCTAAGTTACACGGTTTAAATTGTTCTTTTGGAACCCTCCATCCATGACTACACCAAGTTATAGAGGATCCAGACACATTTCAATTTGAGTTTTATGTACTATTTCATAGCTATGACTACACAAAATATTTTCACCAACTTTAATTATTCCTTTCCATGTTAAAGGATCCCTACATTGCTTCATGGGTTTGGGAAGGAATGTCATTCCCAATTGGGAGATAATGAAGGAAAAATTCTTGGAGAAATACTAGGATTAATATAGAGGCATAGATAGAAAGAGGGATGAAATCTTCATGATTTCATAGAGAGAATATGAGTTGTTGGAAGATTATGTTGAGATATTTTAGTTATGTCTCAAGAAATCACATCAAAACAAACTTTTTGTTGAATCCCTAAAATTGGTATTTTTAAGGGGTGTACATGAAGATTGTATGGATGCTTTGAAACTCATTGGAGGAGGAGAAATCTCTCAACTAAATTTTTTTATGATATTTTCAAGGTGTGTAGAAACTACTCCAAATCATTCATCAAGAAAACTAGGGGTGACAAAACATCTACTAGAGTTTCAAGGGTAGAGCTTAGTAATCTCCTGTCCAATATGAAGGAGGAAATAATTAGCCACTTCCATAATTCTACCAAAAAAGAATCAATTAAAAATATAAAAAGCTAGCTAGCATCTCAAAAGAAAAGAAAGAGAAGCCAGAGTTTCACACTATAAAGGATGAAGAAGGATTTTTTTTTTTAATTTCTCAATGCAATCCATGACAACCAAGGCAAGGTATGCCTCAAGATCCCTTAACCTACAATATATCATTTCCAAGTAGTAATCCAAACTTTTCAAATTGAAACTCTCATCCTTGGAATAATGTACAAAATCCACCATGGCAAATGATGCAAGCCTCTAACTAGACCCAAAAATAACTAGGGTATGGCCACCACTATTGGAAGAATGGGGATTTTTTTATTGATGCAATTGTTGGAAACATGAGCATGAGGAATAAGTACAAGGTACATATAGTTATGCTTTGCATTTTTTTTAATTGATGTCAACATTATATCTTGATATGGAGATCTTGGTGTAGATTAATTTTTTTAATTATAACATGTTTTGAGATGTCTTTGGAAGAAAATTTTAGAATAAGGTTTGATTCAGTGAGGCCAATTATGATGGAAATTGACTAAGTGTCAATTTTGCTAATTTTGTGTAACAGAGCATCCATTTTTTGGGTCCACACTAGTCTACAAACTAATATTTCACTCTATGGTTCTAGAATAATGTTTTTGGTTGGTAGAAGCATCTAATTTTAGAATTTCATCTTGTTTTATCTCTTGGTTTAAAAGTTATGAATGACAGAAGTTTAACCTGGTAGGTACAATCATTTCTTATATAGTGCATATGAATTGGAGAGTCCGCACTTCTCCACACATAGGATTATGGTTTTGTGGATTTAAAGAGATGTTGATAGATGTCAATCGAGTTTTAATTCTAGATGGAATTGTATTTTAAGGTCTTTATGTCTGAATATGGGTATATAGTTGAAGAATTTTTGTATTAGGTCTTTTGTGGTGTTGACCTAATAGGTGTGAAGGTATGTGAAGGTTAATCAAGTATTGTTGAGTTATGTGGGAGCGATTATAAGTCCATGCCAACCTATTTCAAACTATTTTAAGGATTGAATCTTGGCATGAGGTGTGTGTGAAGAATTTGATCCAACAAGTCATATATTGTCTATTTTGTATGATACATCTAATTAGGCTGACCTAATTGATGTTATGCTTGAAGCAGATATATAAGTTAGATCATTTTTGGTATTTTGATAAATTAAAAATGTATAAGTGATGTGAATGATGTGAATTGATAAAGTATAATACAAATATAAGTTGTGAATGTTGAGTAGAATATTAGAGTGATGTAAATGTAGAGGAAAGTAGAGTGTTAGATCTGAATCAGATGAAGTGTGTAAAGTTAGTTTATTGAGCTTCATTGGAACTGTCTCTCATGCATATGATAGATGCAATTGTAACAATCAAATAAAGTACACACCTAACTAATAAAGAAGGTGAAAAAAAAGGACCAAGTAATAACTAATGATGAGCAATATCCAAGGATAAATAGGATGAGGAAAAAATTATGATTGGGCTATAATCAAATAGGATAGATAAATTGTCAAATGTGTCCTCTAAATCTCAATAATGAGACTCCATAAACAAGTCAAAAACACTTGTCAAGTAATCATCCCACAAAGATGAATCTGAAATACTATGATTTACCTATTACAAAAAATAACTAGAAGCTCTCAAAGAAAAATATCTAAACTCTAATGAATAAAAAAAAGGATTTTTTAATCTTAATAGGAGGGAAGGAGAAAAATGAAATGGATTTGTATCATCAATGCACTCAAGCATTGCATCATATTCAAGCTCCTCTAATGTGTCATCATAAAAGTGTATATTGTCTACATCATGAAGTGAAAAGAGGCAATATAATAAAGGATCATATGGTAATGTAGAGATGTGAGGTTCTCTATAGATCTCTTAAATTTTGGCCTAAACTGTGTATGTGAGTAAATAAATGCATAATACCCATAATGTTAAATCCATTTCTTACATAACCCCATGTGAGAAAATTATGTATGAAATCTTACACAATAGCCAAAGTGCAAAGATGAAAAATAAAATCCACATGATAACACAAGATATACCCCAAGAAAATCCTCAAGTGGGAAAAACCAACCTCCAAAAGAATCCATAATCTATATATTATTCAACAATTAAACATTGCAATGAACTTATATATTTTTTATGAATGATTATGAAACATTGAAATAATCTCCAATGCTTCCTCTATGTATCGAAGCATTAAACCACATATTCCATGACATGCTTCACATATGCCCTCATAGGAGAAAATCAATACTATGGCAACCCACTCATCCATCCAACCTTAACCATAAAACATGTGATTTTTTTAAAGAAGCAAGATAACACAAATACAACCATGTGTTAAGATAAAACCATGTTCCTCAAAACAATAAGTACACAAAACCATTGACCCCTCATGTACCTATTTGATACAAATATATTTTTTTTTTTCCAAAATAATAATTAATTATTCTATGTCTCCCACACATAAAATAACTAACCTAATGTTAAATTTAAAAGTGGCCTCAAATAAATATCTAATATATCTAAACACATCTCCTATATGCACCAAAAATAAATAAATATTTATTTTATATAATAAAATAATTGATATCATGCAAGGTGTACACAACCTATTCCTAACATTCTCTCACTTTTTAACATTTCATAAGGGTCAATCAATGAAATAAATCATGATATCCATACATGAAACCACATGAATATCCAACATGCCTACAATGAAAGAAAAGGAACAAGCCAAGGTGAAGATGCACCAATCCTATAATGGTGTGTATTTGCATCACTTGTAAATTCTCCATTTATACACCCCTTACCTTAAAAAACATGATCTCAATGACGCATTTTCTACATCTACTTCCACATTCCATCCACTTGGTAGCTATTTTATGTGTTAGTGGGGGAATTTTTATTGGGGATGCTAGTGCAATGCATAGACATCTACATAGCACGCTTCTGTCCTAGCAGGATTTCTGCCTTTGGAGCCTATAGAGGTGTTATAGTCCTCTATTGGATGAAAAGTGTAATGCTCTCTGCCCCTTTGAATGACTTCAAACAACCCATTTTCTTCCATTATTCCCTTCAAATTACCTTATTCTTCATTCTATATAGCTTCTTCAATCTTCCACACACTTTAGCTTCTCAACTTGATCAACTCCCACACTTTTAAGTTGCACCATCACTCCATTGAAGCTGAAAGTTGCTACTTTATTGGCTCCTCCTCTTCATTGTTGTGGCATCATTGGTCTCAGTAAGCTTGTGGGCTTGCATATTTCACCATTTTCCTTGAGTGAACTTGGTTGAGAAGGTAATACCATTCACTATCACTCTAGTTTTTCATCATCTACTCAAGTAGTATCATATTGTTATCTTTGCATTGCTCGATAATTCCATTTCTATAATTTATTTTTCATCTTTCTATAATTGTTACTAGTTGGTTGTCCATGGAGGTGGAAACACCAAATAGGGGGACTAACTGAGGTAGTCCTCTAAACATAGCCCCAAAATTTTCTCATTCTTGTGTGTGCAAGTTGTTTGTCAAGTGAAGCTCTTGAAGGCCTCAACATGTGGGTTTGGAGGTCTATTTCTACCAACTTTCTCTCATAAAATTCTATCTTAGTATTGTTGAAGTATTCTTATTTTTATTTATGTCATTTTTTTATTTTCTATCTTTGTTGTAGCATAAAACTTTGTTAATTAGGCAATTAGTAGATTTTTTTTGTGTTGTGTACTATACTTTACACTCTCTATCTGTATGGATGCCAGTGCATCCATGAGACCCCATCACTTGGCACTAGAGTTTGTGATCTGCGTTGTAGTCCTCTGGTAGTGGGTTATCTTAGTTACAGTCCAAACCTTGAAAAGCCACTCTCCTAATCCCTTGAAACACTCAAGTTAACAAGAGGAAAGTAACAAACCAATTGTCCTTCCTTTTAGCCCTTGAGACCTTAAACCTTTTTGATTCATTCATCTAGCATGAGGTATATTAGAGAAGCCTACTATCCTAGATTCTCCCATGACCTGGAGTCCATGAGCAACTGATCTGCCTCCTCTACATTTTGGCGAAACTGACATGAGCTATTTTGGTTCTATTTTGTAGTCTTGAAGGAATCTTCTCTCATGTTCTAGGAGTGTTGTAGGTGTGTGTGTTGTAGGGTGCATATAAATTCAACCCAACCTATGACCCCTAGCGGCATAGTCAAAAGGATCCCTAGACATTATGAAGAGAAATCTAGAATAGGTTATTTTCCAATTGTAAAACCTTTTGGGTATACTAAGGAAGTCCTTTTCGGAGTACGTAAACATGGCCTCATTTATGCATCTTCCCATCCCCTGTACACAACATATGCATGGGACACAAACTATAACCTTTATATCACATAACCTGCCTATGAGTGCGAATAGAGAACCCTCTCCTCCATACATTACCACTCATATCAATGAGAACATCATGACTAGCATTCTATTGATCCTTCATGCAATGTTAATGTTATAACAAAGGAGGTTATGCTAATTAATTTATTACATAAGGATGGGTATAATGAATCAAAGAGCACAATAAATATGCACAATAGACTCTCGGTGCCTCCAATTGGTTCCATTACCCTCTCAGTCCCGGTAGGACCCAAGACTGTAAATTCCCTTTTCGATATCATCCCACAGTTTGACTTGTTCAAAGTGAAGCTAGGCATCCCATAGTTGGTTTCCATGAACACAGTCACTTTGATAGTCATAAATGTTTGATTTTTTCTCATGAGGGCTCCATGCATGTCATGCATGCCCATAGATATACGCCTCTAGTGTTACATGGGGGCTACTCATTAGATCACTTCTATCTTGCCCCTATTAGTTTGCTTCCTCCAAGAATGAACCTATTGTATTGAACCTATGTTTAATACAAGAATGGGGGCATAGGGCCAAAAGTGACCTACCCTATCTCCCCTTAAATTATTTCAGTTAAGGTTTCTATGATCACATAGTAGTAGGCTACCTCTTCCTCCTCTCAAAATGGGAAGGGGAAGTTTTCACATTCCCAAGAGCCTTCCTCTTCTTCTGCTATTTCATCTGCTTTTATCTGTCACCCTATTGTGGAACCTTCAGCCTCTCATCCTATGCATCACATGAGGGGTTTGATTGTTCCCACTTGGTGGAAGGCCAAGTGTTAAGTATTCAAAATTCCCATCTTACCCATAGTGTCAAGGCTCATTGTCTATGGTAAGGGGAAGGTTCCTTGTGGAGCTACCTCTATGTCTAAACCTTTGTGGAATCCTACTACTCCTACCCCTAGGGTGGTGAATGGGAAGAGGCCTACTGTTGAGGTACTTGAGTCTACTTCTCTGCCTATTTCAATCTCCACTCCTGTGCTTCCTGCTCCTACCCCCGTCTAGGAGGATTCCCTTCCACTGGAAAGAGTTGTGGAGGGAACGCCTATGGTGGAACAAGATCCCCTTGCTCCCTCTCAAGTGGTGAGTTCTAGTTCTTGGAGCCAAAGAAACTATCTTACACATGAGCATAACTGCCAGAGGAAGGCTTTGGCTACTAATAAATTTTCCTCATGAAAGGCAAAAGAGGAGCCAACAACTCTTATTTCGGCATCTCCTATTATGCATCCCCCTTTTGCTTCTTCTGATTCGGTTCTTGTTGCGTCTATCTTGCTTTTGGATCCCCCAGTGAATGCTAATGACCCTCACCCCAAAAGGGTGCAAGTGTTCATCACTCCCTCAATGAAGCCTCCTCTTCTAATGTCCCTTCTAGGCATCACTTCATTTTCCTAGCCCATGGACATTCCGAACACTATGATGGTGTCCATTGTTTCCTTGTCCTCTTCCTCCTCACCTTCCACTTCATTTGTGAGGATTCTACATCTTGTAATGAAGTCAAAGTTGGAGGATGACCTCACTTACAATGGAGGTCAGAAGAAGGTATCACCTTCTTTGGGAGAGGATTCTTCTTTGGGTTGTGCCATCCTTGTGATGGAGGCAACCCCCACATATCTCAAGTTTTTCACTATCTCTCTTGATGAGATTGATGGTGGATCTCAGGTGCCTCCTTCAAACCTCACTTAGTTAACACATGACACTCCTATCAAGTGTATTTTTAACTCATTTGATGATGTCTCAACTCTGTCAGTGATCTACGCAAGATCAATGACGTTTACCTCAAAAGAGTTGAGTGAAGAAGACCTCAAAGGTCCCTCTTCCTTATCCCTTGTTGTAGGAGAGTCAGAGAGTGCTCCCCTTGTTATCCTACCCTTGTGGGATCATCCACCCTCCCCTTATAATGATATAGATTGGTAGAATGAAGACCTCCTAGTTGATGAGGACTAGGAGAGAACCTCTTATTTATTTGTAGATCAAATTTGTTTGTGTTGTGTTTCCTCCAAGATTTCTTTTATGTGTTCTTGTAGGACTCTTCTCACCTTCATAGGTGCTTGGATACAGGAGTGAAATTATGTCGTAAACCTCTTCTATTTTTTGCATCATTCCTCTATATGTTGTATCTTGATTTTCGACAATTAGGGATGATGCAAAGTATTGCTGAAATTTAGCCCTCCCTTCCATGTTGACCTAATTTTTTAAATTTTTTTTTGTCTTTATGTGATCTTCTTCACATTCTGATATATTTGAGGATTGATGACAATTCATACATATATTATATTATAATTATCTATTTATATCTATGAGCAGTTTTGACCCTAAATTATCAGATCCCCCCCATCTCTTGACTTCTTTGTCTTTGCTTGCTTCTTGATGTTGTGGTTCCTATGTGTTTTCCCTCATGTGTGTGACAATATTTCCACATCTACATATCATCATGTATCGTGGGCCACGACATCTCTTCATGATTTTTCTTTCCTTAGGATGTCACATTCTCCTTCAGTTCACACACACCATCGTAAGGGGGGGCTCCTATCTCTCTAATGTTCAATAAGGTGTATTCAGTGGCCAATGAATCCCTTGCTGAAATTATCTACATATTTCAACAATCCCATCCTTCACCAAGGATCCCCTTAGCAAGATTTTTTTTTTAAATTGAATTCATAGAAAAAATAATTGAGATTTCACCTTTGAGAAGGCCATCCTTTTTTTGGATTCCTTGATGATAAAATCATTTGAAAAAATTTCATCACTTTTCAAATAGAGCTTCCCTTAATCGAACCCCTCTTTCTTTTGAAGTGCTCCCGAGGTACCTCTTTGAAAGCTTCTCCTTTAATTGTTTGTTCTGATATGACTGTATGTCTATCTACATGACTTTTTTCTTGCCTAACATGTTTTATCTATGGGTTAAGATGTTGCCTTACAGGACCGAACACCAATGAGGTTCAATCAGATTCTATGGAGCCTTTCAAATCTAGCCTCCCTTAGGATAAAGCACTTGTGGCACCTCCTTTGTAGGACCAATAACTTGAAGAGAATTTTCACTCTACAAAACCGAGTACCTATAGAACCCTTAGATCATTCTCTATGGGACCGAGCACCCATGGAGTCAATTTTGTAGGATCGAGGACTTACAAATCCTTTTTTTCTCCTTCTGTGGACTAAGCACCTACGACACTTTTGTTCAAATCTCCATAGGACCGAGTGCCATTAGAGCCATCCATCTCTCTCTCTCTCCTACACTCAAGTTTTCCGGATTGTGGACTACTTCCTCGATGGTTTAGGTATATATTTTTCAACTTATTACACTCTAATTTATCATGCATTTGAATTTGCACCCCTTCCAAATTCCCCATTTATACACTACCTTAGAAAATGTGATCCCGACGATGTATTTTCCACATTTTCTCCCACGCTCCATCCACTTGGAAACTATTTTGTATGTTGGTGGGGTAATTTCTATCGGGTATGCTAGCACAGTGCATGGACATTTGCACGATGTTCTTTCATCCTGGCAGAATTCCAGCCTCTAGATCCTATAGAGGCATTACACTCCTCCATTGGATGCAAAGTGTAATGCTCCTTGCCCCTCTAATCAACTTAAAATGACCCTTTTTCCTCCATTCATCCCTTCAAATTACCTTATTCTTTATTCTATCTAGCTTCTTCAATCTTCCACACACTTTGGCTTCTCAAATTGACCAACTCCCACACTTTCAAGCTACAAAAACACTCCATTGAAGCTGCAAGTTTTTTCTTTGTTGGCTCCTCCTCTTTGTTGTTACAATAGTGTTTGTCTCTGAGAGTTTTCAAGCTTGCATCTTCATCCATTTTCCTTGAGTGCACATGGTTGAGAAGGCGATACCTATTCACTATCACTCTACTTTTTCATCATCTACTCATATAGTAGCATATTGCTATCTTTGAATTTCTTGGTATTTCCCTTTTTATAGTTTCTTTATCATATTTCTACAATTGTTTCTATTTGGTTGTCTATGGAGGTGGAAACACCAAAGAGGGGGGCTGATTGAGGAAGTCCTCTAAACACAACCCAAACATTTTCTCATTCTTGTGATTGCAGGTTGTTCATCAAGTGAAGCTCTTAAAGGCCTCGACCTGTGGGTTTGGAGGTCTATTTCTACCACCTTTCTCTCATTAAATTCTAGCTTAGTATTGTTAAGTACTCTTCTTCTCATTTTTTTCATTTCTACATTTTCTATCTCTATTGTAACATAAAACTTTATTAATTAGGTAGTTAGTAGATTTTTTAGTTTGTTGTACTATACTTTACTCTTTCTCTGTATGGATTCCAATGCTTCCCTGAGGACCCAGTGCTTTGTGTTGGAGTTTTTGATCCACACTATAGTCCTTTGGTAGTGGGTTGTTTGGGTTACTATCCAAACCTTGAAAACCTACTCTCCTAATCCCTTGAAACACTCGAGTTAGTAGGAGGAAAGTGGAAGACCATTTTTCCTTCCTTTTCAGCCCTTAAAAATTAAACCTTTTTTATTCATTCATCTAGCATGAGGTAGATCAGGGTAGCTTGTTGTTCTAGACTCTCCCATGACCTAGATTCCTTGAGTAGTCGGCCCCCCTCCTCTACAAATTCAAAGAACACAACCATCAAATTAAAGTGATAACAAAGGCTCCAAGTTTCTATAAAATCTAAAAACCCACATGATTATAAATAACATCCAAAAAATATACTAATACATCCAACCATCTATAGCTCCTAAGTATAATTTTTTTTAGTAAACTCATTCCAATAATATATCTAACCCATAAAATGTAATCACAAGATCCTTATATAAAACCAATCAATGAAGAAAATACATATGTAGGAACTCCTATTGAATGGATAATCTCAAAAGTGAAAATCAATCAAAGCTTATCAAGTATAATAATCAACACTCATACCAAGGTGTGGCAAAAAATAAAAACCATGTAGGACCAAGAACAACCACAATTATCCATACATGTAACACAAATATTTGCATACACTCTCACAACATGTCACCATAACTCTCCCAAATCATGTGAACATGAACCTCTGAGAAGTAGCCATAAAAAGAAGAGAGAAAAACTATAAATTATATCATGTCATTCTACCAACACCTCAGAGTTCTATGTTGTGTCAAGTATGATCTCCTACAACCCCAAATCAAAAGCCTCAATAACACCCAAATTTTCAATCTCATAGATCAAACAAAACATATGTATCATGTAAAACCAACATGGATGTAACCCTCCCTAACAAAGGAACATCAAACTAAAAATATTCATTCCTAAAAATAGGAAATTAACCCAATAAACATCTCATATGATCCTTATAAATTACATCATTAAATAAATCATATGCACAATAAGATAACCATGCCAAAAATCCCTCAAATAAACCCTCTAGAACTAACTATCCATAGCTCAAGATCCATTTCCATGAGAAGAAAAAGAATAAAACATAATGCATTTGAAAATAATAATGAGAAAATACCTCTTAGATGATAAACCACTGAGTAAACCAAGAGTGGGGAATGAGAATGATCCTCCATGATACCAAGTCATCATGACTCACTCTAATAATAATGTACTCTCATTTCCATATCCAAGTGAACGCTATTTGATCTTCCTACTAAAACTCCAAAGAGTATTAATTCTCTCAACAAATGTCTCTAATCCCAAGAGAAATACAACCTCATGCAATTATCCAAGTATCTGTGAGAACCTACAATCAATAAATCCACATAAATCTCTAAATGTAACACCACACTCTCATGAATCTCCCAAGAACATGACCAATGTACTCAGTACAAAGAAAACCAACAAAATCATTGTCAAAGTTCTAACTATTGAATCAAGAACCCAATCATGACATCATGATATCTTATCTCCTCCTATGAGATTCCATGCACTAAGGCACACATACTGGTCTCAAGATAACATGTATCATGTCAATAATCAAAGTGGTACATCCAAAGAAAAACAAGACACAATAACAAATACCTCCAAACTAAGGAAAAATATCTCTAATCACACGAATATAACCACCTCATAAAAATAAAAATCAATATTTCAAAGAAATCATTATGTATAAGAATCATAATCTAAGAGATTTTCCTTGTGTAGTGTAGAAAACTATACCACTTTCTAAGATAACATACAATTTCACACTTATTTGGACCTATTTTGGCAACCTTTTCATTAATGCATTTTAAAATCCCATTAATAGGCCCCTAATACCCCTTTATCATGTGTCCAAAGGCCTATTTTACTTAAATTTATTTAATTACTGACACCACAACCCACATTGAATAAATTCTAAGAATCAAATTAATGTCCTGACATTTGTGGAGTCCTAAAGTTTTAGGTCAAGACCCATTCGCCCATAGGAAAATGGGTCCTCATTAAGTGCCTTAAACTCAAATTTTGATATGTTTTTTGGTACCATTTCAATATATCAAATTCAAATTTCATATGTCAGCTTTTAGGATTTGATAATTGGAAAATTAGATAGGAAGCAAGTATAAAACTATCTCACATTCATTTTACACTAGACTAGAAAGATAAGAAGCAAATAAGAAAAGTTCATATGAGATCAAGCATTCAAGAGCAAGGACAAGCATTCAAAAAGGATGTATTGGAGAAAAATTTGAGTTTTTTTCTTAGGTCTTCAAGCTCCTTTATCTATCAAGATCAATCATTGCCAAAGGATTGATGAGAGTTTCTTTTAGAGGATCATGATAGATTCTAGGTTTTGGGAGATGCACAATAAATTCAACCAAGCCTAATGACTTGTTTCCTAATTGATTTCATCTTCTATTATCTATCTACTTTCAACCTAAGGAAGGTATAATCAGATCTATGACTTATCAAGGTGATTTGATATCTCCTATGGTAGGTCTTCATCATTGTGCACGTTCATTTAGAAATCCTATTCTAACACACTTGAGTGGGGTTTCTTTGCATTATTAGTCCCAATATTAGATACACTTAAGGTTATGATTTCACACACATTTTATGTTTCATATATATTCTTTTCATCAAGGTTTAATTACCAAACTTGGGGTTTGACTGAGGCAAACCCCTATCCACCAACAAACAACAAATTTGTTTTACATATTTTTCCCAAATTTGGATTTGAGAGCAAAAATATGAATGTACAGGAAGGAATTGCAGGTCTCAAGATTCATTCTTACTTTCATTATTTTCCAGAAGTCTTCCAAGACCCATTCACCTTAGGGCGAATGAGTCCCTGTTCATCTTGTAGAAACATAAACTTTTAAAAGGTGCACAACATTTATTCCTCTTAGTTTTTCCAAAAAATCTATTGGTTCCTTCAGTTTTATGTTAAATTTACTAGATCCAATTTGTAGAAGTCATTTTGGAGTTGATTTTCTATTTTTAATCTCTCCCCAAAGTGTTGTTTGGCCTAGATCCACATCCTTGCAAAAAGGGAAATTTGCAAATTCACACTTTGACTTGACTCACCTTTTGGTTGATACTCATTTCCTAATGAATTGAGACAATTATGACCCCTTTTCCCCTCTTTGGACCCACTTTTACATTGTGGGAAACCCTAGGGACACCCTTATTTTCCATCATTTCATTTTGGTGAACTCAATCTTATACAACAACATTCTAAAAATTAGAGTCCTTTTAACCATAGATAAAAGTTTTGCAATAGACTACATTAGGTTTTCATTAGTTGAATTATATTTAGGGCTCTTTAATCTTGTATTAGTGAACATTGCATTTAAGTTTAAATTTTCATGTTTTCATCATTTCACATCATACAAAAATAAAAAAATTGCATTAAATCTAAGTTAAATTGTCATTAGGATCATTACTCAAGCATTTAAGTTCAAATTTAGATTCATATTGCATCTTAAAAATTGTCACATAATCCATCAATTCACCTTCATTCAACCTGAATTTAGAGACAAAAAGTAGGAAAATTTTGTTTCAAAACTTTCTATTACAGATTAGAAACATAAAACATATAGGAAAAACTTAGCAACAAAAAATCCAAATCTTAAAAACCTAATCTAGGAGCCATTTTCCCTAGGGTGAATGAGTCCTTGTATAAAAAATTTCAAGAAAATTTATGAGTGCTTTTTGATCTCTAATTTGCATTTTTTTTCTATTTCTAGATCTGAAAGTTAGTTTTCTAAAATAGTTTATTTGAAAATTCAAAAAAATATAATTATTTAGTTAGATTCTGTAACATCTTGAAGATAATTTTCTTGCATATTTTAATCAAAATTAGTATTATATTTCTGCACTTTTCTTTCATTTTCAGCATTATTGCATTGTTAGTTAGATTAGTTTACATCTTGCAAACATTAGAAAATAAAAACAAAAACCAAAAACACAAAAATAAACAAAACAAGAACTTGATGAAACTCTTGGAGAAAGCATAGTTATTTGATCATGTCAAATCTCTTTTTCCAAGTTATCCTATCCCTCAATCCCTTTATTAGTGGTGACTTTGATATTCTAGATGAAACCCTTGAGGACTTCATGTCACAAGGTTCATCCACTAAGGCTTGTCATGACAAACCAAAACATAAAGACATTAACACAATCACACCTCAACTTATCCTTTACCCACCCTCACACCAACCTCAAGTTCAAAAAAAATTTGTGCTTATCTTAGAACCACCTAAAAAGGAACCATAGAAACTAGGAGATATCTTGAACTTTACAAGGCAGCTTGACAATGACATTGTTTCACAATAATTGGGCTATAATATTGTTGCTCATGCATATAACAAAAAAACAATAAGCAACAAAAAACCCCTCTTGTTTCATTACCATTACCTCAACATATATTGCCTAGTGTTCCTCAATTTCATTTTCATAGTGGAAAGGAGTATGATCTTGTTGAACAACTTAAAAATACTCTTGCTAAGATATCCTTATGGGATCTTATTAAAGTTTCACCTAATTATCATATTATGCTTCAAACAACCTTGCAACAAGTTGTGATTCCTCCTAATAAAAACCTGAATGATGTGGTAGACCTAGTTCAAGGAATGAATGTGGTTAATCTAGATATTTATTTTCACCAAAGTGGGTTACCTTCCTTGGAAGTTCAAAAATAATATGAAGCTCTCATGATTGTAGCCATTATTAATATGATAGAAATAAAGAGAACCCTTGCTGACAATGGCTTGTCCCTTAATGTGTGTAGTGTGAATATTTTGGATAACCTTGGAATTAACAAGAGTGGGATTGAACCTAAATCATTCTCCATTCATGGATTTCATAACATTAGAAAACAACCACTTGGTGTGATTACTTTACATATTATAGTTGGAAAATCTACATTGCAAACTACTATCCATGTTATGCCTCACAATCTCTCATATAATTTTATTTTAGAAAACCATGGATTCATGAGATGTAGGCGGTACCCTTGACCCTTCATCTTTTAATGAAGTATGTTTACAATAATAAATTTTACACACTCAAGGCCGAACCTGAACCTAAAAGTTGTTTGCACACTAAAAAAGATAAATAAATTCCTATAAAAAAATAGATACCAACTTCAAAAGTTGAAACCATGTAAGAACAAGAAAAAGAGAAGAATATTGAAGAGGTCACAAATTTATTAGAATATGATTGGGATTCCTTAGATTTCACACCAAAATTCATGGGAGAATATAATATGACAACAAAAAAACATAGAAAGGGAAAAGAATCAATGGTAATGTCAACACAAAACTCAGAAGAACAATCAAAAGTATCTACATCGTCCACTTTAGAACAAGATACAAGTTATACAAAAAAAATTTATGAAGTGTACTACCAACAACCACCAAATCTGAAAGAGATGGAAAAAATTTATGGAAGAGGTTATGAGCTCTTGAAACAACTTATTTATAGTGGAAAAGGTTGTGGAAGAAAAGAACAAGACATCTACATTCTTATAGAGCCTAACACACAAGAAAAAAAAAGTGGTCTTCGATATTACCCTTCTAAGATAATGAAAGCAACAAAAAATACCCTCACTCAACATTAACACCATCATGTGTAGTCCACCTAAGACAACTCTCACTTTGAAGCATCCTGAATTGATTGATACAATATGTGAAGAATCATTAAAATACTTTGAAGATGATGAAACTTTGAAAAAAATGTTAGGAGTTGATGAAAAATCATTTACTCCCCCTAAGAAACAAGGGATCACTTGTGCTATGGTTATTTCTAAACAAGTGAATGAATAAAAGGAACTTAGTGATGTTGAAAATGATAAAGAATAACATAATTATGAAATTCCAAGACAAAATGCACTTCCTATGGGAGATACAATCAACATACCAATGGATATGTCTAACGAATAAAGAGTGATTCAAATAGGAAAGTTTCTTGATGAGGATGAAAAAGAAGATCATGCAACATTACTATACAAATTTCATGAAATATTTGCCTCGAATTATTCAAATATGTTGGGTATTGATGCTAAGATAGTAACACACAACATAATTCTTGAACAAGATGCTAAACCGGTAAGACAAAAGATACAAAATATTAATCCTAAAATAGCTTTATTGGTTAAGGCTGAGATTGAAAAACTCCTTGAAGTTGGCTTTATATAACCTATTGACTACTCTCCATGGATCTAAAAAATTGTCACATTTACAAAACCTGATAATCGTATGAAGTTATGTATGGATTTTTGTGACCTTAATAAAGCATCCCTTAAGTATTAATTTCCCCTTCCTAATATTGACATGATAGTAGATTCTACTGTGGGACATTCTTTGTTGCCATTCATGGATGGATTCTCGTGATACAATCAAATATTTATCAACCCTCAAGATCAATATAATACATAATTTACTACAGCTTGGGGGATATTTTGTTGGGTGTTTATTCCTTTTGGGTTAAATAACTTAGGTGCAACATATCAAAGAGCTATGACATTGATATTTCACGATTACATACACAATATTTTAGAAGATTATGTTGATGATATTCTAGCCAAATCTTTAACTCAACAAGACAATTTTTTTGATAATATAAGTAGAATTTACATGGTGTTGTACCCTTTACATGACGAGCCTAAAGGGCCAAAAAGGAGAAAAATCACTAATTTTTTTTTTTTTACTATAACAGCATATGAGAGACACATACATAGCCTAGAAACAATAGAAAAACAACACATCACATAACCAACCACTAATTATCTACACCCTCCCATTTCTTAACCAAGAGGTTTAACACATCTTCCCCAATCCATTTGGGGCCTTCATCCATGGTGTTATTGTCCATTTCCTCCTTGAACATATCTGAGAGAGTGAGAGTCGAAGACAATGTTAACATCCTTAAAAAAAAAATTGAATGAATGCAAAAATATAACATGAGATTGAATCCGAAGAAATGTGTATTTGGTGTAGATAGTGGAAAAATTATAGGCTTTATAGTATCTCACAGAGGCATTGAGGTGGAAATAAATAAAATTGATGCTATCATTAACATTCCACCTCCTAAAAACATTTCTCAATTATGTACCCTATAAGGGAGAATTCAATATATCTGACGTTTTGTAGCATCCTTAGTAAACCACACATTACCCTTCACATAACTTCTTAAGAATGAGGTTGAGTTTAAGTGGAATGAGGATTGCAAATAGGCCTTTGAGAGTTTGAAATATTATCTTTCTACTCCACCTATTTTACATACTTCTATACAAGAAAAACCATTCATCCTTTACATAGCAACATCAACCCATGCTCTAGCAACATTTTTGGCTCAACAAGATGACAGTGGTAGAGAACATCCCATTTATTACATTAGCCAAACTTTGATTTATTATGAAACATGATATACAACAATAGAAAAACAACATTTGGCTCTTGTATTTTCTACTATTGAATTGAGACATTACTTATTAAATGTGAAAATACATGTGATGACAAATTTTGATCCTTTAAAACATATTTTTGCTAAAACGAATTTATCAAGACATTTAGCTAAATGGGTTATGCTGCTAACTGATTTTGATATTAAATTTGTCTCTTAGAAGGTAATCAAAGGAAAAGCCTTAATTTACCATTTAGCTGATTCTCCTTCTCCCTTAATGTTACCTAATATGGACTCATTCCTTGATGAAAGTGTGTTGACTATCAAAAAAGAAAAAGAAACATGGGAATTTTACTTTGATGGCTCTAAGTGTCAAACTAGCTATGGAGCTGGGGTTATATTAATTCCTCCTTCAAGAAATCCTATTCCCTTGTCCTTCCATCTAAAATTACCATGTACAAATAACATCATAGAGTATGAATCTTTAATCGCTAGTATACATGCAATGTTAGCCTTAGGTGTTCATGAAATTTCCATATTTGGTGGTTCCCTATTAGTCATTAAACAAATAAATGGTTCATATCAAGAAAAAAATGATAAAATTATTCAATACAAAGACCTTACGATGAAATTGTTACACAAATTTTAATCATACACCATTGATAACATACCACGAAAGGATAATTGACATGTAGATGCAATGGTGAGTGTTGCCTCCCTTGTATCTCTTGAGGATCCTTTTCTTGATTTCACATTCACAATTTAAATGATCTTACATCCTTTGATCAATAACGAAGTTAAAGAAGTGTTATGAAATGATTTCAAAAACTCTAGTGAATGGTATGAAATGATATTCAATTACTTAAAAGAATGTACCTTTCTTGAGCCTACAACTAAGAACACTTGAGCTCGTCTTGAAAAATTACGTCTACGTAAAAAATTCTAGTAGATGTTCTATATAGATGGTCATATAATGGTGTCCTACTTAGATTTCTTAAACAATCTGAAATCCCTAGAGCACTTGAAGAAGCCCATGCAAGTGTTTGTGGAGGACATTTTGGAGGTATATCATTAGTGCAAAATTTAATCCATATAGGTTATTATTGGAGACATATGGAGCAAGATTATTTTTCCCACATTAAGAAATGTCATAAACGTCAAGAAAATAATAATTTGATTCATGCTCCTGCTTCTGAGCTTCGTGTCCAAGTTCCTATTTGGCCATTCTTAGTTTGAGGATTGGATCTTACTAGAGAAATATCACCACCCTCTTTTGTTGGACATAACTTTATAATTACCGCAATAGATTACTTCACAAAGTGGGTATAAGCTACCCCACTTAATTCCACAACAACTAATACAATATGTTGTTTCATATTGGAACATATTATTTCTCTCTTTGGTCTTCCTTCCACATTAGTTTCAAAAAATGGAACTCCATTTAAGAACAATGGCATGAAAAAATTCTTGGAAACATTTCATATTCAAGATCATTTTTCAACATCATATTACCCACAATAAAATGGTCATGCAAAATCAACTAATATAAATATTGAACAAATCTTAAGGAAAATAATAAGCAAGCATAATAAATATTGGCACACTCAGTTAACTTATGTGTTATGGGCTTATCGTACAAGTATTATAACATCTACAGGAAACACTCCCTACAACCTTGTCTATGGTGCCAATGCAATAATTCCCTTGGGGTTAGAAGTCCCTTCATTGTGAATCGCTCTTATAGGGCTTATCTATGACAATACTTATAAAGAGAAAAGATTGCATCAACTTGAAATGCTTGACGAACAATGTATCAATTCTCTTGAGCATCTCCAAGTTTATTCCAAATGAATGCAATGTAGTTATAACAATAATGCCATACCTCATGCATTTAATAAAGGTGACTTGGTGTTGTATGAGAATCAATGTAATGTAAATGCTACCCCAAATGAAAAAGGAAAATCCAGCCCTCATTGGCTAGGACCATATATAATTGAAGAAAATTATGGGTTTGGTGCCTATACATTAAAGGAAATAGATGGTACACCTCTAAAAGAACCAATCAATGTCATGCATTTTCATTTGTACTACACCTAACATCATCTTTCGACAATATGTTATTAAATCAATGTTATTAGATTAAGTAGATAGTGTTCTATTTTATTTATCTTGCATTGCTTCATTCTTTGACAAATGATTTTGGTGTCTTAGAATCTAGGGTGATTATTCAAGTTAGTTTGAATGGTTACTTTAGTTCACATAATATTCAATTTCATCTTGTGTGTTTTGTTATATTAGATCCTTATATGTATTTAATGTTGTAGAATTTAGATCATAAGTGAATTTAATTTAACACAACATACTCAATCACAATGTAGCATCTAATGTAAACTTAAGATTTTTAATTAGACCACATAAACATTATATCATGGAGACATTTATTAAATGTTCTATGAATATTCAGTAAATCAAATTAACATCTAATTCATCATAAGATCACAATAATAAAACAAAAGTGTTCATATATATATATATATATATATATATATCAGAATTCAAGTGCATATAATCATAAATACAATGCTAGTGGGGTCTATGACTGCTAGACCCCTCGGGGTCTAGTGGTGCTCGTGGCGGTTGAGATATAGTAGAATGTGATCATCACTTTCTCATGGATCCTCGTAAGCCCTCCACTAGTCCAACCACTCTCACCTCCCATATGAATGCCTCGATGTGCTCTCAATCTATCCAGTCTTTATCTACCTACATCCTAGAAAGATCCCCCTATATCCTCGAGATCTCTACTCATAGGGAATCCTATGCTCTATTGTCTGTAGGACCTAAAAATTCTTGGAGTGCTGAAATCTATACTAGAACTCGGTCGGCACGACTGGTGGTACTCTCATATTCCATGCCTAATCTCACTATTGATTCAAAGAGGTTTACATGTTGCCTTACGAAAGGTGGGGGAATGTACTATGAGAGTGTATCATCCTTTGTGTGCAATGGAGGTACTATATCAGTGGTCACTCATTGGTATAGCTCACACCACTCTCATGTGGACCCTACAAGATAGAAATCATAAAAGGTATTAGCACACATCATCATATATAAATAAAGCATATACATAAAGATAAAATTGTAATAAAAGTACAAATATCACATCACCTAGATTTATAGTTCACCAATATAACCATCTAGCAACTATCCCCTCCTATGTTAGAAGTGTGGATGACATGCTATTGCTTGCCTCCCCATGCTTGTGAATATGGATCTCTGCTATGGCTACTGCACATGGTTTGGTGAATTTTATAGGAGGTGGATCTCTCCTCTCAAGGGCAACTGGATCCTCAATTGTCTCATCAGTATCCTTACTCATAGACTGGTATCCTCATCCTCATCTAGAAATATGTTAGGAAATGTATCATCCTCATTTGTATAATCATTGACTTGTTCATCATCCTTGTCATCTTTGTGCCCAAGAAGAGGTCCTACATGGCCTATAGGGTGATGTCTCAAAAAGACATGGGATGGTCGTGCTCCTACCCACCACTAGTCATAGGATGGTGTGGTGCCTACATCATCAAAGTTATTTATTAAGGGAATATTATGATCGTTTTCCTCTGAATCACTAAAGTAAACATCCGCAATCATAAGACAACAAGTGTCTCTAGGTCTAGGAGCACTCTATGCTGATGGTATATACCTAGGTCAAGCTTGCAATGGAACTTGTATCTATTTGAACCGGTGCATGACCTGGTCATAATAGAAAGGTCTCATTATATAGTCATGTCACCCTAGAAAAAAATGGTCCTATTGAAGTCTAACAAGCTCATGTATCTCATCCACCCACTATGGTATCCTAAGATAAGGTCTCCATGAGATATCACCCTCCTCCAATCGATCAAATATGATGTGTTAGTGAAGCAAGTCTCCCTCTTGCCATGCCCACATTAGTGGATAAATTTAGGCCCATGGATAGCCCATGACTGCTATGGTAAGATAACTTGTGGGTCTAGTGCATGTGATATGCTCTAGACACCACACCTATAAAAGTGTACAATGCACTATATTGTCAAGCTCTTGGTAGTAAAATCACTTGAGATCATAGTACAGATGGGCCAACATACTATGACCCTAGGCATAAATGGTCAGATGCTGCTCCATGTTTTGAATAGTATGAACCAACCCTCCATCTAAGTGCGTCCCTCATCCATCTAGAACCAATTTTAGTGTTGTGGTGACGATCATAATCCATCGAATCAATGGTGTCCACACATGTAGAAGCCATCTCATCTCAATGCGAGGTCCAATGATCGACTCTCAAATAGGGCACCCTAGACAATACAATATATCATCTTACATCTCCTCATGTGTGTTCTCATCCATCAAGTGTACATTCTCACCCCGGATGGGTAATCATAGGATGTGGTGTATATCCTCTAATGTAATAGTCATCTTGTCGGTAGGTAGATGAAAGGCGTAGGTTTTGCATTGCACCTCTCTACTAAGGCTAGGAACATGGCATAGTGGTACCTCATAGGTGGCATTAAATAAACCCAAAATAACCCTATATCCTATAAGAAACTAATATCCTCCTTTGAAATCCATGTAAGGAGGTCTCGAAGGAAACAATTATTTTTCCCTTCGAGATATTGGTGAGCTTGGGGAGGGATCTAGACAATAAAATAAACTAAGTAAATCCTAAATATAATCATTAAATAATTAAAAAACAACAGTAAAGTTTCTCTAGGATACTTTATAGCCAATTTGGACACTTATGTAATTTCTGGATGGGGTTCTTGGACACTTTAGAAAATTCTAGACACTTTGTGTCAATGATGGATTTTTTGCGAAAAGGATGGATTCTTTGCGACAATCTTTTACAAGGTCCTAAAAATACTAAAAATACATAAAAAATTACTGTAAATACACAAAAAATGAAGAAAAAGCAACACAAAATCCACTCACTGTGGGTCGCATCATGCATCATGCCACCTCATCATGCAACACGTCAAGTTTGGGGGGTCTGCAGGTTCATCAAATTGGCATCCTGGATCACTCTACACCAAGGTAAACTACAAAGAGGTAAAATTCAAAATGAGATAAAAATGTGATTTTCATTTATATATACATAGTCTTATTATAAAGTTATATATTTAGGTATATTTAATTTAAATCAACATATTGGGGACTAGAGAACTCTATTTTCGATGTTGTTTGTTGCATTGGATTCATAATTCTGCTCCTGATCTCATCAAATGTCTATCACTATGTGGTATGGTACTTGGAAATACCCTTTGATATGACTCAAGTAATTTGATGTGGTTTTGTGGCTACCCTGATTCCACCTTCCAAAAGAAAGAGGAAACAAGGGGCATACATCTACCCTCAAATTTGATTCTTTGTAGAAGTTCAATAAGAGGATTTTTGAGCAACTAATGAATCTGTGTTGCAAGATGCAATTCCTAACATCATGGTTTTGCAGATAACTACAGTGGGGGGATTCGTTAGTCACAAGATTTAATTCCTAACATTGTGGTTTTGCAGATAACTACAGTGGGGATTCATTCTCCCTAATGTATCCATATGATCTGATTAGGATCTAGACTAATTGCATAATTGAATGCTTAATGTTTACAATCTTTAAAATCCAAATTACATAAACGAAATTAACACATTAACATGGTTAATTAAGCGGAAATAATAAAGTGAAGAAAAATAGAATGTGAGAGAGAAGGAGAGAGAAAATGCAAACAATCTGATAACAGAGTTCGCCACAATCGTGACTACGTCTCCGGGTCTGCTCCAATGGAGTGAGACCGATCCGATTAATCTCTAGAAAAGGATTACAAAAGGTCTTCCACCTGTTACAAGATTTATATCTCCTTGGACGATAATGAATTACAAATAAATCCTTCAACAAATGCAACAAGCTTAACTAAGCTTCAAATGCATAAGGATCAAATTCACTATCACTTGGAAATATTCTCACAACTCTCTTAAAAGTTCACTTCCAGCATTTAGCCAAAAAAATATCTTCTTCAAAATTGCTTAATCTCACACCCCCCATTCTACCCTTTTTATACAAAAATTTTACCAAATATGGTTCATAACCATATTATTTACCAAATATCCTTAATCTCCATTTTTAACAACAAATCCCCTCAAAATAACATGCATCTTAAAAATCCCACAAAAATAGCCCCTTAGAATATTTTGTGGTTAATTTTAAAACGTTATGGCTATCGGATATATATGATAAAATAAATTTCATCCAACTCGAACCCCACCAAATCTGCGCTCTGTTGGGAATCCCAAAATTTTTGGCAAGGATGGGTCGATGGTGCCAACCACCGGCCCACCATTTATGAGTAATAGCCGCCAATAATGTTTAAATTAAATAAACTCCAATTAAATTCCAAAGCTTGTGGGTGGTGTCTTGGTTATTGAGAAAGGTTCTAACACTTGTGGTCTTGGTGGAGATCATGGGTTCCATTCCCATTCCACCCACGTTTCTTTGTTTTTTAATTTATAGGTGGCGGAAAAATGCGATCAAATACCGCTAGAGCCATTTAGGTACTCGAACATGCATATGGTGTAGTGGTAAGTTGAAGGGTTTTGGAGTGGGTAGGTTGAGAGTTCAAATCCGCCCATCACATTTTGAACTAAAATGCAAAGTCAATTGGATTTGGTCAACCTTTGACCAGTCAACTTCAAATTTTGATTATTCGTAACTTGTACAAACAGACGTCTTTTCGCTTTGTTCAAGTTGCGTTGGAATCATAACGTCAGGCTTTTTCTGATGGTTCAGATTCTAGAGAGAGATGAGAAACTTCAAATTTCACTGAAAATTATCCACCAGATCACCATATGAGTATCCTTTTATAAAGTATGATAAAATTCCTTTGGCTTGCATATGCACATAGTGTTATACGGCTACTAAAGTGGGGGCTAAATGTAGTGTAGAAAATTATACACCTTTCTAGGAGAAAGTAAAATTTCACACTTATTTGGACCTATTTTGGTGACCTTTTTATTAATGCATTTTAAAATCCCATTAATAGGCCCCTAATACTCATTTATCATGTATCCAAGGACTATTTTACTTAAATTTATTTAATTCCCAACACCACAACCCACATTAAATAAATGCTAAGGATCAAATTAATGCCCCAACATTTGTGGAGCCCTAAAGTTTTAGGTCAAAACCCATTCACCCATGGGTGAATGGGTCCTCATTAAGTGACTTAAATTCAACTTTTGATATATTTTTGGTAGAATTTCAATCTCTCAAATTCAAATTTCATATGTCGGCTTTTTGGATTTGATAATTGGAAAACTAGATAGGAAGGCTATAAAAATAATTCTCACATTCATTTTACACTATACTAGCAAGACAAGAATCAAAGAAGATAATTTTGATATGAGATCAAGAATTCAAGAGCGAGGAGAAGAATTCAAAAGTGAAGTCTTGGAGCAACATTTGAGTTTTTTTGCAGGTCTTCAAGCTCCTTTTGCTATCAAGATCAATCATTACCAAAGGATTGATGATAGTTTCCTATAGAGGATCATGATGGATTCTAGGTTTTGGGAGATGCACAAGACATTCAACCAAGCCTAATGAATTTTTTCCTAATTGATTCCATCTTCTATTATATTTCTACTTTCAGCCTAAGGAAGGTATAATCATATTTGTGACTTATCAAGGTGATTTGAGATCTACGGTAGGTCTTCATCATTGTGCATGTTCATTTAGGGATCCTATTCTAACACACTTGAATGGGGTTTCTTTTCATTATTAGTATTAATATTAGACACACTTAAGGTTAGGATTTCAAAAAAAAATTATGCTTTAGATCTATACTTTTCATCAAGGTTTAATTCCCAAACTTGGGGTTTGACCGAGGCAAACCCCTATCCACCAACAAACAACAAATTTTCTTTGCAGATTTTTCCCTAATCTATATCTGAGAGTAGATATATGAAGTTACAGGAAGGAATTGTAGGTCTCAAGCTTCATTCTTCGATTCAAAGTTTTCTAAAAAATTCTACCAGGACCCATTCACCCTAGGGCAAATGAGTCCTTGTTCAGCTTGCAGAAAAAACAAATTTGAAAGGTGCACATCATTTATTCGTCTTATTTTTTCTAGAAACTCTATTGTTTCCTTCAATTTTATGTTAAATATACTAGTTCCACTTTGTAGAAGTCATTTTGGAGTCGATTTACTATTTTTAATCTTTCTCCCCAAAGTGTTGTTTGGCCTAGACCCCCATCCTTGAAAAAAAGGGAAATTTGTAGATTCACACTTTGACTTGACTCATCTTTTGGTTGACAGTCATTTCATTGTTTGGATCTCATTTCCTAATGAATTGAGAGAATTAGGACTCCTTTTCCCCTTTTGGATCCACTTTTCCATTGTGGGAAACCCTAGGGAGACCCCAATTTTCCATCATTTCACCATGATACCCAACAATTTTGGAAGATCATCCATCACCAAATGAGGAATACACATCACTACCAAGAACTCCCACTAAATCATGATATTTAGATACACATGGCATCATGAGAACCATATCCAAAATTAAGATCACCCATGGTCCATACACACTCAAATATATGTTGGATGTTGTGGTTGTGTTGCTGATATATTGTTGTGACTAATGTCAACACTATTAGCATTTTAATTTGCTTAAGGCTGTATATGTCGAGGAGATTGAGAAAATTGTAAAAAATATAGTACAGGCAGCTAGTGGAGCTGAGAAGGTCAGAATATTGGAAATATTTTTTTGTTGAAGATCTGAAGGTGCACTTCAAAGGGTTTGGTGTTGAACCTTTCTAGTATGTTGTCTGAAAGTTTCATTGGTGCACATGAAGTTTTGTGGAAGTTATGATGATTTGTGTGCCTACAGTTATTCAGTCTATGTAGATGGTGTTCTTGGTCAAAGAAGATGAAATTATGGTAATATCATGCGTTGCTCATATGCCTATGATGTTCACGGATGAGTCTAGATCATGTTCTATCCTTGGTGTATGTCCACAGTGATTGGAGTATTCATGATTATATATTTTTCTGATATGTGCCCAACTGTTCATGTTCTTGGCCGACATTATGGTATTAGCATTTTGTGGATCCATAAGGATTAATATTTTATTGTTTGGCATGTTTGGAGATGGTTTTTGGGGTCCTCACTATGTTATGGCTGACTTGTGTTGGTACACATTGAAATTTATTCATGTATCAAGGCCGACAGTTATAATTTATTCCTTATTTGTGGCTGACTGAATAGTGGATGCAAATCTGTGTAGCAAATATATATACAATTTTTTTTTCCTCATTTAGAGGAGTGCTCAAGTATACAAGTGATGTACAAGTGTGAATAAAGGTCAGAGTGTGGAAGAGTTTGAAGAGGTTTTAGTGTGTCGAACTTTAACTGTAATCAGGATTTTGCAGAAGCTATTTTCTTAGTTCAAATTCATTAGATGGATTTAATATAATGACTATATGTAAGGAAGTGAGCCTTCCCTTTGAGCAGTGTGCTCTTGGTAGTGTGCCTAAATAGAAGTGCATTCTCTTTTTATTCTTCATTATACTTCTAATAGGGTATAATCTTGTGGACTAACATCCACTATGGTTTTTTCCCTCACAGGGTTTCCACATATAAAATCTATGTGTTCATGTGTCTTTGATGTGTTGTTCTTATGCTTGCATTATTAATTATCAGATATGTGATATAAGGATTGGTTAATGTTGTATAAGTTTGATTTTGGTAACAACTAATTCACCACCCCTCTCAGTTGTCTATCCTTGTTTTTCCAACAATTGGTATCAAAGCTAGTTCCTTTGAAAAAAGCCTAACAACTTGAGGTGATCTGAGATGGCATAATTTAAAAAGGATAGTCCTAGATTCGATGGTACAAACTACTCTCTATGGAAAGTTAGGATGGAATTTCATTTGAGGTGCATTGGTGAACCTTTTTGGTAGATGACACAAATTGCATATAATATTCCTCAGAATGGTCCCTCCTCTCAAGATGAGATCAAGCAAGCATAAATAATACCATGTCAGTAGAAACACTGGTGAGTGCTTTGAAAGATTTGAAAATGACAAATGTGATGGGATTGAAGACTGCATATCAGATTTGGAAAAATCTAGAAACATTGTATGAAGGAGATGCACTATTGAAAATTTCTAAACTACAAAGTCTAAAAGGCAAATGGGAGAGCTTGAAGATGAGTGAAGATGAGAACATCTTTTCCTTCTCGCAGAAGATAAATGAATTGGTTATGGACATTAGATGTGTTGGTGGAACTATGAATGATGATGAAATTGTGGCTAAGTTACTTAGATCTGTGCCCCCTTCCTACAAGACAAAAGCTCATGCTATTGATGAACTCAAAATAGTGACAAATATTACAAAAGACATGTTGATTGGAAAATTTGCTGCATTTGAATTAAGTGAATTTGGTGAGTCTGCTCCTAAGACTGAATCTACTTTCAAGGCAACTATATCAAGGAAAAAGAGATATGATTTAGGAGAGAGTTCCCAGAGAACATTCAAATATGAAGATGAGATGAAGCGGATTGAAGATGAAGAAGGGAATTGGAAGAACTGGAAGCATTGATTGTGAAAAGAGAATCAAGAGGTCATGGTAAGTACAAAGGAAAGTTACCTATTAAATGCTTTTCTTGCATGAAGATAGGTCATTTTTCTTCTAGATGTCCTGAAAGAGTGTCAAAATATAAGCCTGAGAATAATAGATCTCAAAGAAAATTATATTATGCTGAAGGTGTAACTGATGAAGAATCTAATAAAGAAACTGGAAATGAAGATGAATGGGTATTTATTGCTATCAAAGAAAATGGTCAGGTGTCCAGTGAATTTTCTAGTAATGTAAATGTTGATAAAGCTCTTGCAACGAAAGATGAAGAGAAAGATGAGTGGGTAATTGATAGTAGATGCTCACATCATATGACTGGTGATAAAAGAAAATTCATAAGCTTGGAAAACTATGATGGCGGTGTAGTCAGGTTTGGTGACAACACTTCTAGTGTGATTTGTGGAAGAGGCACTATTTATTTTGGTGGTAAGCACAATACTGATGATGTTCTTTATGTAGAAGGCCTAAAGCATAATTTTTAGAGTGTTAGAAAAATGGTAGACAAAGGATAAAATCCATAGTTCAAGAATTGTAAGTGAAGAATAGCAAGAAGTTTAGGAAATATAATTGCTTCAGGAACAAATATAAAAGGTAATATCTTTCATTTAAGTACTGCTAGTCAAAGTTGTTTGATTGCTCAAATTGATGTAAGCTGGTTATGGCATAAGAGGTTATGTCATGTGAACTTTGATAACATTGTCAAGATAAGTTCTACTCAAGCAGTCAGATATTTACCTAAGTTAGTGAAGCCTACTAACACTATGTGCAAGAAATGTCAGATGGGAAAGAAAACAAGAAATTCCTTCTGGAGAAAATAATACAACTCTAATGGAGTACTGGATCTAATACATACTGATCTATGTGGTCCTTCCAGAATAAAAAGCCTACAAGATGAAAGGTACTTTATGTTACTCATTAATGATTTTTCTAGAATGATATGGGTCGCTTTCTTAAGAGAAAAACATGAATCATTAGAAAAGTTCAAAAGTTTTAAAGCTATGGGAAAGAATGGGACAAGTCAAAAGATCAAATGTCTAAGGTTAGACAGAGGTGGTGAATTTACTTCATGGGAATTCAATTATTTCTGTGAAGAGCATGGAATTAAAAGACAACTATCTTCTCCCTAGACCCCTCAATAGAATGGAGTTGTTCAAAGAAAGAACAAAACCATTCTAGACACTGCTAGAACCATGATTCTAGAAGCAAATGTTCCTCATTTCTACTAGAGAGAAGTTGTAAGTACTATTGTGTATACTATTAACATGGTGAATTTCAATAGTAATCCTGGTAAGCACCTTTTGAGCTATGGTTCAGTTATAAGCCTACTATCAAATACTTCAAAATTTTTGAAGAAAATGCTACATCAAGAGAGATGATGATATGGGTAAGTTTGATGCTAGAATTGATGAAGGAAACTTCCTAGGATAATCTACTAAAAGCAAAGCTTATCGATGCTTTAATAAAAGGTTGAAGAAAATGGTTGAAAGTTCAAATGTTAAGGTTGATGAAGATATTGGTAAATCATCCACAATTAGTGATTATGATTCAGATGTTCAACATGATGATGCTGGAAATGATGCTCAGACACAGAATCAACTTCTGATTGTTCTAGTGAATCAAAAAAATCAAGAAGCAAAAATAAGCAAAAGTGCATAAGAAAGATCACAAGAAAAAGAGGTAAAAGAAAACTTCAAAACCCATAAGTATGTGAGAAGAAATCATTCTGATAGTCAGATCATAGGAGACAAAACCAAAGGTGTGCAAACTAGAAGAAGAATTCTAGAAGAATATTGTCTAATTTCTAAAGCTGAACCTAGAAATATAAGTGAAGAATGCAAGGATGAACATTGGATGAAAGCCATGAAAGAAGAACTGTTGCAGATACATAAGAATAATACATGGGATCTTGTTCCTAGACCTCAGAATAAAAATGTGATTGGAACCAAGTGGGTATTCCGAAATAAGCTGAATGAACAAGGTGATTTGGTTAGAAACAAAGAAATATTGGTTTGCAAAGGTTACTCACAGATGGAAGGTATTGATTTTCAAGAAAAATTTTCTCTTGTTGCTAGAATTGAGGTTGTTAGACTACTTATTGTTTATGCTACTTTCAAGAACTAAAAAGTTTATCAGATGGATGTGAAGTCAACAAATCAGAATGGTGAACTAGAAGAATAATTTTATGTTGAATAACCAAATGGATTTTAGTTGACTGATGAAAAGGACATGGTATGTTGATTGAAGAAAGCTCTGTATGGGATAAAGCAAGCTCCTAGAACTTGGTATGGTAGATTGGACAAATATTTATCAAAGCTTGGATTGAGTAAAGGTATTGCTAACAATAATTTGTATTTCAAGTTGGATGAGAACAAAGAATTGATCATTGAAGTCTTTGTTGATGATATTATCTTTGAAGGAGATGATGATTTATGTATGAAGTATGCTGATGAAATGAAAAGTGAATTTGAAATGTCAATGATAGGAGAGCTAAAATTATTTTGGGGATTGCAAATAACTCATTTAAAAGATGGGATCTTTATATCTTAGTCCAAATATGTAAAAGAGTTACTCAAAAATTTTAGCATGGAAGAAGCAAAGCCTGTTGGTACACCTATGGTGACCGGATGTAAACTCATATAGAATGATGAATTCCCTAAAGAAAATCAAACAAGGTATAGATTGATGATTGGTGTGGATTTATCTACTTGACTCAAACAAGACCAAATATAATGAATGTTGTGTGCATGGTTGCTATATTTCAAGCTAATCCTAAAGCGTCCCATGTGACTGTTGTGAAAAGAATATTCAGATATCTAAAAGGGACAACTGATCTTGGTCTTTGGTATCCTAAGGATGATGATCTTACTCTAAGTGCTTTTACAAATTCTGATTGGGCAGGAGATATAGATGACAATAAGAGTAGCAGTGGTGGTTCATTCTTCTTAGGTAAGAAGCTGGTATCTTGGTTAAGAAAAAAAAAAACTCAGTTTCATTATCTACTGCTGAGGAAAAGTACATTACTATTGCAAATAGTTGTACCCAAGTATTATGGATGAAGAAAATGTTGAGAGATGTTAGAATTGAGTCTGAAGAACCCATTGCTATACTCTGTGACAATTCAAGCGCCATTAACATTTCTAAGAATCCAATATTGCATTCAAAGACAAAGCATATATCTATCAAGTATCACTTCTTGAGAGACAAAGTAAGTGACAAAGAAGTTAGACTAGAGTACATACCTACCAAAGAGAAAATTGCAGATATCTTTACAAAGCCATTGCCTAAGGATAATTTCCGCTCCTAATCAGAACTAAGATTCATGTATTTGCATCAGTCCATGAATTCATTGCTATATCATATCCCAGATTGATGTTGAGGTGAATGCTACTTAGGGGAAATAGTTAGATGTTTTCAAGATTGAAATCAGAGCATATGTACCTTTTCCATTGATTTAAAAGGGGGAGAGAAGCAATGTGAAAAAATTGGAAAGAGGAAGGAAACATAAAGTGCACAATTTCAGAGGGAGATTGTTGAAGAAGAGTTAGTTGGGTTGATGGTATTATTTTTCACATCATGTGTTGCCATCAATGCTGAAGGGGGAGATTTTTGGATGTTGTGGTTGTGTTGTTGATATATTTTTTTCATTGATGTCAACACTATTAGAATTTTAATCTGCTTAAGGCTGTATACGTTGAGGAGATTGAGAAAATTGTTAAAAATATAGTACAGGCAGCCAGTGGAGTTGAGAAGGTGAGAATGTTGGAAAGCTCTATGTGTTGAAGATTTGAAGGTGCGCTTCAAAGGGCTTGGTGTTGAACCTTTCTAGTATGTTGTCCAGAATTTTCAGTGGTGTGCATGAAGTTTTGTGGAAGTTATGATTATCTATGTGCCTATAGTTATTCACTCTATGTAGATGTTGTTCTTCATCAAAGTGTATGAAAGTATGGTAATCTCATGTGTTTCTCATGTGACTATGATGTTCATGGATGAGTCTAGATCATGATATATCCTTGGTTTACGTCTATAGTGATTGGAGTGTTCATGATCAAAGATTTTTCTGATATGTGTCTGAGTGTTCATGTTCTTGGCCGACATTGTGGTACTAGCATGTTGTGGATCCATGGGGATAAATATATCTTATTGTTTGGAATGTTTGGATATGTTTGTTTGCATCCTCACTATGTTATGGCTGACTTGTGTTGGTACACATTGAAATTTATTCATGTATCAAGGCCGGCAGTTGTAATTTATTTCTTATTTGTGGCCGACAAATACGTGTAGCGGATATATATAAAGACTATTTTCCTCATTTAGAGGAGTGGTCAAGTGTACAAGTGATGTACAAGTGTGAATAAATGTTAGATCATTTGAAGCAGAGTGTGGAAGAGTTTGAAGAGGTTTCAATTGGTTAATGTGATTTTTTGGTAATCATAGGTTGGCCTTTATGGTTTACAAAGCATGGGAAGTTGGTTCTACAAATGGAGTTTCAAAGTGTTGGAAGTGAATAAATAGTGGCTTCCCACTCAAAACAACAAGCTAAAACTCATTATGTTCATTAGATTTTTTTTTTTTATGATGCTTGGAATCGTACTCTAAAAAGGAGTTAAAAGAAATAGCAAGAGAGGAAAGGGTTAAGAGGAGCTAATCTAAATCTAAGCTATGAATGAATAGTAATAATGGAGGTTGCTATAGTAGACAAACTTCCCTAAACTGAGTTTTGCTTGACCAAGGGAAACCTACAACTACACAAAACCAGTGCAATCTCGTAAGGTCTACTAATTTTCAGATTTTGCATTCACTTCATGAACATACAATTGAACTAAGTTGCAACAATGAAATAAATAAGCCCAAGAAAACTTTACATAGTAGTTTTTCATCAATAAATGCCAAAAGTATGGGCTGGAAGTCCATCAAGTACCATAATGCCAACCATTATCAAACCGATTCAAGAAACTAACAACTAAATCTAATATGGAAGTTGAATCATGCATACATATTGAACAAACTCAAAAAAAACACCCAAATCCTTGCAATGCTTCTCTCTATTGCTGCAATATTCCCTTTACACCAATTCCCCAACACTTTAAAAATGAGGGGAAAGCCCCTATTTATAGTTTTCCAAAGCCCAAATGAATGGCTAGAATTCATTTCCATTGTGTGGTCTATATTCATTACAAGTTAGGGTTTCAAATACCCCTTATATATATATATATATATTTAAAATACATCTTTGTTCTTTTCCCTATTTTTTCCTTTAGTGGTCCTAACATTGTAGCAATTTTTTCTTGTAGCTATTTTCTGGGCTGTAGCTGAAAACTGTGAAAGCTGCACTTTGTTTGATGTATTTACAACATTATTTCAACCAGCCAAGTGCATCTTCTCACATATTTGTATGGCCAAAGGGTAGATATGTCACTCCTGATCTCAATGTATAGCTCCTGATGGGTCATGATCGTGTGATGACAAACAAAACAGCTCCATCTTGTTTCTGATTTCATTGGGCAACCATTAGACTCCCTGGCATTGACTTCCTCTGGCATATTGTCATGGGTTTATCGATCTTCTTTTGACAACTCATCTATTGTTTAGGCAATCATCCCTTCCCAAGAATCTTCATTATCTTAGGAATGCTTTCGTAAGTGAACAAGTGAAGGCATGTCCCTATCATGCATCATCTGAATAGGTGATCTCTAATCATCATTTTATTTGTAGACCTAGTAGGCAACATGTAGATCCCCATTCAGATTGCATATTTTAAGAATCCATCTCCCTTTCCCCTTTAGATCAAGCCTAGAATTAAAATTCCCCTTAACAAACTTATTTTCATCACAACATCATAGGCGGGCACATCATGAGTAATTTCCTTTGATAACAGGTTCCTTTGGAAATCCTCATTTTATAATTAAAGCCCTACAAAAAACAATGAATTAAATTAGTCCTATGCAAAAACATCCATAATGATATGAAAACCTTTCAAATCCCTTGTGAAAGTTACTTGGTCCACTTTAATAATTCACTTTAGAGTCAAGGGGGAAGTAATATTCGCATGACCCACTCACCCCACCAAGATCACCAGAGCTCGATCATCCCTCTTATATGAATAAGTAATAGCGGGCAAATAAAACTTTGCTAATCACGATAATGAAACTTAATTTATGCTAATCAATTCCTTTGGCATTTCCTTAAATAGGGGGAATACCTTAAGTAAAGTAGAATATGCATTCAATCCTAAACACTCCCCCTCCAAGAATACCCAAGAGTTGTCAAGGAAAATGTGTGGAGCCCCACTGTGCAATGGTCATAATGAAAATGTCCTTAAGAAGATAGCCACCTAGGCTGCGGCTCCCGCAGGTGAGAAATTTTTCATGGTGGGAAGAGGAAATGCTACATTGAAACAAATGGGGTGGCACCCTCAAAACAAATTATCTGAAATTTGCGAGAGGGATGGAGCGGAAGGCATAGTGAGATCGTCGTTAGTGAGTGCCAACAAAGAGGAAACAACCAAAGAAACCATGGGCTCCACAACGGGTTATGCCGTCGGCGATGGGAGTGTAGGCGGCAGTTAGAGGAATGTCGTTAGGTGACAAAATTGGAAGCCATAGGCTTGCATACCATATAAACAACTAAATGTTTTTTTTAAAAGGGCTTGGAGGTATTTAATTCAGAGGTGAAGATTTCACGATCCCTAGACATTGCTACTCGATTGGCTACCTACCACTAGCGGATTAAACATTCCTCCTTATTCCAATATTCTACACTTATTATTTCTTCATGGTTGTCTTTGGATGACTCCTTATATTGATATATTACCTCAGATCTTGGAACAAACACCAATGTGGAGAATAAATTTCAGAGAAATCACATAGGAATAGTGGTGTAGGAGCTGGGTATATAATGCTCGTGACACTATCGTTTCTTGTTTCATGCTTTCCCTACAAAGATCATCACTAATTACCATGCACCGCTCACAGCTCCATATCACTCTCTCTTTGTCATTTGAATTTTTAACTCAAATCATTCATGGTGTTCCTTTGGTATGCAAGCATGTAGCATCATAGTGCTAGAAGAAGTGTGTTGCAAGGAGAAGCTTACGGGAGGCCATCATAAGAGAATTGTTCCAGACGGCCAAGAAGGTGACAACACCTGAAACAAAGAAGTAAAGTACACCATCGTTGATAGTAAAGAAGTCATTTCATGAATGACAAACTAGGTTGCGAAGCCCACAGAGGAGGCCGTCATGGGGTGAATCATGCAAGTGGTAGCCCATGGGAAGCTACAATGGGAATGTCATTAAGGTAATGACACCTTGATAACTCCCTTCCAAGCTGCAGAATCTATAAGCATAGGCTTTGTTGGGTAAAACTTAAGACCACCAACCTTGAAGCGATTACATCATGAGTTTGCAAAGAGCATGAGGATGGCACACTTGTTTCAACATATGATAGGTTGAAAGCCCACATACAACAATAATGTGCATGAAGATTCCAACTTGAGGTGTCTCCTCTTCCTAATCCAGTCCATTCATTGGTGCCTTTTTGATCTTGATTTGGGGATTACAGTCATTATTCAATATCGTTGCCACCAGCTAGGCCGATAGAACTATGAGAGGCTTGGGACTTATTTTTTTCGTAGGATCTCCATTGGATTTAGTCTTTAGGGCTTATAAGATGAACAAGGGATGACTTTGGTCATAGTAGGCTCCACATGGTGTATGTCTATCAAAATTAATGTAGAGGATCGGTGGCGGGTTACAGTAGCATGGAAGCCATGTATGACAGTCGCTTAAAATGGTGGAGAAGATAACAACTCCCTCCTACAAGAGATCTGCATAAAGTGAGAGCAAAGAGCATAATGAATGAGGTCATGGTTGAAGTAGAGTCATTCAGTCAGCTTTGTGAAGTGTGACATACATGAGGGAGATGCCCACTACTAGGGTGAAGATACGTTTTTGAAAGAGCATGATATTAGCGATCATTTGCATCATGGTCACTCTACCCGCTTTTTGTCCTACCTACTACACTCGATGAAACCATCTTCGAGAGCCATACTTATTATCTTAATAATAACATAAATTCTTCTCCAAGATGCATAGAATCATGCCAATTTAATTCATAAAGACCTCCCCCTCCATTTACTGAATACACCATGTGGTTAGTCCTTGGCGTGCAATTTATCATTTTCAATTCTTTAAGCTCTCAATCGAATGAGGCTTTGCGATTTCCATATTATCATTTGAAATTGAACTTCTCAAAAAAATAGAGAGGAGTGGAGACTTGATGTGAAGAATTGCAGTGATTAGGTCATGCAGGTGAAGAAGGGTAGGGTGTCATCATGGGAAATACATTAAGGGAACGATGGGAGATAAGCATGGACCTACATTGTGACCTCCACATGGATGATGGCCATCAGCGCCAATCTCAAATATCATCATTTGTAAAGTGAAAAGCTCAGTTCCGTCCTTCCCCAATAACCAACACCAACTTAGAATTGCACATTCACGAACACCACACAATCACCTCAATATTAGCTTGGAAAGAATGAAATGAAAGTTAGAAGTGAGCATGCTGGCTGTAGAGAAGTCATCAGGGAGGACCATTATAAGCAGTGAGGAAGTTTGTAGCTTCTATAACAAAGAAAGCCTACGAGATCCAATGCGGAGAACCACCCTGAAGATACCACTAAGAACGTCATTTAGGAACAACCGAGTGAGTGATAGCCATGGTGTGATGAAAGTCCAAAGCGAAGGGAATGTAGACGAATTAGGCAGGCATGCTACGTATGAGCTCCATTCTGTAAAAGTGGGATGATGGATGACAACCACCGTGAGGAAACTCGCATATCATAAAACAACACTGGTAGGTTGAGGGTTTGCGAAGTGGGGAGGTAGCATAAATTCACCATTATGAAACGACATTGAGATGACAACCTCCCACAAGTGGTAACCCACGAGGACAGACTCACCGAAGAGCTTTGACTTAAGATTTCACCCGCAACCTTTAGGTTTCATTCTAGGGAAGAGGTATAGTGCCTCTCGTGATACTACTCTATTATGATACTGTGTGGATATTGTTATGTTTGTTTCATACTCATGATTACGTTGGTGATTGTTTCACATTTTTTACTTATGTGTTTTGTTTGGATGCACATGATATTGTTTTATGATGTTGATGGTATAATGATGCATGGTGTTCGTCTTTACCTGATTTTGCAATATTGTGTGGTTATGTAAATTGTGTAATACTCATTTCATGATATTTTTGATGAATGTGCTATTGCTTGAGGTTCAGGTGAGAGGGACGGTGTTGCATCGCTCATCCGTGAGCGCCCTACCACACTGTAATTCTCTCTCATGATGTGTATGGAATCAGATATATATATATATATATATATATATATTGCTTCGACACTTGTGTTTTTATGTAGGGTTGTAGGTACCCAAGCCTCGATTCCATCTGCACTGGCAAGACAGGGAAAGCCTCATAAATACCCAATGAATATGACATGGTTTAAAGATTTGACAAGGAAGTGTCCCCATCCACGTCTATTGTCCCATCAATGTTTGACGATGTCATTTGTCAGTATTTCATCATGTATTATATTGAACTGTTTTATGTCGATCGTTTCAAGTCATAAATCTTGATGTGCTTATTGTTTTATTTAGATGTGTATCATTATTAATAATTGGATAATTAATGTGTTTTTTTAGTATTGGGCATAGTCGTTGTTTATGCTCATTTAGGCCTTGTTTTGAGCTTCATAGCTCATTTTTATAATATGGATTTAATTATAGTAATAAATTAAATTATTAATTTATTAAGGGGATCTTAATAATTAAAATATTAAATTAATGTACATATTATAATTATATTGAAATGCAAATGTAAAACAAATTTGCATTTATAAATGATGGTTATTTTAATTTAAAATAAAGTGGATTGATAATCCACAAAGTTTAAATTTAAATTTAAATTATTTGATAAATTTTAAATTTTAATTTTAAATTATTTGATAGAGGGATGTAATAAAATATTATCCCCTAAAGTAAAGTTTTTAAAAACAAAATAAAATAATAAATAACAACTATGTGTATACATATTTATTTTAAAAAAATTTACCCACCCATATTTGATTAAGCATGATACCATTAAAATAATGAAATAAATATCAAAATTATTTCCCGGCAATCAAGATTAGTACTCTGGAAGGAAAACGAGAACTTGGGGAAATTACAGAAGAAAGGATAGTCTTAATTTATCATTTTAAAGAAACAAATATAAATTTTTAATTATTTTGAAATAGACAAATGTACAGGCTAAGAATTTTTAATATTTTAATGATCTTTTTATAAGTGAAATGTTAAACGTAAATAAGTATTGTGTTTACTGTTAGGTACATTTAAAAATTGATTTATTTTTAGAATCAAAAATTTATTTCCTAATACATTTAAATTAGATTTATTTTCAAAGTACATTCAAAATTAGTTTAACTACAAATTAGTTAAAGTTAAATTTATTTATAAAATTCCTTTACTATTAGATTTATGATTTGCGTAAAGGTTATATTTTTTGATTAAAATTATTTGCATAAACAAACAGGTTACATTCAAATTTAATTTACTATTTTAAAGCAACAAATATATATAGGTTATATTTTTAAATTTAAATCATTCTAAATAAACAAATGTTCAGATTGGGAATTTTAAAATCAAGAGGGATCTGATGGTATACATAATATAGTTTTCCAAAGTGCTTATTTAATTAAAATATATTATGATGGAAATGCTTTTAATTATAGTGGATTATTTAATTATTTATTACATAATCTTTAATACGATTGGATTATGATCACGTCTAAATGAATGGGTATTATAGTCGTCTTTGAACATGTTTAGATGGTTATTTTGTTTATATTCTGAGTACTTTTTGGAATTGATTTCTTATGAATGCTAGTAGTTCCTTGATTGGTCATGTTTTCCTCTTGTTTTATTTCGTTATTGAGGTGATCTTTATTTATAGTCATGTTTTGGATGAGTTGGGAACCCGTAAATGTTTAACTCACTTCCTTATGATAAGCCTTTCAATAAGTTTTGAGTGTAATTTGTTAGGCTTCCAGAGGCAAAGGGAAACCCATTGTGTGTTGCATTTTATCATGATTAGATCTTTGAGTTCCATGGATCGTATTATTTTTCTTGAGCTCTCATGGGTGTACCATGTTCCATGAGCTCCCTTGCCTTTGGTTATGACTATGAGTGAGATGGTTCATGCCTCACATGTGCTTTCATTTTGTGGCTTTTATGTTTAATACACCCCTAGTGGTTATGAGTCTTATTTCAAAAATTGTTGGGGAGGGTAGCTCTTCATGGGGGTTGGTGCACAAAGGGGTTGTCAAGGTAACCCATGGAAGTGTTTCCTAAACAAGTGATAATAAAATTAATGAACTAGTGGGTTTGGTTAGTTAACATTTAATCAAGATTAATTATGTGCCTCACCCATACCGTTAGTTCTTTCTCAGGCTAAGGATGGAGTGAGAAGACCTAGTTGGTAAGATCGCTACCTTGTCCTCACAAAAGGTAAGAGATCTCCCATGAGACACCCTATTGAGTGATGCCTACAGATAGGCAGTTAGGATAACCATAGATGGAGGTGACACCTTGTGATAGGTTGTCTAGATAATCCATGAAATTCCATGCGATGACACTCTCCCACAATACCTGTTTACTTTCCCTTGCTTGGCAGCCTCTGGAGGTGTTGATGTACTTGTTTGATGTTGCTTTATGTCAAGTATTAGTGTTAGCCTTGTCTTCTTGACCTTTTTTGGATGTGGATCCTTTCTTGTCATCTCCTAGCACGGGGGGTGGACCTTCGGGTCCATGTGGTCGGGTATAACGTGCTATGCACCCCATTGGGTTCCCAAGTTGTGTTCATGATGCAGAAGTGGATGTAGTCTCCAGAGCTTCACTTGGTTGAAGACTATCCCACATTTTGTATCTTATTCTCCATTATGTATGATTCTTGTACTCCATTTACTCTTCTCGTTGATATATGGGAAGCATCATGTAATATATGGTTGAATCCATGATATGTTGTATCTATGGAAATATGCTCCACAATTATAATATTAAACTATGAATTGAATTGTAATAATATGAGGTATCCTTACTTCCTTTTGTTCATAGTTGGCTGCATGTACCATTATTTTATCTTGTGATTGTGTGTATTTGTTGTTATGTTCTTGGCATTATCTTAAGCAATGTTGTTGGTATGGGTTTTACATTTAGTAATGCCACCATATGTACCCTAGAGGATGTAGATGATTTTGTAAATGTACAATGGCTTTTCATGTAATGTACATACATATTCGTCTTATAAATATTTCTCTTTAAAAAAAATAAAAAATTGTGCAGCGTTTGCTGTCCTTTGGGGTTCACATGGGGGGGCGTTACAAGAGGTATATGTGTGGTCCACACGGAAGGGTGACATAAAAGCTCAGTCATTAAACAATGACAGTTGGGTGAGGGCAAGCCACAAGAAAAGGCATGAGAACATTTTAGACTTAGGCAATATTGGAGTGTGTCAGGCCCACCTCAGTAACCACAATGATAGAGACCAAAAGATCAACAACAGAACCTGTCATACGGGTTAGAGTCAAAGGTCAGCCACTACCTAGTGGAAAAATGGAAGCAAAAACTCGCATGAGAGAACCCATTACTGAGGGTTCATTAAACTTGAAGGATGCAACAACAAAAGAAAATGTGGGGCTGCCCTGCAAGTGGACGCCAAGGCTTAGCTATAGGTGGATGGTGGAGAACAATGAGAGGACACTCAAAATTGTGGGTTTGCAAGGCCCAATGGAGGCTAGAGCAATAAGAAAAGTGAAACCCATAGGACCCAACCCACAGAGTGAACAACTTAGTGAAATTCAAGCAGGTGAATCTGGCCAAAGGCGATTTAATTTTTTTCAGGCTTGTGGCCAACTTGGCCTCAAAATTAGGGGTGTACAAAGAAAGGTGAGAGAAAATCAACTTGTTGGGAGCAAGAATGACCCATCAATAGCGTAAAAGAGGGGGTCCCTGCCTCAGTGGGGCATGTGTGCAAAACATGGACAACACATACCAATGCACAAATGACTACAAATGAGGACAGCTAACATAGTGTGCATTAAAAATGAACCAATTTCATGGATATGGGTGTTGGCATGTGGATTCTAGTGTTGTCATTGATGGCAACCTAAGTCGTTGATCTGGTCCATAGTTTAGTATTTGTTCATACTAGTAGACAGAATGAAGAACAAAGTATCTAGTTAATTGTAAAGATGTCAATTTGTGTACTTCATCGGACTAATATTTTTAGTTGTGGATCTCAAAGAAAGGTATGTTGATGTTAGTACTATCTTATCCAATAAGTATCTTGGTGCATATTCACTAGTGTACAATCTAGGAGATTCGGTGCATTGATCTTCTAGTTATCTATGCTAGAAGGTTGACTTGGTGGATATAGCTATTGCAGATGTCTAAGGAGTAATTGGTTAAATTTTTTTGTGTTTGAACATGTTTATTTGGGTCCTCACTATGCTATGACTGAATATGGGTGATCCACATAAAGAATTAGTTATGGATTTAGCCGATGGTTGGAAAGTATTTTATGTTTTATTAAAGCTGACATATGGATGATCAAATCTTTGGTAGAAGATATATATGTGAGATTGGTTGTATCATTTTAGAGAAGTGAATGTGTGAGATGCGAAGTATGTTAGTGTTTGGTGCAAAATTTAGAAGGATAGTGATGCAAATTTATCTATGTATGGATTTATGAAGTGAATTGTAGAGCATAGTATAACGAAGTGCAAAATAAGATAGAAGGTCCAGAATCTTATCTTTGAGCCTAACCGAAACTAAAACCTGGAATAAGTTGATGTTATAACTTCAGTTCAAACCTTCATATGGTCTTAATCTAAACATTTTTTAAGGCAATGAGCCTTTCTATTTTGAGTAGTGAGCTCTAGGCAGTGAGCCTGAATGCAATGCATTCCCTTTTTGTAAAACTTATATTTGAGTACTCAAATTATGGATTGACCTCCACCATAGTTTTTCCCCTAACAAGGTTTCCACATAAAAATCCTTGTGTTATGGTGTTTTGGATGATTACTTTGTGTGTTTACATATTTCCTTTGGTTTAATGTTGAAATGGTTTAAATATCAGATTAATAAAGTTCAAATTTGCAGAACACTGATTCATCCCCCCTCTTAGCATTCCTTTGAGTCCAACAATTGGTATTAGAGCTTAGTTCCTCAGAAGAAGTTTAGCAGCTTGAGGTAGATCTTGGAATGTAATAGACTCTAGTAGTCTTCAACAATAACTTCTGGTGGAACTTGATGACCTTGATCGGTCTAAAGCGAAAGTCCTAGAATTGAAAGAAAATCTTAGGGATGTTGAGAAATGCATTCAGTCATTGAAGGATCAGATTGTTAAATCCAGGGAAAAGAGGAAGGATCTTTGTGATTAGATTAAGCAAAAAGAGAGTGAAAACATGGATGATTCTCACCTAAATCAAACCTTGAAGGAAATAACTAAAGAATGTGAAAATATTGCCAGAGACAATGCTACCCTAAGACATGAGATGGAATCTATGGTGATGAAGCTGACTAAGGAGATTGAAGAAAGGAAGAAGAATGAGGAGAACCTTGCTCAATCCTTAAAAGAAAAATCTAATGAATGTAGAAGAGCAAATGGATAATTCAGTCAGTTGGAGAGTGAACTACTACAATCCAGAAACAATGAAGAAGAACTTGAAAACAGATTTTATCCTCAGGAATGAAATTACTATTGCAAATGAATATAAGGAGAAGTTTAAGATTAACTCAATTAAGCTTGTTGAGCTAACTCAAAATCATAAGAGTGGACATGACAAGTGAGGTCTTGGATATGAAAAAGGAGAAAACTCTAGATCTGGACAAAATAATTTTAGGCAAGGTAACCAGATGAACAAAGGTAAAAGGTATCCGATAAGACAACCTAATGCTCAAAAGTTTAATGGATATTGTTTTTCTTGCAATAAATTGGGCCATATGGCTTCTTAGTGTAGAAGTAAAATGAAATCAATTAATCCATCATTCTCTGTCAGTGTTTCAATTGCAAAAAAAAAGGTCATTAAATCAATTGAATGTAGAAATGTGTCAAACTACTCTATTAGTAGAAGGAATGTTGAATGCTATACCTATGGAAGAATTGGGCATATTTCTAATCAATGCAAATCAAAAGGAAATAAATGTAATTATTGGTATGGACAAGGAAATAATGTGTGCTACAATTGCAATAAATATGGTCACATTGCAAGATTCTGCAGAAACAAAAATATGGATAGAAGAGGTCCGGTATACAAAGGAAAAAATACATAGAAAGATGTTAAAGAAAAAGGAAAAGTGACTGCGGATGAAATAAGAGATCAAATGAAGAATACATGGGTAAGAAAGCTCGAGTCTGATGCAGGAAATAGTTCTATAATGGAACCTACCTCTGGTAATTCCTCCAAAAAATTATTTCAGGCCATTGGCCTAGGGGGAGTTTTTCAAGAAAATCCTTTTCCCCTATCCGTAGCTGGTACCAGAATGCAAAATACTATCAAAAATTTGTATTAATGCTATGCAGAGGCTTTAGAAAACATTCACAAGGAAACTCAAAGAAATCATAGGTCCACAGAAGAATTTTTCTCTTGTTGTCTGAGAAAATAGGGTATCTGGAATACCTAGGGAAAAATAATTTATTACAAGTGTGTGAGCTATAAAAGACAAGTTGAAACTCTCATTTGTCACTTTGCATTGAATATGAGAAGAAGGTGAGTGCTCTACAATAGAATTTAGAAGGAGTGAAGATAATTCGGTGGTGAATTTCTAAATCCATCAAGTACTTCAGTTGTTTTTTGGATTTTCCATATAATTTGGTGTGCGGTTGATAAACATAAGTACGAAAGGAAAAATGGAACAAATCAAAGGGAAAATCAATTTAGATGAATACAACAATGAGAAGATTATAGCCGTAAGAAATCTGTTGTCGCTTGATGAATTGAAATGGGTAAGAGAAGCCAAACACAAGAATTTGGACATTTGGAATGAGTTTCCCTATTTCGAGAATGCATAAATCATTAAATTCATCTTGAGAAGATTGAATGATGACACTTTGATTCTGGACAAACCCTACATCATTTCAAAGGAAGTAATTGGGAATTTGATTAGATTATGCAAAGTTGGGGATATACCGAAAAATAAATCCATTCGGAATAAAGAAGTGAAACCCTAATCAAAGTTATTGGAGATCAAAGGGCACTAATAATATCAACAATCAAAAACCTTGTGACAAGGTACATTGTGCATGGAGTATCATATAATTTGTTTTTCAAAAATAGAGAAGGAGCAACCTCAGCTGGTGTAGTTAACATCTCTCACAAAATGATAATGGAAGGTTAGGACTTTGACCTGTGTGGACTGCTAAAGGATCAACTAATGAAGAATGTGAAATTAACAAAGATGTCAGATTACCCTTTCAAGTTTGGTACTCTGGTCATATGTCTAGTAATGTACTTTTTGAGTTGCTTATCGATGAACAACAATGTGATATGGAAAGTAAATGAACCGGTGTGCAAACAAATATACACACACTCTAAGAGTTTGAATAATTGTGATCAATAATTTGGAAATTTCTTTAAGAGTTTACTAGGAAAGTGTGGCTCAGTTGGTATTTCTCTTCCGGTAAGAGAAATTGAAGTTGGTTCCTCTTCTGGTGAGATGGAGAGAAAGAAGAAAAGAGAAAAATAAACTATTGACTGTACTCCTATGAAATACAAGATTACAAAAATTGAAGGAAAAGGAAAGGAACAAGAGATTTTGGATATACCAGATGAGGAATCCAATGAGGAAACTGAGGACACATAAGGAAAAGAACTAGAATCAGCCGAAACAGAACAAGAAAAGGAAATGACAACAACAAGTGAAGAAGAAGATGACTTGGCAAAAGAGAAGCTACTGCAACTTATTCATAAGGAAGGTGGAATGCAGAAAATTGCTCAATTATGATCCATCAAACCCTCATATGATCAGGATATGATCTTAAGTGTACTAAATACTCATGTTGTGCACAACCAGATCAAATTGGATAGTTTGTAGAATATTTTACGTGAAGAAATGATTGAATGCATTGAGGAAACTATGGACTCTGAGTCTCAAAACAAAGAAGAAGGAGAAGTAATATTACATTTGAAGGAGTAGTTCATGATATTGCTTACCAAGTTGAAAAAGAAAATGAATGAGCTGAGGCAATACATAAGTGCAGTAAATAACATCTATAACTATTGCATCCATTGTCCTTATGCAGTTGGGAAATATAAGGAGAAGTTGGAGCAAATTTAAACAAAATTAAATGGGATTGGAAAATGTTTTGATATGTTTCAGGATCAAGATGGTACAATTAAGAAAAGGACTCAAGAGCTACAGTCTAAGCATAAAAAAGTTTAATTCACTAAAACCAAACTTGTGGACACTTTTTGGAAAGTAAAGGACCTAACTAAATGCAGATTGGAACATATGGTTGAGATATTGAGGAAAGGTGAGAAACTAGAGGATGCGATCAAAATTTTGGAATACCTCACCGAGATTGTCATAGGACATCTAAGAATAAAAACATGATCATAATAATTGGGATTGTAATAGAATCTTGGAAGAAATTTCTTCCGGAGATGAAAGAAAATCACAAGATAATTTTCTAACTCAAGTAGCAGCTGTTCTTTTTAAAAAAATTGAATCAGTTTTGAATTTTTGGTCATACTTCAAAGGGGAATATTGAATACGTATTTTTCATTGATGTCAAAGGGGGAGAGAGAGTAGTGAAAAATGTCTCATCAATCTCAGGGGGAGCTATGTTTTGAAATTTTGAAGTTTGGAAGCGTACTCATATTGGTCTTGACACTTAGTCATTTTTCATTAAGTGTTGCCATCAATTCCAAAGGGGGAGATTGTTGGAATATGGCTTCTAGTGTTTTCATTGATGACAACCTAATTCATTAATCTAGTCCACAGTTTAGTATTTTTTTATACCGACAGATAAAATGAAGAATAGGGTATCTGGTTAAAGGTAAAGATGTCAATTTGTGTACTTCACTGGACTAATATTTTTAGTTGTGGATCTTAGAGAAAGGTATGTTGATGTTAGTACTATCTTATCCAATAAGTATCTTGGTGTGCATTCACTAGTGTACGATCTAGGAGATCTAGTGCATTGATCTTCTGGTTATCTGTGCTAGAAGGCTGACTTGGTGGATATAGCCATTGCGGATGTCTAAGGAGTAATTGTTTAAATGTTTTTGTGTTTGAACATGTTCATTTGGGTCCTCACTATGCTATGACCAACTATGGATGGTACGCATAAAGAATTAGTTATTGATTTAGCCGATGGTTGGAAAGTATTTTATGTTTTATTAAAGCCGACATATGGATGATCAAATCTTTGGTAGCAGATATATATGTGAGATCGGTTGTATCATTTTAGAGAATCAAATGTGTGAGACGTAAAGTATGTTAGTGCGTGGTGTGAAATTCAGAAGGATAGTGGTGTGAATTTATCTATGTATGGATTTATGATGCGAATTGCAGAGCAGAGCATAGTAGAGCATATCATATCATATCATAGCAGAGCGAAGTGCAAAATCAGACACAAGGTCCATAGTTTGATCTATGAGCCTAACCGAAACTATAACCTGGCATAAGTAGATTCTATTACTTCAGTTCAAACCTTCAGATGGTCTTAATCTGAACATTTTTTAAGGTAGTGAGCCTTTCTATTTTGAGCAGTGAGCTCTAGGCAATGAGACTGAATGCAAGTGCATTCCCATTTTTGAATACTTATATTTGAGTACTCAAATTTTGGATTGGCCTCCACATGGTTTTTCCCCTAACAAGGTTTCCACGTAAAAATTATTTGTGTTATGGTGTTGTGGATGATTACTTTGTGTGTTTGCATCTTTCCTTTAGTTTAATTTTAAAATGGTTTAAATATCACATTAATAAAGTTTAGATTTGCAGAACACTGATTCACCCCCCCTCTCAATGTTCCTTTGAGTCCAACAATGGGTAGTATACATTTGATTCATCCCAATAAAATCAATAGGTTGTACACACCTACAAACTATATAACTCATAGATCCAAAAAAAAAAAAACATGCAAACTCATCATCACATTAGTACCAAAAAAACTAATATATCAAATAAGAGAATCTTGTAGAACTCAAAAATTAAGCACCAATTCAACCACATATATATTTTTTCAAACATATCCAAAAATGACTAACGATAATCAAGGGAAAATAAAGTATCCATGAGATAAGAACAACATTATAAAAGTAAACCACACCACCACCAACCAACAAAATACACAATCATATCATGCAAATTCTCAACTATAACTATATATCCATGAAACCATAATCATCACCATCATTATACCAACACTCAACTATAACCATGACAAGACTTGAAATCTCACCACATGCCAAACCATGTTCTAAAACTAGAGGAAAACCTGTGTATGTGTCACCATCAAAGTCTAAACTTAAAACCTCTATAAACCTATATAAAGAAGTACCAAATTTGATAACCATATGTACCATTATGTATATATCATAAAAATATACTGTCAATTTATCACCTCTTGAATCATTTGGATTCTTACAAAATCACACCCAAAATCTTAAGCATCTACAAGCGATCAATCAAATAAAACACTCTCTCTACACCACAAATAAAAATACACATAATCCACTATGTAGTACACTAAAAATTCTCTCCAACTATTATTTAAAATTGAAATTTTGATTATGTATTCAAAAATTATGTGCAAAACTATGTATTTGAGGAAAATTTGACTCTATGGCCCTAAAAACTAATGAAAATAGAAAAATCAAGGAACAAAATCTATATCATTATGTAGTTCTCAAAAAGATATTCTATTGACTATTGGAAGTTTGAAATTTAACATCATAGGTGAAAGTTATGTTTGATTAAAAGATGTTACCCAATTACACTGTATGGGGTGGCAGGTTGATGGTCCTTAAAGAGCCACACTAGTGGCATGCCGATGTCATATGGGAAAAAGGACAAGTGGTGGAATCTAAAGTAAATTATAAAATACTAAAATTTTGTAGTGGATTAATTTTTAAAGCCTGTGGGGTTGGGAAGTCAGTCTCCCACAAGCTCAAGGGGCTTTGGCCTACCACCCTAGGGAGCTAAATTTGGCCATGTATTGATAGGGTTTTTGATGGTATCCAAAATGAAGTACCATACAAACTACCATGGTACATTAGGGACATGTTTGCAGATCCCCATTTACCCAAAAGTTCTTTTTATTGTAATTTTTTTCATAAATATTTTTCTTGTGTAGGAGATTTTTTTTCACCTATAGATAACTTGATGAACATAAGTTCATATGATAGCAAGGGGGTAGGGAAGTTTTTATTATTATTTCATAGTGGCCAAAATAGGAAAAAATTACATCAATCTTCATTTATTGGTCCTCTTTGATCCAATAGGGAGGTTTGTTTTGTCTTGAGATATTATTTGTTAAACTTGAAGGGTACATGATATACTAAGAGGGGGGTGAATCAATAGATCTAAACAATTCCAAAATTGTTAACTTTTTCCACAATTATCAACATATATGATTCTTCAAAACAAACCCCACATAAACAAATAAAGCATAAAGCACACACCTTGAACTTCGAACAAGTTGAAAGATAGAAAAATAGAACCTTCTATCACTTCAAACTTCTTACAAACTGAACATATCCTTTGGAAAATTGAGAAACTAATAGAGCTAGTGTAGACATACTCTCATTCTTGTACACATCTAAAAATGGTCACGGTTATTCAAACCTGTTAATTAATTAAATTTGAATTATTTAATTAATATTCTAAATTCATCTACATATAAATAAGTTTAATTATTTATTTATATTGTTCATTTTTCCAATTCTTCTAGTTAAATTAAATATTTATAAGTTTATTTAATTATTCCTACTTTCCTCTTAATTAAACTAAATAAATTTTATAATTTATTTATTTAATTATCATTTCGTTTCTAAAGTTTAAATGTTTAAATTCGAATTATGGAATATTCTTCTAATCCATCTAACATCTCACATAATTAAATATTGTAAAATATTTAATTACTCATCTTTTTCACTTCTTACACATAATTAAATATTAATTATTTAATTGTGGAAGCTTCTAAATTCATTATCACAAGAAATTAAATAAATTTATTTATTTAATTAGCAATTATCCTCAACTTTCAACCAATTCTCATAAATGAAAAGACAAATGCCATGTTTATCTCCATTTTTGAATGAGGATGGTTTTGTGGGTTAAAAACATTCTTCCACTTTCCTCTCAGCCTTCCACCTTTCTATCAACTTTTTAATCTCTCACCGTTCATCTTGACAAGTTTGAATTTTAACTGTTGATCTCCGCCAACTAGATTCTTGCCTCCAACAAATTTATAAATACAACCATTTGGTAAGTAGATTTCATACGCAGTTACTATAGTTGTATTCAAATTAGCATATCAACATTTTAGCCATATCATAGCATTTTAGTTCTTTAAGTTCATAGCTTCAATCATATAGCAATGCATATGAATTTTCAATCAATCTCATTCTCCTAAGTTGTCATTTCAACAAGCTGCTACTTGCACAATTGAGAGCCAACAACTTTAATCAAATATTTGGAGATAGAGGATGATGGGATGAATTTGAAGGAGCTACTATTGTTTAGAGTTTGCATTATGTTTTCTAGATTAGTTTCTTTCAATATAATTTCTTATTTGTGTGTTAGTTTACCTTTATAATTAATCACGTATATTCTAACAACACATTTTTGGTGCCCACAGTGGGGCATCCCCCCATTTTTAATCTTTTTATTGCAGATTTTTTTGATAGGTGACGGACTAGAGTCACACTTTAGTGCATATGAGCCTCTTTTTAGCATATCCCCAGACTATTTTAGTGCATCCCCGAACTGTTCCAGCACATACATGCACTGTTTCAGCGCATCCATGGACTGTTTTGGCACATAGACGGCCTGTTTTCATGCATCCCTTCTTGATCATTTAGCGCATCCATGGATTGTTTTGGCGCATAGATGGCATGTCTTCACACATCCATTTTTTATCATTTATAACATTTTTTAACTATTTTGGCACATTGGTGGCTTGTTTTAGTGCATACAGGGGTTGTAAAAGCAAATTCTGATTTCGACTCCATCCGCAGACAAAAAAATTCAATTCGGTTTAAAAAATAAAATGAAGCAATCCTAGGATAGAAAATTAAAATCTAGAATTTACCAATCCTAGGATAGTCACCAAACTTTATTCCATGCTGGTTAAAATGAATCTAATGTTTGTTGTGAAGCAAAATTTTCACTTAGCATAGAAAATTGTCATTTGGATTTAAAATTGAACCACTTGTTTTCTGTGATTGTTGGGTAATAGGTTTATGCTCTCCCCTTTACTGGGTAATTAGAACACCAGACTTACCTATTTCATTTTATACATTTCATGCTTTATTAAAACCTTTAGAAGGCCTCCTGTAGTGGGAAAAAGTACTCACCCTACGGGAATGACCTAAGTGGGAACAACCAAAGCTAGGTTTTCCAACCCACTATAATCAAAAGTGAATTTTGGGGAAACCCATATTCAATGGAAGTGAGCAAGATAACCATCCCCAAAATCTTTGTTCTAAAGATTGGGAGGTCTCCTAAGGGAGTTTATCTATTGCCACGCCGAACGAAAACCTTTACTATTAACCATAGTGTAGAAAGCCAACCGTGTCGGTATCCAAACATCATTTTAATCATGGTGCAAGGGGAGGGAAGAATCTTCCCCCAAGACACTCACCATATAATCGCCACAGATTTTTTTCTCAAGGTATTGAGAAATCTAACCTTGAGTATGCACTTGGAAAAGACAAAAACACGGGCGCCCTCTAGGGGGTGACACGGTTGTGTGAGTCGACGCGATTTTAAGATGTGGGTTGTGATTCCTATGATGACCTATTTGACAACTAAGAGTGAGTCTATTTGAATTGCTTATCTTGTTCAATACCTATGAAAATCTCAAGAAGATACACTCTTTATTTAGATTTTAGGATTAACAAAACAACTATTTGCTACTTTATGTTGTGTTTTTCACATTTAAATTAGATTAAGATCATCCAAAAAGATCAAACTGTCAAAACATGTCTATCTCAGAGAAATAATTAGTAAGTTTAGCGCATCCGTGCTTGGTTTCAACACATTTGTGCTCTATTTCAGTGCATCTATGTTTTTTTTCGGTGCATCTATGTTCTGTTTCGGCACATCTATGTTTTGTTTCAACACATCTATGTTCTGTTTTAGTGCAACTGTGCTCTATTTCAGCATATTTGTGTTCTATTTCAGTGCATCTGTGCTCTATTTTAGTGCATTTGTGCTATGTTTCGGTGCATCTGTGCTTTGTTTTAGCGCATCTGTGCTCTATTTTGATGCATATGTGTTCTTTTTCGGCACATCTGTGTTCTATTTCAATGCATCTGTGCTCTATTTCAGTGCAACTATGCTCTGTTTCAGCGCATCTGTGTTCTATTTGAGTGCATTTGTGCTCTATTTCAGCGTATCTATGCTCTATTTCGGGGCATCTGTGCTCTGTTTTAGCGCATTTGTGCTCTATTTCAGTGCAACTGTTCTCTATTTCAATGCATTTGTGTTCTATCTCAGTGCATCTGTGCTCTGTTTTAGCGCATCTATGTTTTGTTTCAGCGCATCTATGCTCTATTTTGGCACATTTGTGCTCTGTTTCGGTACATTTGTGCTCTGTTTTAGTGCATCTGTGCTCTATTTTAGTGCATTTGTGCTCTGTTTCAATGCATTTGTGTTTCGAGCCTAGGTAATTTTTTGACATTAAGAAAATCAGTCATCTTAGTCTAGTCTTTTTCTATGCTCAGGGTTTGGAGGTTTGCAACTTTTTCCAAAAAGTCCCTAGAGAGGAAGATTAGAAAGCCAAAGAAATCTCTCAGTTATAAGAAGTTATTGAAAAAGAGGAAATTTTTATACCAAAGTTGAAAGGTCTTGCTTGAACACATGACCTTTATTCATCGATATCATGACTTTGTTAGAGGTTTCACTGACGATAATGTTGTAGAGAATTTATACTCACGAGCCTTCTTTCAAAGAAGAGCCCTTTCTCAAAGGCACAACCACAGTCAACGTATTCATTCCTCTTATATTCCCCAACCCGCAATTGTATACTCTACTCATCCTAATCAATTTATACAATAGAGAACTCAAGCACATTAGGCATTTATCATAAATCCATCTTTTTACAAAGCTACGATCAAACTTCACAAAGTGAAAAATCATCTTTATTTTGATCTTTGGTTTAATTCCCACAAACAATATTTTCATCCTTTCAATCAGGGAATCACGAGCTAAAGATTATAAATCTCTTAATTCATAGAATCTTCATTCTATCTTGACTCTCATATCCATCAAAATTGCACTATTTCATTCTTTTGATCAAAAGTTAGTAGAAACTGGGAAAAAATATGCCTGTTGTCACGAGATCTCGAAAACACATAGAAAAAGATGAAAGAGAAAGTACAGTAAGCAAAATGGGTGATAATAATGATATGGAAGAGAATCCTTTTCATAATTCAAATACTGAAGAGATAATGGAAGAAAATCTTCAAGAAGCAGAGCAAGATCCCCAATTCCATACTCTTATGGAAAGGATTTTAGAACGAAACAAGGAAAGATATTTCCTTTCATTATCTAATCAAGGAGCTAAGTTACCTGCCGATTTTGACACAGAAGGGATTAAAGAAAATCATGAAGCCCCCCTTAATGATTTTAATGCTCTTTCTCTATAGTTAAAAGAATTACAAATGCAAATGAAAGAAATCCAAGGGGGTGCAAAAAAGAAGTATATTTTGGATGATATATGTCCTTATCCATTTGATAGGAGTCTTCAAATGATTCATTTTCCAAAACATTGCGAAATCCCTAAATTTGATAGGTATAATAAGAAAACTAACCCCATTGAGCATGTGAGGAATTTTCAAAATATGAGCTTAGAATTCGCTCATGAAGATACCTACTTAACGTGATTGTCTCCACGAAGTCTGGGTGGACAATCCACAGAGTGGCTTTCAAAGATCACTCCCCCCATTAGAAAATTTGAGGAGTTGATAAATAAAGTTATATCACAATACTCCTACAACATCCAACACCAGATAACCACGCTTGATCTTTGTAAGGTGAAACAAAAGGTAGGGGAATATTTCACCACTTTTTTACAAAGATGGAGAAGGGTATTTGCTAGTTACTCCTGTATTGTTCTTGAAACAAAAAAGATGGAGATCTTTATTGATAGTCTGAATCAAGAGATGAGGTATAGACTAAACCTTCACTGTTCTCAATCATTTGAAAAATTTATTGAAAACACGATTACTATTGAAGGTTCCTTGGTCAAGCATGGAGCTCTCAAAATCAATAAAGAGGGTTCAAATTCGTACAACAACAACAAAAAAAAAATAGTAACAACAATGACAAGTCACAATTTTGGACTTGAAATAAAAATGTTGTGAATGATGGGGTAGTAGATGCTAACAATGTGAATGTGAATCCTACCGTTCTTAATGTATCAGGTGTCCAACCTAGCAATAATGCTGGAAATTCTAGTACCTAATGTAATGTGACTAATAATTGTGGAAATAATTTCGGCTATAATCAAAATTCAAATGTGCCCAGATCTTCATATTTTTCAAATTGACAGAGTTTTACTCCCTTGGGCCAATCTTTGGAATCCATTCTCAAAGAATTATTGAATCAAAACACTATTACATTGCCACCACAAAGATATTATGAGCCTAGGGTTAAACCACCATTGTGGAATGACTCAAACTTTTGTGATTATCATAGGTGTAAAGGTCATAAGATAAATAATTGCCAAGGGTTAAAGAATGTTGTTCAGGATTTGATTGATAATTGTACCATTACGGTTGAGGGACATAATGTTAATGATGACCATCAGGAATTCAAGGATCCTCTCCCTTATTATCAAAAGGAGGAATCTTTGGGTGACAAGGGCAAGAATATTAATTATGTCCATGACACCATTATCAATCATATTTATACTGACGATCAACAAATCAATGCTATCCAAATCAAAGGTAAGCAGGAATATCAAGAAGTCAATGCTACAACAAGGGAACAAGCCCAAATCATTGTGAAAGGAAGCTCATTTAAAGTAGCAGTTCCCCTTTAAGTCAATACAATTTGGTTGATCAACTACAAAAAACATCAGCCCAAATTTCTATCTTGGAGCTCTTAAAGTTATGACCTGCACATAAGGACATTCTGGAAAAGGCACTTGTTGATAAAACTATCTCTCCTGATCTGGATATCAATAAATTTCAAGCCATGGTGGGAAAATTTTCCTCATCCGCATGTTTATCCTTTACTGAGAAGGATGACTCATCCATGACCCATCCACATAATTCATCACTCTACCTAGAGGTTATGGTTCACAAAGCTCAAATTAGACGTGTCCTAATAGATGGGGGAGCCAGATTAAATATTTGTACTTTGAAATTGGTCCTTGCTTTTGGATATTCTAAAGAATCTATAGATCCATGAAGGAAGATTACAATCAAGGAATATGATGATGAGGAAAGAGCTTCCAAAGGCCTCATCATGCTACCAATCAGAGTGGAACCTATTGTGAAGAATACCTTTTGTTAGGTTCTAGATCAGGATCTATCCTATAACATACTCTTGGGTCGTCCATGGATCAATGACATGTAAGTTTTTCCATCTACTTATCATCAATTCTTTAAATTTCCATATCATGGATAGGAAGTAACGATACTTGTTGATCACATTAGCAGTCAAACTTGCTCTAACCTAAGAGAAACTCAAGACACACTTGTCCCGCATAATAGAGAGGCTTTGGCCATCTCTACCTCCAAATATAATGAGCAAGCATGAGAAATGATAAGTAATTTTGGTGCCAAGCTAAAATTGAAAGATAATGGAGTGGGAGAATATTCTTTATCTCTCTAATCTACCCATATCTCCAAGATCCCATGGTCAACCATCAACATCCATACAATAGGCTACAGAAGCTTTAGCCTCAGCTTTAGTTCCCATCACCAAGTTTAATGGAGTATTTATCAAAGAAAATAGAATGGAAGATAGGGTTATTCTTGATTGGCTCTATAAAGATGAAGAATAATCGGTACAAAATATCAAGTTACCCGCATAATAGTATGGAAAAGGTTATGCAATCATGCAGAAAATGGGTTATGAAGGAAATGGACCTATAGGTAAGAGAAAAGAGGGTATCATTGAACCTATCCAACTAAAAACAATGCACCCAAAAGATAAGACTTGGTTAGGATATGGTGAAGATACAAAGCAAGAAGTGGTACAAAGAATGTCTAAAGAGGAGTTAACTGAAACAATCCTGAGAATTCAAGCAAATAATTCTGACACTGACTCTAATGAATATGAATGGGATGACATCTTTGATGATACATTCATCTCTGAGAAAAGGGTGGATGTCATACACAAATTCACACCCACATTCTTACAAGGGGAAAGCTCAAGGCCTCCGCTTGATTATGTTCTACAAAGTGATCATGACTCAAGTGAAACTGATTCGATTCAAAGTGAGATAGATCATCCACAGGAGGATACCATCCTAGACCTCTCCCATAATGCCTTTAATAATAGTATAAGGACTCTAACGGCCAGTGATCTTACTCATCCTAATGATCTATTTCCTTTGGTCTATCCTGAACTCATTGATTGGGAATAAATCGTACCTATTGATGTCCTAAATTTTCCCAATGACGAAACCATCATAAAATTTCTTTGTTCATCCCAACCGAAAACAAGTTTCACCAGGGAATCACAAGATCATATTTTTCAATAGGAAAGTGCCAAGCTTCTCAACTATGAAATAAATAACATAAAAGAAAGATCTAATGGTGAAAACCTAACAAAGGTAGTATTAGATCAAGAAAAGAGAAAAATAAAAAGCGTATCCAATAGTGAAAACCTTTCAAAGGCACTAGAGGATGGGAAACTTGACACTCTCCTGAAACATTACCAGGAAAGGTTTTCTATTCTAATAGAACCAACGAAGGCACTCAATATAGGTACTACGGAACAACCCAAAGTCTTGCAACTTGCCGCATCTCTAACAAAAGAGGAAATACCAAGATTTATAAAATTTCTCAAAGACAATCAAATAATTTTTGCATGGTCCTATGCGGATATGCCTGGATTAGACCCAGATCTCATCATGCATCATCTATCTATTATGTCGGGGGCAAAACCTCTGAAGTACAAACTCAAAAAAATGCATCCACATGTTGCATTATTGGTTAAAGAAGAGTTAAAGATGCTTTTGGATGTTGGATTCATTTAGTCTATCGACTATACAGAATGGATCTCCAATATTGTACCCATTTCAAATCCAGGTGAAAGAATCACAATTTTTACAAATTTCAGGGATTTGAACAAGGCATGTCCTAAAGATGATTTCCCTCTATCAAACATAGATATGATTGTTGATTTGACTGCTGGACATGTGATGTACTCATTAATGGATGGATTTTCAAGATACAACCAGATAAAGATTGCACCAAAGGATCAGGATAAATCAACGTTCACATGCCGTTTGGGTTGAAGAATGTAGGAGCTACATACCAATGTGCAATGATAACAATTTTTCATGATATGATGCATACATTCATGGAGGATTATGTTGATGATATCCTTTCCAAATCTAACACTAGGGAAGGACACATTGCTATCTTATCTAAATTTTTTAAAAGAATGGAACAATTCAAAGTGAGACTTAACCCAAAGAAATGTGTCTTTGGAGTAAAATCTGGAAAGTTGCTAGGTTATATTGTATCAGAAAAGGGAATTGAGGTCGATCCAGCTAAGGTACAAGCAATTCTTGATATGTCACCACCAAGGAACACTAGTCAACTACGCTCTTTGCAGGGATGGTTACAATCCATCTGAAGATTCATTGCCCAACTGGCGGATAAAATTTTACCATTCACTCATCTCTTACACAAGAATGTTCCATTTAAATGGGAAGACAAATGTGAAGCAGCATTTGATCAGATAAAGCAGTATCTCATGAATCCACTAGTATTGATTCCACCAGTACAAGGTGCACCACTCATATTGTATATTTCTTCCACGGAAGTGTCCCTAGGAACATTATTGGCACAAGAAGACAACTCAGGAAAGGAGCGAGCAATCTATTGCATCAGTTGAACTTTGACAAGTCATGAGCTAAATTACACTCATTGAAAAAGCTTGCTTAGTTGTAGTGTTCACTTCTTAGAAGTTATGACCTTATATGCTAGCACATACAATAAAGCTTGTGGCTAAGATTGATCCACTCAAATATCTTCTAAGTAAGGCAACCTTAACTAGCAGATTAGCTAAATGGGTCATGATCTTGAGAGAATTTGACATTCATTATGTGGATTGGAAAGCTATAAAGGGACATGTAACTGCAGATCAATTAGCAAAAGCACCAATGCCAGCAAAACACCCAATGCACATTGATTTTCCTGATGTTGATGTATTCACAACAACAATTAAGTAGTCATGGGAACTCTACTTTGATGGTTCCTACACTCAACATGGTTCAGGAGCAGGGATTCTTTTTGTTACACCTCAAGGACATACAATTCCAAAATCTAATCAGCTAATGTTCCCTTGCACAAACAACATAGCTGAGTATGAGGCATTAGTAATTGGCATGAGAATTGCAATAGACTACAAAATCACAGTTGTTCAAGTTTTTGGTGATTCACAACTTGTTATAAATCAAATCATTAATGAATACCACACTAAGGATAACAAGTTGATACCTTACAAAAGGATGGTGGACGATTTCAAGATGTACACATCTAAAAATGGTCACAAATAATAAAACCTATTAATTAATTAAATATGAATTATTTAATTAATATCCTTAAGTCATCTACATATACATAAATTTAATTATTTATTTATATTGTTCATTTTTCCAATTCTTCTAGTTTAATTAAATAAATAAGTTTATTTAATTATTGCTATCTTCCTCTTAATTCATTAAATAGATTTCACAATTTATTTATATTAATTATCACAAATTTAAATTATAAATTTAAATGATATTCTTCTTTTCTCCATAATTAAATATTTCCAATATTTAATTAAAACACTTTCTTTCTAATTCTTTATTCTTTCCACATAATTAAATATTCTAAAAATATTTAATTAGAAACTTTCTTCCTCTCATATTTAATTAAGTATTTTATATATTTAATTAAATCGCTTTTTATCATCTCTCACACATAATTAAATATTATTTATTTAAATTATGGAAACATCTTCCATCTTTCTCTTAACCTTCTATCTTTTTTTCAGCTTCTCGATCTCTCACCGTTCATCTTAACAGGTTTGAACTCAACCATTGATCCTTGCCAACTGGATTCTTGCCCTAAAAAATCTATAAATACAACCCTCTTATGAGTTGAGAGGACACATCGAATCTTAGATTTCATACACAATTACTATAATTGCATTTCAATATTATCAGCATTCTAGCATCATAGCTTTTCGGTTTCATAGCTTAAATCATTTAGTAATGCACATGCATTTTCAATTAATCTCATTCTCCTAAGCTGCCATTTCAACAAGCTGCTACTTACACAACTGAGAGCCAACACCTTTAATCAGATCCTTGGAGATAGAGGACGATGGGATGAATTTGAAGAAGTTGTTAGAGTTTGCATTTATGTTCTTTAATTAGTTTTATTTCAATATAATGTCTTATCGGTGTGTTAGTTTATTGTTTGATCAATCCACATTTTCTAACAACACATTTTTGGCACCCACCGTGAGGCATCCGCCCATTTTAATCTTTTTATTGCAAGAATTTTTTGACAGGTGACAGATTGGAGTTTCCCTTGAGCGCATAGACGGACTGTTTCAACACATCCTCGAACTGTTTCGACGCATCCCGTATTGATCTTTCAGAGCATCCAGTAACTGTTTTGGCGCATTGGGGACCTGTCTTAGTGCATACAGGGGGTTTGTAAATAGAAATTTTGATTCCGACGCCATCCACAGACAAAAATTTTCTTAACGCATACAAGGGGTTTGTAATAGAAATTTTAATTCTGACGCCATCCACAGACAAAATTTTTCATTTCAGTTTTTAAGGCAAAATGAACCAATCCTAGGATAGAAATTTAAAATCTAGAATCTATCAATCCTAGGGTAGTCACCACATGCTATTGTTGCAGTTAAAATGAACCCCACGCCTATTGTGAAGCAACATCTTCACTTAGTTTAGTTCATTGTCATTTGGTGCTATAAAAAGAACATTGTTTTCTTTGTCTATGGCAATAGGTCTATGCTCTCCCCTTAACTGGGTGACCAGAATACCAGACTACCTTTTTATTTTCCTACAATGTTTATGCTTTATTACATCTTTTAGAGGGCCTGCCGTAGTGGGAAAAAGTACTCACCCTACAGGAACGACCTAAGTGGGAACAACCAAAGCTAGGTTTTGCAAACTAATATAATTAAAACCAAATTCGGGGAAAGTCCACAATTCGATGGTAGTGTGCAAAGATAACCATCCCCAAAGTCTTTGTTCTAAAGATTGGGAAGTCTCCTGAGAGAGTTTATCTATTGCCACACTGAACGGAAACCTTGACTACGAACCATAGTGTAGAAAGCCAATCGTGTCAGTATCCAAACATCATTTTAATCACAATGCAAGGGGAGGGAAGAATTTTCCCCCAAGACACTCACCATATAATCGCCATGGATTCTTTTCTCATGGGATTCAGTATCCACTTCCGTCACCTTGAGTACGCACCTAGAAAAGACAAAAACATGGGCGCCCTCTAGGGGGTGATATGGCTGTGTGAGTTGACATGATTTTAAGTTGTGGGTTTTGATTACTATGATGACCTATTTGAAATATTAAAAGTGAGTCTGACTGAAGTGCTTATTTTGTTCAAAACCTATGAAAATCTCAAGAACATACACTCTTTGTTTAGATTTTAGGATTAACAAAACAACTATTTGCTTCTCTATGCTATGTTTTTCACATTTAAATCAGATTGAGATCATCCAAAAATATCAAATTGTTAAAACATGTCTATCTCATAAGTCTAAACGGATAAATTAGCACATCCCTGGTCTATTTCGGTGCATTGTTGCTCTATTTTGGCGCATTACTGCTCTATTTCAGCGCATTGCTACTCTGTTTCAGCGCATCTATGCTCTGTTTCGGTACATCTATGCTCTGTTTCAGCGCATCCATGCTTTGTTTGAGTGCATCCGTGTTCTATTTTGGCACATAGGTAGTCTATTTTGGTGCATGTGTTTTCCGAACCTGGGTAACTTTTTGACATTAAAAAATCAGTCATATCAGTCTAGTCTTTTCCATGCTCAGAGTTTGGAAGTCTACAACTTTTTCCAAGAAGTCTCTAGAAAGGAAGATTAGAAATCCAAAGAAATCCCTCGGTTATAAGAAGTTATTGAAGAAGAGGAAATTTCTATACCAAATTTGAAAGGTCTTGCTTGAACATAGGACCTTTATTCAATGATATCACGATTATATTAGAGGTTTCACTAGCGATTATGTTGTATCACCTTTATACTTACGAGCCTTCTTTCAAAGGAGAGCCCTTTCTCAAAGGCACAACCACAGTCAGCGTATTTGTTCTTCTTATATTCCCCAACTTGCAATTACATATGCTACTCATCCCAATCAAATTTTGCAATAGAGAACTCAAGCACATTAGGCATCCATCAAATACATCTTTTTACAAAGCTACGATCAAACCTCACAAAGTATAAAATCATCTTTAGTTTTGATCTTTGGTTTAATTCCTGCAAACAAGATTTTCATCCTTTCAATTAGGGAATCACGAGCTAAAGATTAAAAATCTTTAAGTCAAAGAATCTTCATTCTATCCCGAATTTCATATCCATCAACATTGCACTATTTCATTCTTTTGATCAAGGTTAGTAGAATTTGAGTGAAGCTTATTCCTATTGTCATGAGATCTCAAAAGCACATAGAAAAAGATGAAAGAGAAAGTATAGTAAGCAAAATGGGTGATAATAGTAAGAGGGAAGAGATCCCCTATCATAACTCAAATATTGAAGAAATAACGGAAGAAAAACTCCAAGAAGCCAAGCAAGATCCCCTATTCCATACTCTTATGGAAAGGATTTTAGAATGAAACAAGGAAAGATATTTCCTTTTGTTAGCCAATCAAGGAACTAAGTTACCTGTTGATTTTGACACAAAAGGGATTAAAGAAAATCTTGAAACTCCTCCTAATGATTTTAGTGCCCTTACTCAACAGATCAAGGAATTACAAGGGCAAATAGAAGAAATGCAAGGGGGTACCACAAAGAAGTATGTTTTGGATGAAATATGTCCTTATCCTTTCGATAGGAGTCTTCAAATGATTCCTTTTCCAAAACATTGAGAAATCCCTAAATTTGATAGGTATAATGGGAAAACTAACACCATTGAACATGTGAGGGATTTCTGAAATATGAGCTTAGAATTCACTCATGATGATACCTACTTAATGGGATTGTTTCCACAAAGTCTGGGTGGACAATCCATGGAGTGGCTTTCAAAGATTACTCCCCCCATCAAAACCTTTGAGGAATTAATAAACAAGTTTATATCACAATACTCTTACAACATCCAACACCAAATAACCATGCTCGATCTTTGTAAGGTGAAACAAAAAGTAGTGGAATCTTTCACTACATTTTTGCAAAGGTGGAGAAGGGTGTTTGCTAGATACTCTCGCCCTGTTCCTGAAACAGAAAAGATGGAGATCTTTATCGATAGTATGCATCAAGAAATGAGTTACAAACTAAACCTTCACTGTCCTTAATCATTTGAAAAATTGATTGAAAACACAATTACTATTGAAGGTGCTTTGATCAATCGTGGAGTTTTGAAAATTGATAAAGAGGGTTCAAATTTGTACAACAACAACAACAACCATAATAACAACAATGACAACTCACAATTTTGGACTTGAAATAAAAATGTTGTAAATGATGGGGTAGTAGATGCTAATAATGTGAATACAAAGCCTACCATCCTTAATGTGTCAGGTGTTCAACATAGCAATAATGCTGGACATTCTAATACCCAAGGAAATGTTTCCAATCAAGGGAATACAACTAATAATCATGGAAATAATTCTGGCAATAATCAAAATTCAAATATGCCCAGATCTTCATATTTTTCGAATCGACGGAGTTTCACTCCCTTGGGCCAATCTTTGGAATCCATTCTCAAAGAATTATTGAATCAAAACACTATTATGTTGCCACCACAAAGAGACTATGAGCCTTGAGTTAAACCACCATCGTGGAATGACTCACACTTTTGTGATTATCATAGGTGCAAAGGTCATAAGACAAACAATTGCCAAGGGTTAAATAATATTGTTCAAGATTTGATTGATAACCATACCATCACGGTTGAGGGACATAATGCGAATAATGACCATCAAGCATTCAAGGATCCTCTCCCTAATTATCAAAAAGGAGAATCTTCGGGTGATAAGTGCAAGAATGTTAATTATGTCCATGATGTCATTATCAATCATATTTATACTGACGATCAGAAAACCAATGCTATCTGAATCAAAGGTAAGCAAGAATATCAAGAGGTCAATGCTACGACAAGGGGACAAGCCAAAATCATTGTCAAAGGAAGCTCATCTAAAACAACAATTCCCCCTCCAATTCAATACAATTTGGTTGATCAACTACAAAAAACATCAGTCCAAATTTCTATCTTGGATCTTTTAAAGTTATCACCTTCACATAAGGACATTTTGGAAAAGGCCCTTGTTGATACAACTGTATCCCCTGATCTGGATATCAATAAATTTCAAGCCATGGTGGGACACTTATTCTCATCCACATGTTTATCCTTTACTAAAAAGGATGACTCATCCATAACCCATCTACATAATTCATCACTCTACTTAGAGGTCATGGTTCACAAAGCCCACATTTGACATTTCCTAATAGATGGGGGAGACGGATTAAACATTTGTACTTTGAAATTGGTCCTAGCTTTAGGATATTCAACAAAATCTATAGATCCACGAAGAAAGATTACAATCAAAGCATATGATGATGAGGAAATAACTTCCAAAGGCCTTATCATGTTACCAATCAGAGTGGGACCTATTGTGAAGAATACCTTTTGTCAGGTTCTAGATCAGGATCTAACTTATAACATACTTTTGGGTCACCCATGGATCCATGACATGCAAGTTGTTCCATCTACTTATCATCAATGCTTGAAGTTTCCATATGATGGACAAGAAGTAACAATACCTGCTGATCACATTAGTAGTCAAACTTTCTCTAACCTAAGAGCAACTCAGGACACAGTCATCCCACATAATAGAGAGGCCTTGACCATCTCTACCTTCAAATACAATGAACAAGTGTGAGAAATGATAAGTAATTTTGGCACCAAGCTAAAATTGAAAGATAATGGAGTGGGAGAATATTCTTTATCTCTCTCTAATCTACCCCTATCTCCAAGATCCCATGGTCAACCATCAACATCCACACAATAGGCTACAATAGACTTAGCATCAGCTTCAGTTCCCATCACCAAGTTTAATGGGATATTTATCAAAGAAACTGAAACGAAAGATAGAGCTACCCTTGATTGGCTCTATAAAGATGAAGAAGAATCAATACAACATGTCAAGTTACCCACAAAACAATATGGAAAAGGTTATACTATCATGCAACAAATGGGTTATGAAGGAAATGGCCCTATAGGTAAAAGGAAAGAAGGTATTGTTGAATCTGTCCAACTAAAAACAATGCACCCAGCTGATAAAACTAGGTTAGGATATGTGAAGATACAAAGGAAGAAGTAGTACAAAGAATTTCTAAGGAGGAGTTAAACGAAATAATTCTGAGAATTCAACCAAACAATTCTGACACTGACTCCAATGAATATGAATGGGATGACTTCTCTGATGAAAATTTCATCTCAAAGAAAAGGGTGGACATCATACATAGATTCACACCTGCATTCTTACAAGGGGAAAGCTCAAGGCCTCCGCTTGATTGCATCCTACAAAGTGATCATGACTCAAGTGAGATAGATTCGATTCAAAGTGAAATAGATCATTCATAGGAGGATAACATCCTAGACCTCCCCTATAATGACATTGACAATAGCATCATGACCCTAATGGCCAGCGACCTTACTCATCCTAATGATCCATTTCCTTTCGTCCATCTCGAACAAATTGATTGAGAAAAAATCACACCCATTGATGTCCCAACTTTTTCCAATGATGAAACCATCATAAAATTTCTTTGCTCATCCCAACCAGAAACAAGTTCCACCAGGAAATCACAAGATCATAGTTTCCAATAGGAAAGTGCCAAGTTTCTCAGCTATGAAATAAATAATATAAAACAAAGATCTAATGGTGAAAACCTAACAAAGGCAGTATTAGATCAAGAAAAGAGAAAAATAAAAAGCGTATCCAATGGTGAAAACCTTTCAAAGGTGCCAGAGGATGGGAAACTTGACACTCTTCCAGAGCATTATCAAGAAAGTTCTTCCATTCTAATCGAACCAATGGAGGAACTCAATATAGGTACTACAGAAAAGCCCAAAGTCTTGGAATTGGCTGCATCTATAACAGAAGAGGAATTACCTAGATTAATAGAATTTCTCAAGAATAATCAAATCAATTTTGAATTGTCCTACATGGATATGCCTGGATTAGATCTAGATCTAATCATGCATCATCTATCTATTACATTGGGGGCAAAACCTGTGAAGCAAAAACTCAAAAAAATGCATCCACACGTTGCATTACTGGTTAAAGAGGAATTAAAGAAGCTTTTGGATGTTGGATTCATCCGATCCATGGACTATGCGGAATGGATCTCTAGTATCGTACCTATTTCAAAGCCAGACGAAAGGATTATAATTTTTACAGATTTTAGGGATTTGAATAAAGCATGTCGTAAAGATGACTTCCCTTTTCCAAACATAGATATGATTGTTGATTTGACTGTTGGACATGCAATGTACTCGTTAAGGGATGGATTTTCAGGATACAACTAGATTAAGATTGCACCAGAAGATTAGGATAAAATGGCATTCACATTTCCTTGGGGCACCTATTGCTAGAACGTAATGCCATTTGGGTTAAAGAATGCAGGAGCTACATACCAATGAGCAACAACAACAATTTTTCATGATATGATGCATACATTCATGGAGGATTACATTGATGATCTTCTTGCCAAGTCTAACACTAGAGAAGGACACATAGATATCTTATCTAAAATTTTCAAAAGAATGGAACAATTCAAAGTGAGACTTAATCCAAAGAAGTGTGTCTTTGGAGTAAAATCTGGAAAACTATTAGGTTACATTGTATCATAAAAGGGAATTGAAGTGGATCTAGCTAAGGTACAAGAAATACTTGATATGCCACCACCAAGGAACATTAGTCAACTATGCTCTTTGTAGGGCGGGTTACAATCCATTCGCAGATTCATTGCTCAACTAGCGGATAAAAGTTTACCATTTACACACCTCTTACACAAGAATATTCCATTTAAGTGGGAGGATAAATGTGAAGTATTGTTTGATTAGATAAAGCAATATCTCATGAATCCACTAGTATTGATTCCACTAGTACAAGGTGCACCCCTCATATTATATATTTCTACCACATAAGTGTCTTTAGGAGCATTATTGGCACAGGAAGACAATTCAAGAAAAGAGCGAGCAATCTGTTACATTAGTTGAACCTTGACAAGTCATGAGATAAATTACACCTTCATTGAAAAATCTTGCCTAGCGGTAGTGTTCACTTCTCAAAAATTACGACACTACATGCTCACTCATACAGTAAAGCTTGTGGCTAAGATTGACCCACTCAAATATCTTTTAAGTAAGGCAACCTTAAATGGTAGGTTGGCTAAATGGGTTATGATCCTAAGCGAATTTGATATTCATTATGTGGATCAGAAAGCTATCAAGGGACAAGTAATTGAAAATCAATTAGCGGAAGCACCACTACTAGAAAAACACCCAATACACATTGATTTTATTGATGCCGATGTATTCACAACAGTTATCCAGCAATCATGGGCACTCTACTTTGATGGTTCTTACACTCAACATGGTTCAGGAGCCGGGATTATTTTTATTACCTCAAGGACATACAATTCCAAAATCTTAACGGCTAATGTTTCCTTGCACAAATAATGTAGTTGAGTATGAGGCATTAGTAATTGGCATAAGAATTGCAGTAGACTGGAAAATCATAGAACTTCAAGTTTTTGGTGATTCACAACTTGTTATAAATCAAATCAATGACGAATATCACACTAAAGATGACAAGTTGATACCTTACAAAAGAATGGTGGACGATCTCAAGAAATACTTTGTTAATATCAAGTTCATACAGATTCCACGCATTGATAATAAAGCAGCAAATGCAATCGAAACAATCGCCTCTCTACTTCAGTTGACAGAGAATCAAACATGGTACGATTTCCTGGTGGAATAATTGTTTTCTCCCACCCATGACAATCCTGAAACTCAGGTCATTTGCCACTTAACCAATTCTGACTCTCCCTTGTATGGCCAAATTTACACTTACTTAAAGGATACTATTTTACCCTTAGAGTTGTCTAGGAATCAGAAAAGAAATTTCATTCGTCAATCATCTTGTTACACCTTAATTGCTGACGTCTTATATCGGCGTGGTCTGGATGGTACCCTCCTTAGATGTCTCGAACATGATGAATCTGAAAAGGCCTTACAAGAGGTATATGGTGGAATTTTTGGGACACACTCAAGTGGACTAACCTTAGCAAAGAAACTTGTTTGATTGGGTTATTACTGGCCGACCATGGAGAAAGAATCATTCATCTTTGTGAAGAAATGTGCAAAATGTCATATTCATGGGAATCTCATTCATGCTCCTACTAAGGAATTACAACCTTTCATCACAACATGGCCTTTCGCTCAGTGGGGATTGGATCTGGTTGGCAAGATACACCCATCATCTTCAAATGGATATAAATTCATCATTATAGCCACTGTGTATTTCACTAAATGGATTGAAGTTGTTCCCCTCACAACTGTTACTGGCAAACAAATCTCTTCATTCATTTTGAACTATATCATCTGTCGATATGGTATTCCCAACTCCATTATCACAGATAATGGAAGACCCTTTAAAAATTAGGATGTTGATGAGTTGTGTGAAAGATTCCGCATCCAACATAGGTTCTCTATGCCTTACTATCCACAAGGGAATGGTCAAACTGAAGCTTCAAACAAAACAATTCTAAAGATTTTGAATAAGACAGTAAATGACGTAGGTCGTGATTGGCATGTCCAATTAAATCTAGCATTATGGGCATACAGAACAAGTATTCACACACCAACAGGAGCTACCCCTTATGCTTTGGTCTACAGAGTAGAAGCTATTTTACCACTAGAAGTCAAGATTCCCTCACTTCGCGTATCACTAAATGGGTTAATCAATGATGAAGACTACATAATATCAAGATTGCAAGAGCTGGAACTACTTGATGAACGACATCAAATTGCAGTTAACCATTTGAAGGGATATCAACAAGTTATGTCCCACAACTACAATCACAGAGTCAAACCATGAAATTTTCAAGTGGGTGACTTAGTTCTCAAAGAAAACCCTCATAATCAGTAGGATTAGGAAAAGAAAGGAAAGTTCGAACCTAATTGGTTGGGCCCTTTCGTTATCATTGCAGTATACGGATTGGGGCCATATCAGTTGTCAACTGCAGAAGGGGACCTGTTTGAAGATCCAACCAACATCATTCATCTGAAGAAGTTTTATGCCTGAGAAAATATCAAAAACAATATAAAAAGTCCCGAGAAAATATCAAAAACAATATAAAAAGTCCTGAGAAAATATCAAAAACAATATAAAAAGTCCTGAAAAAAATACAAAAAAATCAAAAAGAGCAAAAATACAAAAAATCAAAAAAAAAAATCATTGCCTTGATGAAAACCTCGCAAACAGGCATCTTGGTAATAGCAAAAAAATCATAAAATCAGGAAAAGGTGCAATAAAAACAAATGGTGAAAACCTGGCAAACAAGAATTGTTTGTGATTTTATTTGGCTCTCTCGTCTATTGGGATTCATTCTATCCATCTTTTTATTGGCATGACACACATACCTTGCCATCATAGTTTACATCGCATCATCTCCTTGAAACAACAAGGACCTCATCATGGTTTGCTGAATTAGGGTTATCCTTAGCAGTAGTTGTGTCTAGCAAGAGTCGAAGTACAAGGTCACAAGGGGGCCATTTGCTTCTTGGAGCTTTTTTGAGCAAACGACAACATGTGTCTAGAATCAAAATATCAAGAAACAACAAACTTTTCCAATTTCAATGAGGTTGCATGACTGTTTTGACAAATGAGAAAATAGGATGATCTTAATCTGAATAAAATGAATGATAAAATTAAAGCAATAAGTTGCAATTGTTGTTTTGATATTTGATGATATCATGTCTTTGGAGTGATTCAATGATGTACTGAACTAGAATCACAAGGAAGAAGTATGATTTTTCTTTGTTTGCTGTCTGTAAGCTAATCATTAGTATTATTCAAATTTTTCATGGGACATGCTCTACAATGTATCATTGATGACATTTCAAAATTTGCATAGGAAAATTGCTAACTTTTGTCCATTTATGAAAATAATACTCAAGTCATCTTGGTTCAATTATACCTTGATGCTTGTATTAATTTGCTATATCAAACATCATGAAAGTAGTACTCAGGTCATCATTGGTGCTAACATAACCTTTGATGCTTGTACTAACTTTCAACATATCAAAAGGCTCAATGATGAAAACCAAGCACAACATGAAATGACAAGGAGAATAGTTCATTACTACATTTTAGGACTACATCACTCATTTACATTTTTTTGGGGGCTATTTAAATAGATTTTTGAGGGTCGGCCAAATTCTTTGGTATCTTTTCAGACAACGATTGAGTACGATTGGAAATTTTTTACATCTTCTTCCATTATCACTCATATCATTTCACCAAAACTTATTTAGGGTATCATTATTATTGCATTTACATTTTGCATCATCATTTCATTGTTAATCCATCATTTCATATCATATGCATAAATTATTCATTATTATATCATAACATTAACATTTACATTTACATTTTGATTCACATCATCTACATTAATAATAAAATTGCATCCATATCATCCATTTCACATCATCATTTAGGTTATCATATTCATTTCCATTACATCATTATCATCATTATCACATTACATCATTATCCATGTCATGTGCATCTCATTCATTCAATATTACATCTTCATAATAATATCATTTATCCATTTATCTCATTTCATCATAATTTTCCATTTAAACCATTCATCATTACATCATTAAAAGCATTCACCATCACATATTACATCTTGCATTCATTACATACATTATGAAAGAAAAACATTTTAACAATTGCATCATACATCATCATATTAGAATCATTTCATCACCACACATCCTGCATTATCATACACATTATGAAATAAAATCATTTACATCATCATACATCATGAAAATAATACACAATATAGCATATAGAAATAAACATGCATCAATAATATGAGCATAAATAATCCATAACACATGCATAATCGAATCACCACTGCATCTCATAAATCTCATCAAAACAAATGTCCATAAATACAATTATATCAAATGTTTCAAAAAGATATATCAAATACAATGGAATAAACATGTCAAAATGCTGATCACTGAGGGGCATCTGGCCATGGAACATGGCTGTTGCTGCCTCCTGAGGTAGTGGGTCTCGATGGATCTCTGTTCCTAGAAGCTCTGATCTCTTGTCTAACTAGCTGACCCACACTTCTAGTAGCACTCCTAGATTGGTTACGTGAGTGGGTCCGAGACTGAGTACCCAACTGTGTGAAGGAAATCCTCCCCTCGGGTGGTACTGCCTTGAAATACCTCATCCTATAATACTCATCCTCCCGAGCAGTCTCTAGTCCCTCTACTACAACCTCTCTAATAGAGGTGTTCTCCACTGATCTGAGAAGTCTCTTGGCTACCCCCTTGACCTATACACATCTCTCTCGGAAGCTGTCCCTCTCGGCCGTAAGCTATGTTACCTATGGGTTAGGAGGTGGTGGCTATGCAACCTATGCCTGTAGCTGATTGATCATCCCCTGAGCCCGTGCTAGCTGACTCTGAAGGGTCTGAACCTCTTCCTATAGAATATCAATCTATCCCTGTGAAGGAGTCCTGATGATGATCCGTGGAGCCGAAGTACTCAACTAGTCCACCACTCTCAAGGTCCGTGGCCTTGTCCTGAAGGGAACATAAAATAAATATCTCTATCCTTCACTCCCACCACCTCTGTCATCCCCACTATCATCACTGCTGTCATCGTGGCTACTAGAGTCATCCTCCTCATCTCCCTCCTCATCAATATCCATAGCCGCTGCATCCTCTACCCCTTCCTGAGCCTCTCCTTGTGGCTGCCCTACTACTGCATGTGCCTGCCCTCGCCCTCGCTGTATAATCGGTCCTCCCAATAATGGAGCAGGATCCTCTAGACTAGTAAACCTTGGGAAGGGATGTGTGTAAAAGTATGCAACATACTCGTCTATCATCCCTGCATCTGTAACCTCTAGATGCATAGCCCACTGTGCTAGTTACAACTCCAAATACTCTGCTCGGGCTGCCTCAATGGTCACAATAGGACCCCACTCTGGTATATCCTTCTGGCACCTAGCATAATGTGCCACACCCTGCGGCATCATCTGTACTAACCCCAACTGCCTCAAGACTCTCATCACCAGAAATTGCTCAATAATGTATGGGGTGCATCTAATCAAATATCTAGATCTCGTACAATAGGGCAACTCTATATCATCTATCTCCCATGGATCACAATCTACATATGGTCTCCAGATGACTCTATCCAAATCATCTAACATGCGCCACCAATACTCCAACTTGCCCAGCCTCAGTTGGACAAGAGGCCCTGTGTATGCATAGAGATATGGGAACCCAAGGGGACGATCCCTCCGCACAATGGGACGCGTAATGGCATAATGCTCCCATGCAAATATCTGTAGAAGAGTAACTCTGCAGGAGAGACTCTTCTCATCTATGTATACGACCTGATGCAGATTGTGGTATAGATGGGCAAGCATACATGATCCCCATGCATATCTGGTCTCATGGAGAAGAATATCCTCTAGAATTCTACCTCAACCAACTGATAGTCCCTTTGCCCTATGATCAGGACAAAGGAAACCACCGATCATACCTACTAACACTGACGATAGTGGGGCATAACTCGATACAATATCCTTCCAGGCAATCTCATACCCACCGACATGAGGATCTTGGAAGACTCATCTCAAAGCATCAGCCCCTCCAATATCCTTATAATCATAGATCATAAGCTCCCCAACTACAAGAATACCCAGAATCTTGTATACGTCCTTTGGCATCACCATAATCTCTCCTATTGGCAGATGAAAAGTGTTACACTCGCTGTGCCATCTCTCTGCCAATGCAGTCAATAGTCCCCTGTTGAATCGATATTGTGGGATCCTCAATAGTGAACTCAAACCACACTGGTCTATCACCCCTAAATCGTCCTGTGACAGTCGCAAAATCATTTCCCACGTATGGGGAAATCTCTCTCTAATATGGAGGAGGTTAAATTCCTCCTTTACAACATCATCAAGCAATCATAACAAATCAATCAGCAAGCAATCTCTAATCAAATCAGTACATCAAAAGAAAAATCAATCCATACATCAAGCAAGTTCAATCAAATCAACACTTATTTGTTTTTCATATCGCATGGAAGCAAATCTATCTATCATTTCTACTATTTGTTTTTCATATCGCATGAAAGAAAATTTATCAATCATTTCATCTACTATTTGTTTTTCATATTGCATGAAAATAAATTTAACAGTTGACATGACTCAATATCTATCTATTTGACTTTTAATCGGGAAAGCAAAATCTATCATTACTATTTTTCTTTCAAATAGGAAAGCAAATTTATCAGACTTATTTGTTCTTCAAGCACGAAGACAAGTTTCTCAAATCAAGCTAATCTTTTCTTGATGTTCTTCACATGCATAAAATCAGTTGTCTAATCTAGCAACAATCATCAAGCACTTATCAATGTTTCTTCAAAATTTCAAATTTAGGAAAAATCCATGGATGTGCCAAAATAGGCCATCAATGTGCTAAACCATGTATGTGCAACTTTAAACCATGGATGTGCTAAAATAGAGTTGCTATGCGCAAATCTATCTAATCTATGCACCAAAGCAGACCTTCTATACTCTATTTCACCTATGCGCTATTCTATCACACAAATGCGCTAAAAAAGTCACCCTATGCGCCAATTCACCCTATGCGCCAATCTAGCATCCTACGCGGGCAACATTTCTATATGCACTATTACAGGTAATCTATGCACCATTCTATGCTATGTGCGACTGTTTCACCCCTATGCGCTACTTTGGATGCGCGAATTTATCTACCCTATGCGCCATACTATGGCTTGTATGTGCTAAACTGGGACGTGAAAAATCTAAAAATTACAAAAAAATGCGAAAAATCATCAAAAAAATTATGAAGAGGATCAGGTCGACTTACCAGAGGTTTGTACACGATTGGTCTCTAATACCGGCGAGCAAGCTCGAATTTTTGGTGCTCATAATGGATCGGCATGTTGTTTTCACCTCTCAAAGCTCTGAAAATTACCAAAGGTTACTATTCATATGACAATGACTTTTCACCTTTTTCACCTTTTAAGGGGGTAAAAGTGTGAATATTCAAATTTTTGGCAAAACAGAGCGCTATTTCGAGAGCTAAATCACTAATTTTCCTTCGAAAATCATTTTGATTCTTTCATCATGCAATTTATCTCTCGAGGGGGCATATAGCATCGACAATTCCTACAATTCTGGGGCGAAATTCTTTGAAGCAATGTTTAAAACACATGACTTCAAAGAGGGGCAAAATGTACACATCTAAAAATGGTCATGGTTAATCAAACCTATTAATTAATTAAATATGAATTATTTAATTAATATCCTTAAGTCATCTACATATAAATAAATAAATTTAATTATTTATTTATATTGTTCACTTTTCCAATTCTTCTAGTTTAATTAAATAAATAAGTTTATTTAATTATTACTATCTTCCTCTTAATTAATTAAATAGATTTCACAATTTATTTATATTAATTATCACAAATTTAAATTCTAAATTTAAATGATATTCTTCTTTTCTCCATAATTAAATATTTCCAATATTCAATTAAAACGCTTTCTTTCTAATTCTTTATTCTTTCCACATAATTAAATATTCTAAAAATATTTAATTAAAGCATTTTTTTATCATTTCTCACACATAATTAAATATTATTTATTTAAATTATAGAAACATATTCCATCTTTCTCTTAACCTTCTATCTTTTTTTCAACTTCTCGATCTCTCACCGTTCATCTTAACAGGTTTGAACTCAACCATTGATCCTTGCCAACTAGATTCTTTCCCTCAAAAATCTATAAATACAGCCCTCTTATGAGTTGAGAGGACACCTCGAATCTTAGATTTCATACATAGTTACTATAGTTTCATTTCACTATTATCAACATTCTAGCATCATAGCTTTTCAGTTTCATAGCTTAAATTATTTAGTCATGCACATACATTTTCAATTAATGTTATTCTCCTAAGCTGCCATTTCAACAAGCTGCTACTTACACAACTGAGAGCCAACACCTTTAATCAAATCCTTGGAGATAGAGGACGATGGGATGAATTTGAAGAAGCTGTTAGAGTTTACATTTATGTTCTTTAATTAGTTTTCTTTCAATATAATGTCTTATCGGTGTGTTAGTTTACTATTTGATTAATCCACATTTTCTAATAACACACAAGAAATACTTTGTTGATATAAAGTTCATACAAATTCCACGCATTGATAATAAAGTAGCTGATGCAATGGCTACAATAGCATCTCTACTCTAGTTGTCAAAGAATCAAGCACGATATGATTTCCTGGTGGAACAATTTTTTTCTCCTGCCTATGAAAATCCAGAAACTCAAATCATTTGCCACTTAACCAGTTCTGATTCTCCATTATTTGGCCAAATCTATGCTTACCTCAAGGATACTATTTTACCTTTAGATTTGTCTAGAAATCAGAAAAGAAATTTCATTCGTCAATCCTCCCATTACGCCTTAATTGCTGACATCTTATTCTGGCGTGGTCTAGATGGTACTCTCCTTAGATTCTTGAACATGATGAATCGGAATAATCTTTACAAGAGGTACATGGTTGCATTTGTGGGACACACTCGAGTGGACTAACCTTGGCAAAGAAACTTGTGAGATTGGGTTACTACTGGCCAACCATGGAGAAGGAATCATTCATCTTTGTGAAGAAATGTGCAAAATGTCAGATTCATGGGAGTCTCATTCATGCTCCTACTTAGGAATTACAACCCTTCACCACAACATGGCCTTTTGCTCAGTGGGGATTGGATCTGGTTGGAAAGATACACCCATCATCTTCAAATGGACACAAATTCATCATTATAGCCATTGAGTATTTCACCAAATGGATTGAATTTGTTCCCCTAACAATTGTTACCAGCAAACAAATCTCTTCATTAATTTTAAACTATATCATCTGTCGATATGGTATTCCCAAGTCCATTATTACAGACAATGGAATACCCTTTAAAAATCAAGATGTTGATGAACTATGTGAAAGATTTCGCATCCAACATAGGTTCTCTACACCTTACTATCCACAAGGGAATGGTCAAGCTGAAGGTTCAAACAAAACAATTTTGAAGATTTTGAAGAAAACAGTAAATGAAGCAGGTCATGATTGGCATGTCCAATTAAATCCAACATTATGGGCATACAGAACAAGTATTCACACACCAACAGGTGCTACTCCTTATGCTTTGGTCTATGGAGTGGAAGCTATTCTACTACTAAAAGCTGAGATTCCTTCACTTCGAGTATTACTAAAGGGGTTAATCAATGATGAATACTACAGAGTATCAAGGTTGCAAGAGCTGGAAATGCTTGATGAACGATGTCAAACTGCAGTTAATCATTTGAAGGGATATCAACAAGTTATGTCCTGTAGCTACAAACACAGAGTCAAACCACAAACTTTTCAAGTGGGTGACTTGGTTCTCAAAGAAAATCCTCGTAATTAGTAGGGTCGGGAAGAGAAAGGCAAGTTCGAACCTAATTGGTTGGGCCCTTTCATTATCATTGTTGCATATGGATCAGGGGCATATCAGTTGTCAACATCAGAAGGGGACCTGTTTGAAGATCCGACCAACAACATTCATCTGAAGAACTTTTATGCCTGAAAATATCAAAAACAGTATAAAAAGTCCTGAAATAATACAAAAAAATCAAGAGCAAAAATACAAAAAAAATCAAAAAGAGAAAGAAAAAAAGCATTGCCTTGATGAAAACTTGGCAAACAGGCATCTTGGTAATAACAAAAAATCATAAAATCAGGAAAAGGTGCAATAAAAACAAATGGTGAGAACCTGGAAAACAGGCATTTTTTGTAATTTTCTTCGGCTCTCTCATCTATTAGGATATATTCTGCATATCCATCTTTCATCGGCATCACCTACATGCCTAGCCATCACATTCACATCATGCATCACAACATCTCCTTTAAATGACAAGGATCTCGTCATGGCTTGATGATTAGGATTATCCTTAGTAGTAGTTGTGTCTAACAAGAGTCAAAGAAGAAGGTCACTAGGGGGGGGAAATTCGCTTCTTGGAGCTTTCTAGCAGGCAGTTGGAAACATGTGTCAAGAATTAGAATATCAGGAAACAACAAACTTGTCCAATTAAACTGAGTCTACACGACTGTTTTGATAGATAACTAAAACAAATTGGATGATCTTAATTTGAATAAAATGAATGAAAAACTTAAAGCATAAGTTGATTTGTTGTTTTGACATTTGATGACATCATATCTTTGGAGTGGTTCAATGATGTACTAAACTAGAATCACAAAGAAGGAGTATGATTTTTCTTTGTTTGTTGTTTGTAAGCTAATCATTAGTATCGTGCAAATTTGTCGTGGGACATGCTCTACAATGTATCATTGATGACATTTCAGAATTTGCATAGGAAAATGGTTAACTTTTTGTCTGTTTATGCAAACAATACTCAGGTTATCTTGGTTCAATTATACGTCAATGCTTGTATTAATTTTGTATATCAAAAATCATGAAAGCGGTACTCAGGTCATCATTGGTGCTAACATACCCTTTGATGGTTGTACTAACTTTCAACATATCAAAAGGCTCAATGATGAAAATCAAGTGCGGCATAGACTAGCAAGTAGGAGAATGATTTGTTACTACATTCTAGGACTGCATGATTCATTTAGGTTTGCATTTTGAAGGCTATCTAAGGTAGATTTTTGAAGGTTGGTAAAAATTTCATATATATTTTCATAACAGCAATTGAGTAAATTTGGACATTTGTGGAATCTCATTCCATTATAATTCATTACATATCATTTCACCATCACTCATTTAGGTTATCATTATTATTGCATTTGCATACTTATATCATCATTTCATTATCATTTTTCAATCTCATCTAGTTCATCATGATCATTATCCATCTTTACATATCATATGCATGGTCATTATTTTAATCATTCATCTCATTATTATATCATTTCATAACATTTACATTTACATTCATTTCACATACATATATACATTTATAATAAGGTTGCATCCATTTCATTCATTTCCTATCATCATTTAGGTTATCATTTTCATATCCATTGCATCATATTATTACATCATTATCATTATTATCATCATACTACATCATTATTCATGTCATGTGAATATCATTCATTAAAAATTACATCTTCATAATCATCTCATTTATACATTCATCTCATTTCATCATAATTTTTCATTAAGGTCATCATTTCACTTCATATCCATTTATATCACTTTTTCATCATTGTTACATCTCATTCATTTAGTCTACAACATATCATTTTTCACATCATTAAAATCATTCATCATTACATCTTGCATTCATTACATATGCCATAAGGAAAAATCATCATGTTAGAAATCATTTCATCATAACATATATTATATCATATCATCATTGCATCATCATACATAAAATAAAAGCATCATCATTTACATTGCACCATCATTTGCATCATCATCATAAAAATCATACATGACATAGCATATAGAAATAAACATGCATCCATAATCATACATTATAAATCATCCATAACATGTGCATAATCAAATCACCATTGCATCTCATAAATCTCATCAAAACAAATGTCCAGGAGTACAAGGATATCAAGTGTTTCAACAAGATATATCAAATATAGTGACTAAATGTGTCAAACCACCCATCACTAAGGGGCATTTGGCCATGGTGCATGGCTGCTACTATCCCCTAAGGCAGTAGGTCTTGCTAGATCTCTTATCCTAGAAGCTCTGAGCTCTCATCTAATCGGTTGAACCACACTCCTAGTAGCACTCCTAGAATGACTATGTGAATGGGTTTGAGACTGAGTACCTGACTGTGTGAAGGCAATCCTCCTCTCAGGTGGCACTGCCTCAAAATATCTCATCCTATAATACTCAGCCTCCCTAGCAGTCTCCAATCCCTTTGCTACAACTTCTCCAATAGAGGTGCTCTCGACTGATCGTAGGAGTCTCTCAGCTACCCCGTCGGCCTGTATGCATCTCTCCCAGAAGTTGTCTCGCTCTGTCATAAGCTGAGCTATCTGTGGGTCAAGAGGTGTTGGTTATGCAACCTGTGCCTATAACTAGATGATCATCACCTGTGCTTGTTCTAACTAATTCTAAAGAGTCTGAACCTCTACCTATAGGGCATCCATCTGTCCCTGCAAGGGAGCCCTGATAATAACCTGTGGAGCTGAAGTACTCAGCTGATCAACCACTCTCGATGTCTGTGGCCTCATACTAAAAGGTACATCAAAGAAAAACCTCTGCCCCCCACCCCCACCACCTCCATCATCCCCACTATCATCACTGTTGTCATCCAGGCTTCTAGAGTCATCCCCCTCATCCCCCTCATCATCAATATCCATGGTTGTTGCATCCTGCACCCCTTCCTGAGCCTCTCCCTATGGCTGCCCTCGCCCTCGTTGTATCATTGGTCCTCCCAATAATGGGGAAGGCTCCTCTGGGCCGGTGAGCCTTGGAAAGGGATGAGTGTGAAAGAAATGTGCGTAGTCATCCATCATCCCTGCATCTGTCACCTCTAGGTGCATCACCCAGTGATCTGGTTGTAAATCTGCATACTCTACCCTAGCAGCCTCTATGGTCACAAATGGACCCCACTCTGCCACATCCTCCCGACACCTGGCGTAGTGTGCCACACCTTGTGGCATCATCTGTACTAGTCCAAACTATCTCAAAACCCGCATAACCATAAACTGCTTGATGATAAATGGGGTGCACCCAATTAGGTATCTCGATCTGGTACAAAAAGGAAGCTCTATATCATCTACCTCCTAGGGGTCACATTCAAGATATGATCTTTAGATGATGGTATCCATGTCATCGAGTACCCTCCGCTAGTACTCTAACTTGCCCAACCTCGGCTAGACAAGGGGACTTGTGTAGGCATAAACATATAGAAACCCAAGTGGACGATCTCTTCAAACAATAGGATGATTGATCGCAATCTGCTCCCATGCCCATATCTGTAAAAGAGTAACTCCACAGGAGAGAATCTTCCCATTTGTGTACACGACCTAATGAAGATCATGGTATAGATGGGAAAGCATGCAGGACCCCATGCATATCTGGTACGATGGAGAAGCATGTCCTCCAAGATCTGACCCCACCCGGCTGATAGTCCCTTTGACCTACGATCAGGACAAAGGAAACCACCAATGAAACCTGCTAAAACTGAAGGAAGTGGGGCATATCTCTCCACCATCTCCTTCCAAGGAAGCTCATATCCAGAGACACGAGGATCCTGGAAGACTCGTCTTAGTGCATCGGTACCTCCAATCTCCTTGTGATCATAGATCACAAGCTCACCAACTATGAGAATACCCAAAATCCTGTATACATCCTCTGGAGTCATGGTCATCTCTCCTATGGGAAAATGAAAGGTGTTATGCTTGCTATGCCACCTCTCAGCTAATGCAGTCAATAACACCCTGTTGACTCGATATTGCGGGATTCTCAACAATGGACTCAACCCACACTGTTATATAACCTCTAAATCTGCCTGGGACAATCGAGGAATCATCTCCCAGGTACGGGGAAATATCTCTCTAATCTGGAGGAGGTTAAATTCCTCCTTTATAACATCATCAAGCAATCATACAAATCAATCAACAGTTAATCTCTAATCAAATCAGTACATCAAACAAGTTTATCGATCAAATCAAATAGGCAATCAGCTCAATGAAATGAAATCTTATTTATTTTTCAATCACGAAAGCAAATTTATCAATCATTTCTACTATTTGTTTTTCATATTGCAGGGAAACAAATTTAACAGTCAATTGACTCAAAATCTATCTATTTGTCTTTCAATAGGGAAAGCAAATCTATCATCTATTTTGTCTTTCAAGCAGGAAAACAAATTTATCTTTACTATTTGTTCTTCAAGCACAAAGACAAATTTATCAAATCAAGCTAGTCTATTCTTGATGTTCTTCAACAACATATAATCAGTTGTTTAATCTAGCAACAATCATCAAGTACATTTCAATTTTTATTCAAAAATTGAAATTTGGCAAAAATCCATGGATGCGCTAAAATAAACATCAGATGTGCTAAAGTATCTATGCATTTTTCTATCAAGTGGATAAGCTAAAACAATCATTCTATGCGCTAATCTAGACTATGCACTAAACTAGCATCCTACGCGGGCAGTTTTCCTAGATGCGCTACTTCATTTTTCATATGCGCCATTTTGTCTATGCGCTAATCAACAAATCTATGTGTTACTGTCTTGCATCTATGTGATAATTTGGATGTGCTACTCTATCTAGCCTATGTGCTAAAGTACGGATCGCATGCGCTAAACCGCAATCCTATGCGCTAAAGCAGAAAATTCAAAAATCTAAAAATTAAAAAATCATACAAAAATTCATTAAAATTTTGAAAAAGAGGATTAGATCAACTTACTGGAGGTCCACATGCAGCTGGTCTTTGATGACGGTGGGCTCACTTGAATTGGTGGCACTCATAATGGATCAACATCTCATTTTTATCTCTCAGAGCTCTGAAAATTACTGCAAGTTACTGTTCAAATGACAATGACTTTTCACCTTTTCCACCTTTTAAGGGGGTAAAAGTGGGAAATTTTTCAAATTTTTACTATACAAAGCATTATTTTGAGAGTTATATCGCCAGTTTTTCTCCGAAAATCAATTAAATTCTTTCAAATCATCCTCATCATCATGCGATTTATCTCTCAAGGGGGCATATAACATCGATAATTTCTAAATTCTGGGGCAAAATTCTTTGAAGCAATACGTAAAACACATCACTTCAAAGAGGGGCAAAAGGTACACATCTAAAAATGGTCACAGTTATTCAAACCTATTAATTAATTAAATATGAATTATTTAATTAATATTCTAAATTCATCTACATATAAATAAGTTTAATTATTTATTTATATTGTTCATTTTTCCAATTTTTCTAGTTAAATTAAATAAATAGTTTATTTAATTATTGCTACTTTCCTCTTAATTAAACTTAATAAATTTTATAATTTATTTATTTAATTATCATTTTGTTTCTAAATTTTGAATGTTTAAATTCGAACTATGGAATATTCTTCCAATCCATCTAGCATCTCACATAATTAAATAATGTAAAATATTTAATCACTCATCTTTTTCACTTCTTACACATAATTAAATATTAATTATTTAATTCTGGAAGCTTCTAAATTCATTTTCACAAGAAATTAAATAAATTTATTTATTTAATTAGCAATTATCCTCAACTTTCAACCAGTTTTCATAAATGAAAAGACAAATGCCATGTTTGTCTCCATTTTTGAATGAGGATGGTTTTGTGGGTTGAAAACATTCTTCCACTTTCCTCTCAACCTTCCACTTTTCTCTCAATTTCTTTATCTCTCACCATTCATCTTGACAAGTTTGAATTTCAACTGTTGATCTCCACCAACTAGATTCTTGCCTCCGAAAAATCTATAAATACATCCATTTGGTAAGTAGATTTCATACGCAGCTACTATAGTTGCATTCAAATTAGCATATCAACATTTTAGCCATATCATAGCATTTTAGTTCTTCAAGTTCATAGCTTCAATCATATAGCAATGCATATGCATTTTCAATCAATCTCATTCTCCTAAGTTGTCATTTCAACAAGTTGTTGCTTGCACAACTGAGAGCCATCAACTTTAATCAAATCCTTGGAGATAGAGAACGATGGGATGAATTTGAAGGAGCTGCTATTGTTTAGAGTTTGCATTTATTTTTTGAGATTAATTTCTTTCAATATAATGTCTTATTGGTGTGTTAGTTTACCTTTATAATTAATCCACTTATTCTAACAACACAATTCCAAACCAAAGAGAAAAACTATATTTCTAAAAGAAACGTTGACCACATTTGTATTGCCAGAGAAATATCTCTACCCAAAAAGTATCCTTGTGCATACTTCCAGACCAACATAGTCATACTAACTGCATACTTTGTATGGTATTATAAACATATAGTACACACAAACTCTTGGAAAGGAAATCAATCCTCAATAAAACTTATGATGTATGTTACTTGATATAGGATCTGAATGATGAGACAACTTCTCCAAGATTCAAACCTCCAAAAACCTTTAAGTCAAGGTGAATATAATGATAATTCTTGTACTCCTACAATATTCTTCATCTTTGAAAACCTTAATAAAAATGGTATTTTTGATATCCTTGACACCCTTTGAGAAAAATATTCTTCATCAATGACACACCTTTGATATCAATAACAACCTATATTCAACAATCTCCCCCTTTGTCATTGATGAAAAACAACAAAATGCTGACAACACACAAAGATGTTTTCTCCTACTTAGAATGATTTATTCTTTGTATAATTTTGAGTCCATTATTCTTTATGAGAAATTTAGCATTCCCCATTTGGAAGATGTAGCATTTGAGTCTATTATTCTTTCTAAGAAACTTATAATTTTGAGCTTACTCTTTCCCTCATTGACATAACTGGAAAACAATCAACACACTCTCCCTTATTGATGCTGACATCTGCAAAACACATCCTTCAAGCCACACAAATAATTTATCTAAACCACCCTAAATACAAAAGAAATTCTTCCTCCTTTCTTCGCTTTTGGTACCTTTCACAATCCAAAAAATTTCTTCCTAGATAGAATCCCCTCGAGTCCATGATTCACTGCTTATGAGAATACTCCACAAAACCACCAAGCCTTCATGTAGTAGGGAGACCAAGCTCCCCCTAAAACTGTGCTTCCTCTTGATTCAAGAAGAGGGAGAAACAACTCCCAACTTCTACAAGATAAATTCAAATGTCTCCTTAGAAAGTGGCTTTGTGAATATATTTTCTACTTTCTCCTTTGTATCAACATACTCCAACTTTGCCTCCTTGTTTACAACCTTCTCCCTTGGAAAATGATACTTGATTGCAATGTGTTTTTTCTTTGAATGCATCACTAGATTCTTAGAAATTTTTAGGGAACAATTTTTATAACTAAGAATAAAGATAGGTGTTGGAACATGTTTTCCATTGTGCCAAAAGATCAACCTATTAATGCACAATACAAACACCAAAGATAAAAGGATTCACATAAGGTAGTTATTCCATGTCCTAAATTCAAATGAATATATTGGTGATTAGTCCAACAATCCCCTCATCAGTTTCACTCTAGGGGATTCAAACCCATGACCATGATTCTCATACCATTTGTTGGAACATGTTTTTTGTTGTGAAAAAAGATTGATTTGTTAATGCCAAAGATAAACAGATCTATGAGAGGAAATCATTCCATGTCTCAAATCTAAAGGGAGACACTAGTGATTATTCCAACAATAGGTTCATCAAATTTAATCTTCATTTCCTTCAAATTTCACTGCATCCAAAGAACCTAAGTGCAACATGATGTTGTAGAAAAATATTATGCTTATGTTGTAGATAAAGAAATTGATTCGTATTTCTTGCTCAGCTAGGACATTAAACTATCACCAAGAAAGAATGCTCCTCCACTTGTGCTCTTCCACTCATCAATACATCCTACCTAATCTGCATCTATGTATGCATTTAAGGTGAAATTTTCACTCTGGATACCAAAGTCAAAAATCATTAGTAGCCTTCAAATACCTGAATATCAACTTCACTACTTTAACATAAGTTTCTTTAGCTATTGCTTGAAATTTGGAAACAATTCCAACTATCTATATTATATTCGGTATGGATGTTATCACATATATCAAACTGTTAATCATGGATTTGTACAAGGTCTGATCTACTCCAAAATATTCATTATCTTTACTTAACTTTCATCCTGTAACTATAGGCATTCCAAATGGTTTGCAATATTCCATCTTGAACTTACTTAAGATCTCCTTAATGTACTTGTGTTGTGAAATAAAAATGCCCTTGTCTAATTGTACTACAACCTAAGAAATAAGGATAATTCTCCTAGCATACACATTTCAAACTCATTCTACATTTCCTTCTAAAACTCCTTCCACATGTCATCACTACTACAAAAAATGATGTCATCAACATAGACCACAACTATCAATAGTTGATATCCTTTTTTTTTAATGTATAGATTACTATCTACATTTCCTCTCTAGAATCCTTGTTTCTACAATTATCCATCCAACCTTGAATACCAAGCTCTGGGAGATTTTTTGAGTCCATACAAAGCCTTCTTCAATATGCAAACATAATCTGGATTGTTAGAACATCAAGATCCTTCTAGTTGTTCAATGCATACCTCTTCTTCTAGCTATCCATTCAAGAATGTTGACTTCACATTCATCTGGTATACATTGAAGTTCTTGAATACTAAAAGAGATAAAAATATCCCAATTTCCCCCAGTCTTGCTACCAAAGAAAATGTCTCTTCAAAATGTATGCCTTCAACTTTAGCATACCCTTTATATACAAGTATTTTTTTGTTTTGGATGACTTCACCTTCTTCATTTATCCTTTTTTTTTAAATCCACTTGGTTCCAATCATATTCTTTCCTTTAGATCTTGGGACATGTTCCCAAGTTCTATTCTTCATGATCTGATTTAGTTCTTCTTCCATAGCTTCTCTAGCCTTTCTCTTTGCTTTCTTCTCTGTATGACTTAGGCTCTATCTTTGATAGTAATGCAATGTGTACTTTCTCACTTACTCCCTCAAGTCTCTTTCAGGTCTGAACCCCAATATCTTTGTCTCCTATAATCTGGTCCATAGAATGATTATTTCAAACATACTTTGATGGTTTTTTTTGTAACAATTTCTTTTAAATATTCAATACTACTATGAATTGGTTCTTCCTCATCTTCTACTTCTATAATACTAGTAGATTGAATAGTTTCATCAACTCTCACATTTTCACTTTCTACTATCCTCTTCAATCTTTTGTTATAACATCTATAAGTTTTATTTCTTAAAGAATAACCAAGAAAAATGCCTTCATCAGATCTGGAATCAAACTTACCCAAAAATTTTCATCTCTTTTTATGTAGCACTTGCTTTCAAATAAACTAAGGTGTTTGAATTTAATGTCGATCTTCCTCTCCATAGCTCATATGGTGCCTTATTAGTCTTGTGTCTAATCTGAAATCCATTCAAAATGTACACAATAGTCTCTATATCTTCTCTCCAATACACATCTCGTATATTTTCTTGACATAACATAGTTCTTTCCATCTCTTATACAATCTAGTTCTTCCTTTTTGCAACTCCATTTTGCTGCGGATATCTAGTGGCTAAAAATTGGCTCTGGATCCCATGCTCTTCATAGAATTTATATTTCTTGGAAATAAATTCTCCACCTCTATTGGATCTCAAAGACTTGATTGTCCTTCTAGTTTCATTCTCTACTAATGCCTTGAATGTCTTAAAATTCTCAAATTCTTCGAACTTCTCTTTCAAAAATATAATCAAAGTCATCCTAGTCTAATCATCAATCAACATCATGAAATACCTATCACCTTGTAGAATTTTATTCTTCATAGGTTTGCATAGATCTATGGGAACCAAATCTAATAATTTTGATATGGAATACTCCTTAGCAGGATATTTGCTTCTTTTCTACTTCCCTCCATGACATGGCTTGTAGTTGGTTGATTGAGGCTTCTTAATCTTTGTCATGTCTTGGACCATTACTCTTGAGCTAATAATTATAATGTCATCAAAGTTCATATTTCCTAACCTTTTTTGCCAAAGACAACATTCTTCTCTCTGCATAGTGAGACAAATCTATACATTCAACTCGTTAAGATGATAAATCTCATTATCTCTCATGCTTCCTTCCATAATTAGTTCACTAGTGCTTGATTCCCTAATTTTACAACCTTCAACACTAAAATATAGCTTATAGCCTTTATCACACATTTGATTGACAATTAATAGATTATGCTTTAAACCTTCGACATACAAAACATCGCGTGTCTTTATCCTACTACCATTAAGAATTAAAGTACCCTTAACAGAAATTTTGGAAATTGAATTATTTCCAAGGGTCACAGAACCACCTTCAAATTTATTGAAATTAATGAACTTAATTTTATCTGTAGTCACGCGGCTTGAAAAAATGCTATTTATGATCCATAGGTTCTTCTCCTTCTGAGCATGTAGTGTATTTTGGGCAATCATTGACTTTTCTGATTTCCTTTCTTCAGGAATCTTCTTCCAAAATTTATTTGATTCATGACTTCTACTTTATGATCCTTTTCTTCCACTTTCTAGTAGCAAAGGACTCACAAAATTGCTTCTATATTTCCTTGCAATGTTTCCAAAGTTGTTTCACTTGAAACAAATGATACCAAAATTTTACAAAGGTACAAATGCATTATTGCTGACAAAGTTATTTCTTCTTACCAAAGCTTTTCTATAGTCTACAAATTTATGACAAAACTTATTATAATTGAAACAATAACTAGAGAAAGGATAATTGAACCTAGTATTGTATCTATTTATTTCAAATATTATTATTTTCTTCTCTACTTGAATAAATCCATCATTGTGTGTCATGCTTTCATTATTTTCCATGGTTATTTCATACTTTGAACTTCCAGATCCTATCACTTCTAGACTTGATTTAGCAGTCTTCACAAACTATTATATCACCTTCTTCTTTTGAACATCAAAACCTATTTTGATTTTGAAATGTGGAGCTCTTTGACTTCTCAAAATATTATCTATGGTTTTAGTACTCTTTCCAAACTTCATCTATAGCTGGTGGTTCACTCTCAAGCTCTTTTCTCACTATCACATTTTTTTCTTCTAGTTTCTCATAGTCTTTATCTCTTGATAGAAATTTTTCTATTAGAAATTCTTCAATTCTTTTTGCTCTTTAATCTAGGTCTTCATATCAACAAACATCTTTTCTACTTTCTTCAAATCCTGAGATACCTTTTCTTTAGCCCTCACCTCTTCTATAATTCTATTTTTTAGCCTTTTGATTTCTTTTCTAGTGCACATAAATTATTCTACAAGATCTACCTCTTCCTTATTGTTTTTGGAACCCATATTTTTCATCTCCTTCAGTAATCTCAAAATCCATGAATAAAACCTTTTCATTGTCTTCTTTAGTGGAGTAATCTTCTTCCTCATTAGTGTAGAAACTCTTATGTTTTCTCAAACCTTTAAATTTTCTCCAAAATAATTTATTTCCATTATTTTTCTCAACATTGTTAGTATTATTATGGGGACACTTAGCCATAAAATATCCTACTTCACCACAATTGAAACACTTAAAAGGTAACTTGCCTTTGTACTTACCAAAACCTCTTTGTAGCTTCTTGACAAAATTTTCTTCTTCTGGATCTGATACAATATCAGAGTCTTGACCAACTTGCTTTATAGACACCATGAATGGAGCCTCTTTCCTTATACATTCTTCACTTTCAAATCTCATCTCAAATGCAATTACAATTCCATGAAGTTTGGTTAACTTTACAGCATTCAGATCCTTAGCTTCAATAGTAGAGACTTTAGAACCAAACCTTCTATGGATAGATTTTGGTAACTTTTTCACAAGATTCTCTTCCAAGCTCTTACCAAGACCTCAGATATATTTGATAACTTCATCAACTCAAAGCAAGAATGTAGCAATATTCTCATCTTCTCTCATCTTCAAACCTTCAAAATGAGCCATGTAAGTTTGTGGCTTTATCTCTTTGACTTTGGCATCACCTTCATAGATAATATTCAATTTATCCCATATATCCTTTGTTGTGTTGCATTGCATCACTTTCACAAACTCAAAATTAGTTAATCCACGTAAAATAACATTCCTTGCATTATCATTGAGATCACAAGACCTCTTTTTAACTTGATCCCTAGGATGGTGTTCATGAATCTCATATCCCTCTACCACTAACATCCAAATTTCCATTCCTAAAGCCATGAAATAGGAATCCATCCTAACTTTCCAAAATGCAAATTTTTATCCATTAAATATTGGTGTTTTTATTTTGAAAAAAATTCCTCTGCCATCCAAGACCTACCTTAAGTTGTTAGGCATCTACAAAGGAACTTGGCTCTAATACCAATTGAAGGGAACACAATCTACTAGGGGGTGAGTTAGTAGATCTAAATAATTATATAATTCTTAAGTTTTTTCACAGTTATCAATATATATGATTCTTCACAATAAACCCCACATAAACAAAAATAATAATAGCACAAATCACACACCTTGAACTTTGAACAGGTTGATAGAAAATAATGTAGAACCTTTTGTCACTTCAAACTTCTTTGACACTAAACATATCCTTTGGAAACTCAAGAAATTGATAGAACTAGTGTAGATATACTCTCCTTCCAAATCGTAGAGCAAAACTACATTTCTGAGAGAAATGTTGACCACATTTGTATTTCTAGAGAAATATCTTTGCCCAAAAGATATCCTTGTGCATACTTCTAGACCACCACAATCATATTGACTACATACTTTGCATGGTATTATAAATATATAGTACACACCAACTCTAGGAAAGGTAGTCACTCAATAAAACTTGTGATGTATGTTACTTGATATAGGATTTTATTGATGAGACAACTTCTTCATGATTAACAACCCTGGAAAAATTTAAGTCAAGGGGAATATAACAATAATTCTAGTACTCTGACAATATTTTTCATCTTTAACAACCTTGACAATAATGACATTTTTGATAGCCTTAACACCCTTGGACAAAATTATTCTTCATCAGTGAAACACATTTGACATCAATGACAACCTATGTTCAACAAAACTTCCCTTATAAAACCCTTTTGACCAAACATATTTCAAACCCCAAATATGTAATAAACCTAGAAACGCTATGAACCAAAAAACTCCAAATTTGTAAAACAACAATTTTTACGTGTCTCATACCTTGAAATATCTTATATATTTCTTGCATTACCATGGATTAAACTTTGCACTAGATCTACTAAAACAAGGTTTATACAAAATTTGGGAGCTCACACCTCTCATAACCATTAATTAATATACAAAAGGTTAAATCTATTTCCTACATAAACCCATGAGAGAAAAAAATGCATGCAATATTATATAATAAACAAATGAAAAGATGAAATAGACAAGAAACAAGATAACACAAGATATACTATGGGAAAACCCTCAAGAGGGAAAAATTTAGCCTTCTAAAGAATTCACTTTCTATGTATTATTTATTGATAAAACATTAGAATCATTTATATAGTTTCCATGAATAATTTTGAAACATCAAGTCTCTCCAATGCATCCTCCATGGATCCAAGCATGAATCTAAACATCCCATGCCATGCTTCACATAGGCACTCATAAGAGAAACTATGTACTATGACAACCCACTCACCCAACCAATCTTAGCCACTAAACATGTGCTTACTTTTATAGACTCAAGCTCACAAAATATAACCAAGTGGTAAAATAAAACCCCGTGCCTCAAAACTGTGAGTACACAAAACCATTGACCCCCCATTTACCTTTTTGGTATAAATGTTAATTTTTTCCTCCAAATAATAATAAAATATTCTATGCCTCCCACACATAAAATAACTGACGAAATGTTACATAGAAATTTACAAGTCACCCCAAATAAATATATAATGTGGATAAACACATCTCCTAGATGCACTAAAACTAAAAATTTATTTATTTCACATAATAAATTAATTCATGTTATTCAAGGTATACAACACATATTCCTAACATATGGGAGTGGAGTGGAATGTGGATCTTCAATGATCTCCCAAATTTTTTTAGCACCAACAGTTTGTACCAATCAATCCTATGATATAATAAATGTTATTACCCCAAAATTATTTCTTCAGAAGTATATGTAGCTCAAGGATGTGATGCAAGAGGTGTCTACACAAAACCCGCTCTCACAAAGTCACACACACAAACAACAAGAATTTGAATGCAAAAATCTCCAACTATGATGCAATATCTTATATTCCAACTTGCAAAAATGCATAAAAAATAAAGAAATCTAATTCTATCATATTTTATAGTCTCAAGGACTAAAGAAAAAAATACCAATGAGTCACATGAATATGATTTATGATAGAAAAATGATAATTAATAGTGAAAACAACTCCTTCAAATGTAAACATCAACTTGCAAACTATTCCAATCTTCAATAATAAATTCTTGGCTTCAATTTCTATTGCAACACTTGAAGACCTAAAAAATAATGGCTTCCATATTGTCATGAAGAAATGCTATGCCTCCTATCTCTAACTCCCAATTCATATAATCAATAATAACTCTCTAATTGCATAGATTTTTCTTCATGTTATTTCATCTCCAAAATTGTAACTCCCAAGAATGCTACACCAAACCTAGGAAAATCAAACCAAAAATAATAAAATAAAATATTAATTGTTCAATTGAATGTTCAAACAACTCCTAGGAGAAAAATTCAAGAATAGTTGCAAGAAGAATTCTCCACTCCTCACAAATAGGGACCCAATTTGAATACAAACACTTCCAACACAACATGGGTGACCAAATTTTTGCATGCTACTATTGAGGAGATTTAAATGAGCTGCTAGTGATGGTAACTCCAAAAATCCAGTGCCCAAGTTGTCCTTTTTTGCTTTTTTAAGCATTAAAATTCACTCCTACACTATCTCCCACTACATCAATTGCAACACAAATCAGACCAAACATTTAAAATCTGATTTTTGGTAGAATATCATCAAATTATTCCTCAAAAAATTATTCAAACTAAAAAACATCAAAATTTAATATTTTTTGGTTGATGCAAGATTGCTAACAACCATGGATCCTCCTACATCAGTCACTCATGGTAGAAATAAAAGTGACCATGTCACTTCTCAAGATGAAAACCAAGATGATTAACCTCAACTTTTGATAAACAAGATGAGTCCTCAATAAGTCTTCCAAACTATTTCACCAATTAGTCAAAGTATTTTGTATGCCTTGTGCTCCTACTCACCATGATTTCCAAGTTTTTTTTATCTCCTCTAAATTAGGTGCTAATTTATGTAAATTTTCATCTATTGTATATTCATCATTTTCAGATTCATGAAACTCTGTTAGATCTGAAACATTAAATATATGTGAAATATTGAGCTCACTAGGAAACTCTACTTCATATACATTACTTGAATCATGCTTTCTTACAATTTTGCAAGCCCCAAATTTCTTCACTTTTAACTTGTTATAGGTACCAATTGGAAATATTTCTTTTCTCAGTTGTACCATTATTACATCACCAATCTCAAATTATTTATGTATCCTCTTCAAATCAACTTTAGACTTGTACTGAAAAAATAATTTTAATGATGTGCTTTCTTACCTCTTCATGTGATCAGAAAAGACCTCTACTTCTACACTTTTCTTCTCACTTCTATCTATATTTTTCAGATCTAAAACATCCCTTGTGCTTCTACCATAGACAATTTGAAATGGTGTTCTTTCCATGCTCCTATTCATGGATTTTTTTTATGCAAACTCTACTTGAGGTAGAACCAAATCCCACCCCTTTGGCTTGTCTCCAACTATACTTCTCAACAAATTACCCAAGATTTTATTCACCAAATCTATTTACTCATCCATTTGTGGATGGTAGGTTGAAAAAAATTTCAAATCAGTTTTTAGCTTCTTCCATAATTTCCACCAAAAGTAGCCAAAAAACTTTGTATATCTATCTGAAACTATACTCTTTGGTAGGCCATGTAGGTGCATTACTTCCCTGAAAAATAATTCTATAATATACATAACATAATTACTCTTTTTACATGGAATGAAATGTTCCATATTATAAAATCTATCTACCACCACAAATATTGAATCATATCCCTATGTGTCCTCGGTAAACCAAGAGCAAAGTCCATACTAATATCTTTTAATGGCCTCTCAAGTATTAGTAAGGGTTGATATAAACCAGTGTGTTGACTAGTTCCTTTTTCCACTTGATGAATCCTACAAATTTACACATTTTTTTGATATCTTGCTACAATTGAAGCCAAAAATATTTCTCTCCAATAAGTGCAATGGTCTTATCGAAACAAAAATGTCCTTCAAGTCCTCTAGTATGCTTTTCCTCAATCAAATTCATATAATTGAACTTATAGGAATGCACAACTTATTACCTCGAAATAATATACCATCTTGGATTGAATAATCCAACCACTTTGTCCTATATATTGTAATAGGTTCTTTGCAAGATCCCCAAGCCTCTCCAAAATCTAGATCTCCTTCATACAATTCCTTCAACTCATTGAAAACAACAACCTCAACCTAAATTTTGGTTAGAAAAAATTGTCTTCTACTCAATGCATCTGTAACTATGTTAGACTTTCCACTTCCATTCTTTAAAATAAATGTATAACTATGAAAAATTCTACCCATTTCATGTGTCTCTGATTTAACTCTCCTTGACTATTCAAATATTTAAGTTCTTGATGATCAATAAACAAAACAAACTCCTTAGGCAAAAGATAGTGTCTCCACTTTTTCAATTCTTTTTTAATAACATAAAATTCATGATCATAAACAAAAAACTTCTTCTTTGCATGATTTAAGTTCTCACTAAAATAAGCATTGGTTTTACCTTCTTGATTTAGAATAGCTCCAATGGTATTACCACTTGCATCACAATCTACTTGAAACACCTTACTAAAATATGGAAGCTCTAAAATAGGTTTCTCTATCACTTTTATCTTCAACAAATAAAAACTCCTTGCTACCCATGTAGTCCATCTAAAATCTCTTTTTCCCCTCTCATGGTCTCAGCTAGTGGTGCAAAAATGCTACTGGAACCTCTAATTTAACTTCTTGTAAAAACTTTCCAAGCCATGAAATGATCTCACTTCTATAACATTCCTAGGTGTAGGCTATTCTAAGATAGATTTTACCTTTTCTAGATCCATCTTTATTCCGTCTCCTAAAACAATGAATCCCAAGTATACAAACTCCCTCTTCATAAAGTTGCACTTCTTCAAGTTAATGAGAAACTTATTTTCTCTCAACCTTTCAAAAAAAAATCTGATATGCATGAAATGTTCTTCTAATGTCTTACTAAATATCAAAATTTCATCAAGATAAATAGCAAAAATTCTAAGGACTGGTGAGGAAGATGGTGCGTAGATGAAAGAAGGGCAATGAATGAGGGAAATCCACAATAAATTTAAGGTGCAAAGGTCAAAATATAGTGGCTTTGAGAAGGGAGGGGAGGAGGACACACATTCACAATAGGTGAAGGAACAAGTTGACACCTCTATTAGATATGCCTCCTTGGACATGAAAGAGTCCCTTACCCAACAAATTTATTATCAAGCTATTTTGGTTGGAAAAGGTAGTGAGAAAGATGTGGATATGATGGTTAAGGAATTGGACTCTAGAAAGATGAAGGCCAATGTTTACCCTCTCTCAGATGAATTTTCCTACCTGGATGAGGATAATACCTCAATATTGTAGCTTCTCGACATGGCCAAAAAAGGAGCTACCTGCAACTTTAAACTAGCTAAATTGGTAATGAAATAATTCAATAAGGTGAATATAAAGTTTAGAATTCTTAAGGAGAAATATGCTAATCAACCCAAAGGTTCAGCCTTAGACTTTCTCATTGAGATATTGGTTGATCTAGAAAGCTAATTTTCTAATTTTAAATCAGAGTGTGAGAGTTGTATTCAAGAAATGGATGGTAGAATTAAGGAAATCCATGAAGATATCTAGGAGCTTATGTAGATTAGCCACATGTCAATCAAAAATAGCATGGAATCGCTTATGGTTTTGATGGATAAAATTGGTCATCTCAAGGAGGATCAAGTTAATTTTGCATAATTGCATAAGAAGGGCCTTTCTGTCAAGGAGAAGGGTAAAAAGACTACCAAGGACAAGGCGAAGGGCCCAAGTACAAGGACTAGGGGTAGTTTGAGGAAAAAATTTAAAAAAGAGAAGGAATAATTACTAAAAATGGTTAATCTCCACTTTAACCAAGAGCTCGAGGTGGCAAACACAATGAAAAATGTGAAATAGTTTCTCTATGTCTTACTTTCTTTTTCCATGTCTTTCAATTTTTTGGTTGTTGGTTGGCTAATTTTTTAACTATTTCATGTTTCATATCAGTAGCATTTTGATATAATATGATATAAAGGGTTTCAGGTCCCTTCAAAACCTAATTTTCCCTATTAATCAAAACAATAACAAATCTTCTCAAAAATTCTTTTAATACCACATTCATCAATCTCCTAAATATACTAGTAGCACTGGTTAGCCCAAAAGGCATGGCCAACCACTCATGAAAAAACTTCCTTAGTCTTGAATGTTGTCTTCCATTCATCTCCCTCTCTAATTCAAATTTGATGATAACCACTCTTCAAATCAATCTTTGTGAAGTACTCAACTCCATTTAAGCAATCCATGATATCATCCATTATAGGAAATGTAAATTTGTAATTGATAATGATCTTATTTTATGGACCTTGAATCCATGCACATTCTCCATTCTCCACCCTTCTTTGGTGCCAAAACAACATGCACTACACATGGACTTAGGCTCTCTCTAATTAAACCTTTCTGCAATAATTCTTGTACTTGTCTATTCAACTCTTCACACTCTGTAGGAGACATTCTATGGGATGCCTTGTTAGGAAAACTCACTCCTAGTATCAAATCAATTTTTATGAATTATCCTTCTCACAGGTGGTAATCCTTCTAAAGAATTATTTGAAACAATCTCACAAAAATCATGCAAAAAATCTGCAACTTCCATATGAACATCTTCCACTTGTTCTTGGTTAGTTTTTGGAATCAAAGAAAAAAAAAATTCTCATGCTTAAAACCATCTAAATTTTTTTTGGCATCAACTATACAAATCCTTTCATTGCTGCAAACCTTACCCATTTCCTCTTTCAATGGTTCCAATTTATGTCTCACACCATCCTTCATTAATGAGTATGTGTTAGCATACCCATCATGCATTTCTCTCTTATCAAATTGCTAAAGTCTTCCTAAAAAACATGACAAGAATACATAGTAATAATGTCACTCAAAATATCATCAAAATAATATCCTATCTTAAACATTACCAAACTTTTCTCACTGACCAAATTTTTTTGATCATTCTGAATCCAAGCAATCTGATATGGATGTGAGATACTTCTTCTCTCAAGCTTCAATTTGTTCACCATCTCTTCATAAACCATTTTATTAGTAATTCCACTATCAATGATAACACTACATACCTTTCCTCCACATTTACATCTCATTCTAAATAAAATCTTCCTCTAAACTAGTTTATTATCTTCATTTAATAGGGTTCGCCTAGTCACTAAGGTTTCTCCTCTTTCTTCTCCTTTGGAGTGTGATGACTCTCCATCTTCTTCATTCATGTTTGCTTCTTTGGAATTGCTTTTAGACCTCCTATTGTCTGTTTATTAATTATGAGGGTAGTTATATGATCTATGTCCCTCTTCTCCACAATGAAAGTAGGTTCTATGGAAGCTACCTCTTCTAAATCATCTACCCGATCTTCCTCTACCTCTGAAATTTTGCTCTCTAGGATTGAAAAAAAATTGATTTCTGATTTTTGTTGCTGCCTCTTCAAATCTATGATTTTTCTAATTTCCTTCATAGGATCTTCCTCTGGTTCTTCCAACATGAACTCTTCCTCTTTTCTTGTTCCCAAACTTTCTATTCAATCTCTCTTCTACCTTCAATCCAAACTAATATACATCCTCAATGTTGTACATCCTCACCAATGCTAATTCTTCTTGTATGCTTGGCTTCAACCAATTTATCTAATAGGATACTTTCTCCTTGATTTCTTTGGTGTGTCCAATTCTTATTAGGACTTTATAAAATTCTTTTGTGTACTCCTTCACAATTCTTGTTCCTTGTCTTAAACTTTGCATCTTCTTAAGCAACTCGAATTCATAATCTGATATAATGAATTTTATTTTCATCTTCTCTACCATTCTATTCCATCTCAATATCTTATCCTTTCCTCTTCCTTCTCTTTCAAGTTGTATTTATTTCCACCAAATTCTAGCATTCCCTTTCAACTTTGTTTTTGCAAACTTAACTCTTCCAGGGTTTTTAATTTCTTCAATGAACTTCTCCATGGCATTTATCCATTCAATTAACTCTTTTGAATTTAAACTCGAATTGAAGGTTGAGACTTTCATCTTTGGTCTCTTCCCAATCTTTATCAAAGTAACAATCAAAGGGTGATTTGCAAATTTTTCTGCAACATTCCACCTAGCACTAGATTGACTTGAAGTGTTTGATTCTTCACCACTCTCTAGACCTATTCTCCTTTGATCAAGCTTACATATCTCTTCTTGAAGGGCTTCAAATTTTCTCTGAATTTCTCTCATGACATCATCAGGAGGATTTATACCTCCATCTCTACCTCTATCTCTTTTGTCCATTCTCGGAGGCATTTTCACAACCAAAAACTTGCAAGTCATGGTGTAAACTGCCTCCAATAAACATTTATATTTATAAAATTAATAAATTATACTCTGATGCCACTGATGCAAGAGGTTTCTACACAAAACCTCCTCTCACAAACTCACACACACAAACAACAAGAATTTGAATACAAAAATCTATAGCTTTGATCCAATATCTTATATTCCAACTTGCAAAAATGCATAGAACTTCAAGAAATATGATTATATCAAATTATACAATCTCAAGGACCAAATAACAACAATACCAGTGAGTTACAATCTAATTTATGATAGAAAAATGATAAGTGAAAATAAAAAACTCCTTCAAATGCCAACTTAAACCTATAACCTATAATTTGCAAATTTTTCTAGTCTTCAACAATGGATTCTTGTCTTTAATTTCCATCACAAAACCTTTAGACCTGCAATAATAATGGCTTTCATCTACCCATGAAGAAATACTATACCCTTTCTCTCTAACTCCCAATTTTGGTCATCAATAATAACTCTCTGATTGCATAGTTTTTTCTTCCACATGCCATTTCATCTCCAAAATTGTAACTCCCAAGAATTTTATGATTGAACTATAAAAATCCAACCAAAAATCATAAAAGTAAAATATTAACTATTCAATTGCATGTTCAAAACAGTCTTAAGAGAAAAATCCAAGAATAGTTGCAACAAGAATTCTCTACTCCTCATAATAGGAACCCAATTTGAAAAAGCACTGCCAACACAACATGGGCACCCAAAAATCACCTACAAGCAATACCTATCACAATAGAGAATATCAAAATAGTAAGAATGAGATTAGTAAGCCTAAGAATTGCATTGATGAAAATAACTTAAATTAATGATTACAATCAAGAATTAATCCTTATGAAAAGGAGATAGAAACCATAGATCTAAACCCTAGGTGAGGATTAATTTAGCCTCTGACAAGTGTCATCATCCTATGCAATGAGACACCATGTTGTTTTATTATTCAATCTAATAATTAAATATGAAATTCCTAAGTTTAGCTTAAGTGAATAAAGTAAAAGGTGATCTAATTAATTAATTAGATGATTAGCCTATTTCTCCAACACCCCCTTAAGATGAACTTAGCGAGTAGCTAAAACCCTAATGGAGGATGCATGGATGAATGCATGAAAGCATGAATGGGTCTCAACTACTAGTCCATGTTAGGTACCCATTTACATATGCAATGCAAAAGAAATCTCTCAAAAGCAGAGTAAAGGAGAAAACCTCATGGGAAAATATCCTCTCCAAAAAGATATGAAAGCATGTTATTAGGTGATGAAATATGGTGGAATCTCTGATACCCCCAAGTACACCATCCATCACATACATACATAAAAAATGCCCCAAATAAGATAGAAAGGAAGATATAATTAATCCCCCTAGAATGAAGAAGCTCTAATGCCAATGAAGAATACTTAAAAAAAAAGAATGACCTAGTGTCTCCAAGAAAAATGTCTTCCCTTGGGAAGAAATAGGTCCATAGGTTGATGAATAAGCCACTCCATGTCCATTTGAAAGGAGAAAGGATGAATTCTTAACATGTGTGTCTGTGAAAACTTATTAGGAGTATCCAAACTTGACTAATTTCACAACATAATCATGGTAAAAAACAACCAAGAAACATGATAAATCAAGCGAATGAGGAAACTCATGAATGGAAATATCCAACGACAATGGAGATGGGATAAAAAATATGTTGAAACTATCAATAAAGAGGATAGAAACCCCCTCAAGTGTGTCATCCTATGCAAATAGATCCTTTCCAAGTGCCAAGATGTCCAAGTAATTGATAAAAATATGAAATCACAAAATACTAAATAAAAAATACCTCAAGAAGATTCTAGAAAATGTGCATGAATGGATCTGAAGATCTCTAAATTACCTTTCCAATGACACTAGAATAATGAAAATTAGAGATGCAAGTGAAAAGTTATGAGCTCAGAAGTAAAAAATGAAGATCTAACTTTGATTGATAATAATAGGAACCAGTAGAAAATTCTAAGGATGAAACCTGCACCATAGGAAAGTTCTTTGAACCAGCTTTATGATGATCTCATTTTCCCAATTTTGACACCATATGCCCAAGTTACGAAAAAAATAAAAAAATTCTCCTTTAGGGAAAATGAAGGTTAGGAGGGGGCTAGAGAAATGTTTTTATAGATGATGTCATGCTAACATCAGTGAGTATTTGGGGTATATTCCCCTTTCTAGAAAAAAATGTCACTTTTCTTGAAAATACAAATTCATTGGTATAACCCTCACCAAAAAAATTTGTTGATAACCTTTTCGCTGGAATATTCCATAGGATTCCCTATTGGCATGGTGGAATATTCAAAATTGATTTTGTGCTAGAGTTTTGCTAGGTGTGTTGGATAATTTATGTAACCACTAGAATAATTAATTGACTGGTACTAAATAGGTTGTCAGGCGGTCAAACAAAATCCATTGGCGAGACAAAGGGGTCCCATGTGGCATGTACGGTGCATAGAAGGCCTGCACAAATTGCAGGTTAGTATTGCATATACAAAAACAATTTTTTTTTCTTTTTTTTCTCCTTTTTTGAAAAAATTGCCCTATGGATGAGGATTTTGGAGGCTGCATGACCTCCAAAACTAAAAAAAAATCCCTTTTTTCTCCTAACCCAATAGTCAAATTTTATGTCAAAATTTGTTTCTTCGGCCTCTTGATTATAATGGTCAGGTCAATTTCTCTCTAGGATGCACCAAAATTTTTATCAAGGCTTGATCTCTCAAAAATTGAATAGGGGGTTGTGTTGGGTCTCAAAAATGTAGGTTTGAACCACGAGAGGTTGCAAATCTCCCACAACACTTTTGGCCAATGTACAAGGCCAATTGATGCAATTGAACCTTCTCTTTAGGTTCTACTAGACCAAGGTTGGTGAACCTATATGAATCATGCAGATTGAAATGTGTTTCCTGATTAAGCAATCTATCCACAATGGCAAATGGAAGTGAAAAGATGAAAATCACTACAACTACTCCTACTGCTCAAAAGAAAGGTTTTAAAATTTTTGTTTGTATATGAAATTAATTCTCTAGGTTGAGGCAGATAAGTGCCTTCTGTCCACATGGGCAATGGAGTCAAACATAAAGAATGATGTGTGTATTTCCCTCTCTGTCTAAATTCAAGCTGTTAGGCATATTTAAAGTATGAAATTCTATGACTACCATACTATTTCACCCAATTTATGGCTTGCATAAATTATTCTTGAATGTTTTCCTACCAAGTTCTTCTTTAATCATCCAGCAAAAAATCCTAAAATCACTATGACGTGTTTAAAAAAAATTTAGTTCTAACATGCAGACACCTATTAATCAAATCACACAAAGTGATAAATTCATTGTGATAAATCAAAAAATATACATGATATCTTGATTTAAATCATTTAATGATTTCTAATTGGAGACAACCAGGCAAGAAATACAAAGCTTATAACATCTCAATAACTGAATACAAAAATGAACTTCACTAGAATATTCTCCATTGCTATGTCTCAGGAAGGTTTTTTCCATTATTTACATTCCCAGTCTGAAAAAATATCCTTACTACTCTACCCCCCACTACAACTGATTTTCAAGTATTTTATACATTACATCTCAAGGACCATGACCCTTCATTTTCTGGTAAAACCATTTACATTCGTTAGCAGAAAATAAAATATTTAATTGGATTGCCTTATCAGCAAATTAAATATTTTCAAACTGTAGTTCTACATTTTCATTCTCACTTTATACGTTGCCTTTATTCCTACTGCTCTACTATGGTCAACATGTTGACCAGCCGTGGTATCACGGTGTGACTGTCACGATCTTTTCTCTCTCCCACCACTCTACCATGACTTTCACTTCTTCATCCCGCGGTATCACAGTGCCTGGCATCTACTATCACCTGCCTTACTGTGGTCTCTCCACTGACTCCCTGCGGTTGCACGGTGATCAACTATTCCATGCTCCGCTCCATTCACCGCATCACCATAGTCACCATGTTAACCGTGTGCGGTATAGCAATTGGCATTTCCTGCTATGCTTCGTCACTTCCTCCATTGTCTCCCACCTTACTACGATGTTTGTTCAGTCTATCAGCGATATATTAGTAACATCTTTACTAACCATCATAGTCCACCTCTTTACCACAGGCATCCTTCCAGTCTGCTACGATACCATGGTGGAGCCTTTAGACCCCTACCTCACCATTGCTACGTCGGTCATCTCACTGCCACCACGATACCGCAGTAAATGAGTTGACCGCGCACGATGTCATAGTAAGAACCTTATTCCCACCTATTATCCATCATTTCCATACCACAGGCCTTTTTGTGGGAGGTCGCGGTAAAGTGATAAAGACATAGAGAATGAAAATTAAGGGATCGGTAAGGGTATAAAGTGCATATGAATGGAAAAAATATTTTTTAAAGGAAAAATTATTAAATGAATGGGTTTAAATGGGCGAAAAACATTAGGTTTTTTGATGAAAATTTTGGGTTCTAATAGTGGCTCTTGTTGCAGATGAGTGATTGTGCAATCACTGGAAGAATCCAAAATATCTACTGGGAGAGCAGACTGAGCAAAGATATGAAAAAAGAAGGCAATGGAATACGGAGGGAATGAACAGATGAGTGATATGAAAATGGAGCAAATGGACAATGGAAAACCCTACACTACTGTACATGGAAAGAAAGCAATGCTTTTAGGAAGGGAACTCCTGAGAATGTCCATGTACTAGAAAACCTATACCCTTCAAAGATTCCTAAAACTAATGTGCATGGAAAAGAATTTTTGAAGAGGCATTGCTAAGAATTGTCCATGCACTAGCAATCCTTAATCCTTTGTACCTGCTATGGTTCAAAAAATCAAACCACAAGGGATGGCCCCAGGCCACCCAAAAGAAAAAACCTGCACTTTCCTCTATCATAGACTTTGTTCTAATTAAAGCTTATCAGGTTTCCCTTGAAACTGTCCATTCCACCTACCCTGCAACATGCACTGCCATTGAAAATTTTTAGGAAAACATTGTATTCAACTTGATTCATATTCATTTCACCACTCTGCATTTCATCATTCTCATTATCATATGAAAAATATTTATCACCCTCAACATACAAAGTGTACCGATATTCAAAAAAACATTCATAGGCTTGATCATTATCATATGTTGCTGAAAGGTCAAGCAGCTGCACTGGAACCTGAAAATATGAATACTCCTTATGGCAACCAGAAAATTCAATCTCATCAACATCCTCTAAAATAATCAAATCAGAGCTACTCTCCATTTCTTTTATATTACTAGTTGGTATTGACACATATTCTTGATCCATACAATCATCCTTATACATACTTGAATCAATAAATGTTGAACACTTATCATCAATGATATGCAAACCAACATCTTCCTCTTGCAGGAAAAAATTATTCAAGTCACATACCTCTTCTCGAATAGACATGGATCTTTGATCAACTTCAAAGAATTCCTCATCACTGTGAGAGATGCACATGGGGTCATATGAATTATTACTTTCATTGTCAAAACAAATGTAATTTGGAGCCAAAACTTTGGAATCATCTTTATGTGCACATCTCTGGTATTCAAGAGTCAATAAATCTAAAACTTGCTCACTATTGAGTGAACATGTTTCATCCAGATCTCCTGCTATTTCTCCAAATTCTTGATATCCATATGAACTGCAACAATCATCCTGTTGTAGATCAACATCTACAATTTCATCTTCACAATCTGGATTACAATTTGTTATGCAAGAGAGACTCTCCATATGTTCATTGCTAGATGGCATGATATCCTCTTCTAATTCAGCTTCTGAAGCGATGTTGATGTACTCCCCAGATGATGTGTCTCCACCAATATCATTAATGTTGCAATCATCTTCCAAATCTGAAAAATTGTCATTAGAAATCCCAGTGACATATTTATCCTCCATTGGCTGTAGTATTTGATCATTCATGATATCACTATTAGATTCGTTGTTGCCAGTATCCATGTATCTTGTCCCAAGCATGAAATCAAGAAATTTATTTACTACATCAAAGGCATGTTGTTTTGATGACTCTGACCAATAAACTAATTCAGACTCCGATGCTCTTAGAAATTGTGCAACAAACGTGGGCCTTGTAGGCCTACAACACGGAGGTAATTACATACAAATGTCTACCATCTTGTTGTATAGAGAGTTTTCATCCTCTCCTTCATATTTCCTTATGTCAAAAAATGTATCTAAGGGGGAAATTACACATTCTGATTCTGTAATGGAGTCTTGGCTTTGAGTATGTACATCATCATCTTTGTCCTCATACTGGCTCAAGAATATTTCTTTTAGATCCTCCCATGAAGATATACTTTGCACAAGAAAACTTTTAAACCATTCCCTTGCACTATCCCTCATAGATCTTGAAAAACATTTCATAATGACATCCTCTTGATAAATTTGAAAGTTGACAATGAAATTCTAGAATCATTCCATATGCTCATAAGTTGATTCATCCCATTCTCCATGAAATTTAGGGATATGCATTAGCAATTCTATCTCATCATAGGGGTAAGGATGTGGGTAGCCTTGGACATTACTAAAGTTAAATGGTTTATCAATAATTGAGACAAAATTTGGAGGGCCATATGGGTTTTGGTAGATCATTGATCTTTTTTGGGAAATGGAAGATGAATATTCATTTGATGTAATGGTTGTGGTGCATAAGTGTTCTATTGTGAATAGAGCACATTATCTCCATTGTTGAGGTTTTTAGTTGTATCATGTGGTGCCTGTGGTGTCCAAGATCTCCTGGTATTTGTGTCTTCATTGTCAATGTATGATGGCCTATTTGGTGATGTATTTGGAAGACATTCGGCTCCCAACTGCAACAGTCATTGTTCCACTTGTCATGTTTTTTTGTTTACTGTATAACCTTTGTTGTTCCAATTCTTCAAAATCTTTCATTGACTATTGTCTTCTTTCTACTTCTAACATCTTGACAAAATGTTACTGCTCCACAACATCCATGTATTATATATCAAATCAAAACAAAGTCGCCACCTACTTTTCCAAAAGTAGGAAAATGAAATGGATTGCTTTGGTTTTCCCCAGCGGAATCTCTAAAAAAAATGTGAAACTTTGTTGACTCAATAAATGGAAAGGCTGAGAAAATTTTATGATGTGTCACCAAACTATTGGGTCTCAAAAATGTAGGTTTGAACCACGATAGGTTGCCAAGCTCTCACAACAATTTTGGCCAACGTACAAGGCCAATTGATGCAATTGAACCTTCTTCTCTTTAGGTTTTTCTAGACCAAGGCGGGTGAACCTATATGAATCATGCAGATTGAAATGTGTTTCCTGATTAAGCAATCTATCCACAATGGCAAATGGAAGTGAAAAGATGAAAATCACTACAACTACTCCTACTGCTCAAAAGAAAGGTTTTGAAATTTTGTTTGTATATGAAATTAATTCTTTGGGTTGAGGCAGATCAATGCCTTCTGTCCACATGGGAAATGGAGTCAAAAATAAAGAATGATGTGTGTATTTCCCTCTCTATCTAAATTCAAGTTGTTAGGTATATTTAAAGTATGAAATTCTATGACTACCATACTATTTCACCCAATTTATGGCTTGCATAAATTATGCTTGAATGTTTTCCTACCAAGTTCTTCTTTAATCATCCATCAAAAAATCCTAAAATCACTATGACTTGTTTAAAAGAATTTTAGTTCTGACATGCAGACACCTATTAATCAAATCACACAAAGTGATAAATGCATTGTGATAAATCAAAAAATATACAGGATATCTTGATTTAAATGATTTAATGATTTCTAATTGGAGACAACTAGGCAAGAAATACAAAGCTTATAACATCTCAACAACTGAATACAAAAATGAACTTCACTAGAGTATTCTCCATTGTTGTGTCTCAGGAAGGTTTTTTCCATTATTTACATTCCCAGTTTGAAAAAATCTCCTTACTACTCTACCCCCCGTTGCAACTGATTTTCAAATATTTTATACATTACATCTCAAGGGCCATGACCCTTCATTTTCTGGTAAAACCGTTTACATTCGTTAGTAGAAAATAAAATATTTAATTAGATTGCCTTATCAGCAAATTAAATATTTTCAAACTATAGTTATGCGCTTTCATTTTCACTTTATACGCTACCTTTATTCCTACTACTCTACCATGGTCAACATGTTGACCGACTGCGGTATCGTTGTGTGACTATCATGGTATTTTCTCTCTTCCACCGCTCTATCGTGGCTTTCACTTCTTCATCCAGTGGTATCACAGTGCCTGGCATTTACTATCACCCACCTTACCATGGTCTCTCCACTGACTCCCTGCGGTTGCATGGTGATCAACTGTTCCATGCTTTGCTCTATTCAACGCATCACCGTAGTCACCATGTTAACCATGCATAGTATACCATGCACAATATAGCAGTTGGCATTTCCTGCTATGCTTTGCCGCTTCCTCCATCATCTGCCACCTTACCATGGTGTTCGTTTAGTCTGTCAGCGGTATAGCGGTAACATCTTTAGTAACCATCACAATCCCTCTCTTTACCGCAGGCATCCTTCCAGTCTGCTATGGTATCGTGGTGGAGCCTTCAGACTACTACCTCACCACTATTGCATTGGTCATCTCACTGCCACCATGATACCACGGTCAATGAGTTGAACACGTGCGGTGTGGCGGTAAGAACCTTATGCCCACCTATTATCTGTCACTGCCATACCGCAGGCCCCTTTGTGGGAGGTTGCGGTAAAGTGGTAAAGACATAGAGAATGAAAATTAAGGGAGCGGTAAGGGTATAAGGTGCATATGAATGGAAAAAATATTTTTTAAAGGAAAAAGTAGTAAATGAATGGGTTTAAATGAGTGAAAAACCTTAGGGTTTTTGATACAAATTTTGGGTTCTAACAGGTTGTATATCCAGTGCTCTAATACCATGTTGGATTAATAGGCTAATCATCTAATTAATTAATTAATTAGATCACCTTTTACTTTATTCACTTACACTAAACTTAGGAATTGAATATTTAATTATTATATTGGCTAATAAAATCACATGTTGTCTCATTGCATAAGATTATGACACTTGTCAGAAGCTAATTAATCCTCACCTAGGGTTTAGATCTAGGGTTTCTATTTCCTTTTCATAAGGATTGATTTTATAGTGTAATCATTAATTTGCATGTATTCACATTCTTATATTCACAATCAATCAATATAGAAGGCATATCATATTATTCTATGATATTTATGTGGATTCAATCTTTTCTCTCTTGGTTGCATAGAAAATTAGTTGCTTTGATCTCTTAGATGTGATAGATGTTTTGGTTTTTGGGATTTCTGGGAGTTGTGGGGTTAACTATCAACTCCAACAAATATCATAAAATCATTCCTCAAAACATTATTCAAACCAAACAACATCAAAATTTAATATTTTTTTGGTTGATGCAAGATTGCTAATAATTGTGGATGCTCCTACATCAGGATGATTCCATAAATATGATGTAAAACAGTGAGCCACTGATAGTGTTCAAGATGTCTTTTTGCTAAGACTTGTAAGTATCCTTAGTTTGAATGATTATAGAAGGATGTGTTTCATAACCCATAAAATTATAATGATAGACTCCTAAAATGATAAAATCAAACACTAATATATATTAAATAACATAAATGAAGCCTTTGATCAGAAAATAATTTTCCTAAGTGTTTAGATCTTCAACTAATTATCTAGAATGCAAGTATGGAACAATCAATAAAATTTATTTTGGGATGAATCTATAAATAGTGTATGAATGGCTTGTTAGAGATCCCTAATATCTTTCCAACATTGGAAGAATCATAAAAATAAGATATCTAAGAAAAACATTATGAGCTCAAAGTTTAAAAATAAACATTTAAGTTCAATTAGAAATTTTGGGCACCTACAAAAAATATATTGAAATGGTCTGCACAATTGTAAAGTGCTTAGAACTAAATATTTGATGTGTTGGTAAAAAAAATGTCACTTTTAAAGGTAATATGACTAGTCCAATGGAAAGTGGTAAAACATTCAAGTAAAAATTGGTGACTCTACTAGGGATATTGAATAATCAAAAATAATTTGTGATGGTAACCTTTTTTTTTGTATCCAACTCCTTTATTCATGAATAATTATGGAGTTTCCACATTATAACGATATTCTAGTTCTACAACCAAATATTGATTGGTTGCATGTCGAACATGAAGATATATTTCACTTAAATACTCTAGCTTGGAGATACAAAAGAATTGGAAAGTGCAATTTTAACAAGTTAATCAAGTTTTGGAATCTGAAGAAGACTTAGGAAAGGAAATTAGAAGACTATCTAGGAGATGAGATAAGTGTGGTTGAAAGGGTTATTGTAAGACCAAGATGATATATATAAAATCAAGCCCAAAAATTGCAAAGAAATCAACCTGTAATAATAATTATTTAACATTTTGGCTAACAATAGTTACATAAGAGGAGATAGAAGTAAAGGTGTCCTTGACCCATATTTTGAGAGTTTGTAAAAGATAAATTTCTCCACACATTTTTATTTTTCAAGGAGAAAATTTAAATATACTAGTAGACCTATATCACCTATTAATACTATTCCTCAATCTTTGGGTTTCCAAGCTTTGGTATTACACATGACTTCATTTCCTTTAGTGATTAACTTTTAGCCTAATATACCACAAGTAATGGATCAACTAGTTTCATGGGGAGTAGCCATTGGTCCTCTATTATTAGGAAATAAATTGTAAGACTTAGCTATAGGGTCTAGAAATATTTTATCCAAATTAAGCGGTGATGGAAAATTTGAAACATATTAATGCTTTCTTTACTACATGTGTTGTTCTTAGTGTTATGCATGAGGATGTGTCTATCTGATTATTTGTTGAATATTTAATTTATGAAACAACTAAATGGATCTATCATTTTCTATCTAATTCTATTGACTCATAGGATGCTATGCAACAAAATTTTGAACATAGGTTCAAAAGCATTGTTGATGATCATATGCTTCTAGCATAATGAACTCGGATGAAGAAATAAATACATGAACCTATGCAAGAGTTTATGGCTCATTTCAACAAGATAGTGAACATAATCAAGAATGATAAGAGGCCTACAAAGTAAAATAAAAAACACTTGTTCATTAACACCTAGCCTCCTGATGTATGTTTCCAATTAAGAAGAGATCATCAGGCTACTCTTGAAGCATCCCGAGCTATGGCAATATAATTTGAGCATGATTTTTTAACTATGGGTAAATAGAATAAAGAGTTGCAAAAAGGGAAACTAAAGAAAATAATCCTACCAATATAGATCCCATGGTACAAATATTATCTAATAAATTAATTTTATTTAAAAAGAAACTCCCACAAACTCCACCTTTTTATTGAGATATTTTGAGGAAAAATTATATTTTATATCAATAGAATAGACAACCTAAGATGCTTCCTATGATGCAAATATTAGCTATCAAGCATCCATCTTCAAGTAATTTCCATATAGCTCCTATATATTATTTTCATTTGATAACAAATCATGATGGTTCATCATGTCAAAAAATGACTAGATATATGAAAATGAATTAGACTAGTGAGAGGATACAAGAATATGTTGCTCTAGAAGATGAAACAAATCAGCAATTTGGAAAACCATCAGTGATATTTTTGGAGTATGATTCTAATAATGAAGATGAATTGTTGCATGACATAAACAATCATTTTTGTAATGTTTCTATAAGGAAATAGCTCCAAAGACAAGAAGATAAGGCCAAAGTTAATGTCAAAGTTCCTTCCAAAGGTGTAAAAAATACACTCAAGAAATATCCTTACCAAAAAGTAGACTCAAATGGATTTCACTTCAATGGACAAACATGAACAAGGTACAAAAACCACTGACTCACTATTGGCTCTTCTTGATGATTCTTTTGATTTAATTGAATATTGTAAGAAGATAAAAATATATATACATAAAATGGAATATTTAAAGACCAATCCTCATTAGTTGGATAAATTAGTCTAATGTATAAAATGGAATTCTTAATCTAGTTATACCATACATCAAGATTCAAATGAACCTACAAGTAATGATGGTATAGATGAGCCAATTTTGAATGATATTCCCCTTGTTGTTGCCTTCATTTCAGATAATCCTAACCAATTTTATGTATCTTTATATATAGCAAGTTGCAATCTTAGAAATTGTATAATTGATTTGGGGCTTTAGATAACGTTATGCCTTCCAAATTAGCTCATGCTTTAGGGATTTCCTTGAATAAAACCTCTAGAAATTTTTATTCTATGGAATCCAAAAAAATCCCACTTGTAGGATATATTAAAGATGCACATGTTGCCTTAGCAACATACCCATAGAATAAATTAAAAATTAATATTCTAGTGGTTGATATCCAAACCACTTATAGTATGTTGTTGAGAAGGATTTTTTGTAAAGATCTATGTAGTGAGATTCAATTGGATTGGTTACATGCCTTGATAATTGTTGGTAAAAAGAAAGTTCATATCAATATGGAGCCTAAGGAAGATTATATTATCTTAAAATTAAATGATCAGAGATCAAAGATTTTATATGTAGAAATTGGCCCCGAAATTTATATTCTTACTTTGGAAGAAAAATATATGCTTTAACCACTCACTCCTAATATATCTTCAAAAATATGGACAATTCAATTTGATGAAATTTATTCTTTTGGTTATGGAGTTGGTATAGTACTTTTATCACCTATAGGATAAAAGTATTGTAAAGCAGTACAAGTTGTCTTTTGAGAATACCAATAATATAGCTAAATATGGGGTGCTACTCCTAGGTTTTCAATTTGTGAAAGAGAAAGGAATCCATAAACTCAAGGTCATTGGTGATGCTAAATTGGTATTAAATTAGGTCAAGAACCATTTTCAATCCAAAAATAAAAGGCTCAAGGACTATTGGAATAGGGTTTGGGATGAAATTAAAGGTTTTGATGCCTTTTTAACACAATAAATTCCAAGAGAGAAAAATTATAAAGAAGATTATTTGGCTATCTCAATTTAACTTGTTATTCCTCATCCTGAATTTGAGAAATATGTGTATTTGATTGATTTGATCTATAGAAAAAGCATGCCAATGATCATCACTAGTAGGTCTTTTATGATGATAGACATATCATTTCTTTTCTAGAAGAGAATGAAACATTTTCTCAATTCATTTTTGAAGGTGCTCAAACTATAGTGCAAAACCATGCAACATGAAAGCTATAAATAGGTCTCGAAGTTGTGCAATTATAAGGAAATAATATTCAAAAAGGTCTAGTTTCTTTGGAGGATATATTTGATAAGAAATAATTTTGTGTGAAAAAACTTAGTCAACATATATATGGTTCTTCTGAATGTGAAAGAATTAATATGGTTTCAAAGATGATCCAAGTTTTTCTTGATTGGAAAATGTTTCTCTAAGAAAGAAAATCTAAGATTCATTTTTTTTCTTGAAAAATAGAGAGATGTATTTTCCTAGTGTTATGATGACCTCAAATATTTCATGGATGGAAATTCAAACATCTTTCTCCCTTAACCTTTTGGCCACTCCATATAGACAAAAATATAGACAATTTAATCCAAAGGTAGAAGATGTTATTTTTGTAGAGGTGTATAAGATGCTCAAAGCCACAATTATTTATCTAATTCATCATTCTATGTGGGTTGCCAGCATAGTTTCTATTAGAAAGAAAAATGGTGAAATTATAATTTGTGTTGACTTACATAATCTTGATTAGGATTATCTTAAGGATAACTATCATCTTCTAGTCATGGACCACATTCTGCAAAAAAAAATCTAGTATTAGAATGATATCAATTCTAGATGGTTTCTTAGGATATAACTAGGTAAGTGTAGTTCTAGAAGATTAACATAAAATGGTCTTCACTACTCCTTGGGGAGCCTTCTCCTACAATAGAATTCCTTTTGGATTGATGAATGTATGGGATATATTTAAAAGAGACATGGATATTTCCTTTAGAGATCTAAGGAAAAAAATATCATTATATATTTAGATGATTTAATGGTCTTTTCAATAAAGTGGAAAGAACATGCATATCATTTAAAATGAATGTTGCAACATTGTAGAAAGAAAGGTATCTCATTGAATCCAAAGAAATGTGTCTTTGGAGTGATAGAAGGTAAGATAATTAGACACATCATGTATCAAGAAGGAATTATTATTGATCCAAAGTGAGTTAAAGATATGCAACATTTGTCCTTGCCTTATAGTAAGGTGTTAGATCATTCTTTGGCCAAATCAATTTCCTAATAAATTTTATACTTAGTTTCTCATAAATAAAAAAGGCTATTTTGGATATGATGAAAGGTAATTATATCTTTAAATAAAAAAAAAAGGCAAGATATGTTTCAATTAAATCCAATTTGCAATATCATATACCCCAATTTTATCTTATCCAAAATTTTCCAAGGAATTTAACATTTACAACTATGCTTTTGAGACTACTTTATCCCCTATCCTTAGTATAATGAAGAGAAAATAGAATCAACTACTGCTTTTATGAGAATTACTTTGAAAAAGTATGAGCTAAATTATTCTTCTGTTAAGAAACATGCATATGTTGTGGTCAAAGTAGTGAAGCAATTCAGGTTCTACATTTTAAATTATCATGCTAATGTTTATGTACTAGACATAGTTTTAAAGACTATTCTCACATAGTAGGATATAGGATTGAACAAAAGAGCCTCATGGACTGAAAAGGTACATGAATATGATATTGAAATCAAACCTACAAAGCTTGTAAGTTGAAGAGGCTTATGTAAGTTAATGGTGGAAAATGATTCAAGTATGCAAGATGAAGGAGATTCAGATTTTCCCCTAGTCCTCTTTTTTTGGAATAACAGATGAATGGTTTTCTGAAATTACATATTTCCTCACATACAGAGAATTTCTTACACATTTATCTCCAAAGGAGAAGAGGATGATCAAACTGAAAGTATCTAAATATATTAGCTGGGGTGACACCCTTTTTAAGAATGGAATCAATGGTACTTTTCTTATATGTGTGGATAAAGAGAAATAAAAGAGGCTACTTTGATGCTTCCACAATGAAGCTTGTGAATATCTCTTCTCTTCTTCAAGTATAGTATTCAAGATCCTTATAATTTTTTTTTATATTGGACTAGTATGTTTAGAGAAAAAAATAAATGGGTCAAAAAGTGCGATTCCTATCAACAATTTAAAGGGAAAGTTTAACTTACCACACTACCGTGAAACTGATAGTTATTGAAGAACCATTCTAGTAGTTATCTCTTTATTTCATCACCCCAATAAATATTCATTTGAGTTCTAATCACACTCATAATTTAGTGTGAATGGATTATTTCATGAAATGGGTAGAGGAAATTTTGATGAAACAAACAACGTCAGAAGTAGTATGTGACTATCAAATAAAATATTCTAGTAAGGTTTGATGTTCCCCACAAAATTGTAATTGATTATGCTATGAATTTATCTTCTCATTAAATATATACACTATGCTAAAGATATTTTATTATCCTAGCTCATGTGTCTGACTATTATTCTTAAGGGAATGATCAAGCAGAGGCTAGTAATAAGAATATCATTATGATTATTCAAAATTTAGTCAAGGAAAATTAAAGCTAGTATAAGAGATTATATGATGTGTTGTGGGAAAAAGAGATAACCAAGAAGAGGTTTATTTGGACATCTCCATTCGATTTTTTTTTTAGATCAGAGGCCAAACTTCCCATCCCATTAGAAATTTCATCTTTATATTTACAAAATGTGTTAGAATATCATGAGTTTAGAGATTCATTAGAGTAGAGGATCTTATATTTAACCAAGGTGGAAGATCAAAAGTAATTTGTAGTAGATAGAATCAAATAACATAATTCTTGATTAAATCAATAGTTTGATAAGAGGGCTAAGCCAAGACAGTTCAATGTCAGCAATTTTGTGCTACTATGAGATAAGTGAAAAGAGCCAAAATGAATTCATGATAAATTGAACTCCTTGTGGAAATTCCCATTTTATATTAGACAAACCTATGGATAAAATTTATTCTACTTGGCCTATTTGGTTGGACACATTTTCCCCCTTCCTTATAGCAACCAACATTTGAATATTTTTAATTAGTGAAATGTGTTGTTCCCATCTTTGTGTATAGGTTATTTAGGAGTTTTTAGGTGTTTTTCCTTTCTAGTTTGGTGTGTGTGTTGCTATGTTTTTATACTTTTTCTTTGCTAGTGGTTTTTCATATTACCTTATTTGTGACTATATTACCCTTTGGATAACACACTCATCTTTTGCAAATATTATGAGTTTTCCTTATGTCCTTTGTAATCCTTGTCCTTAGTTAGAGCCAGTTGTTACCCCTAATTTTCAACTAGCTCATTTTTTAAACTTTTGCATCAAACTCATCATTAGTTTGATTTGTACATAGTAAAAGTTATCACTTGAAATCCATATCATAAGTTAGTTGAGTTACATCCCACTTTGATATTTTATCAAACCTCTCTCAAAGAGTAAGTCTCATTTGATTGAAAAATGTTGGTGATGTCAAACTCCATATCTTGTACTAGATCGAAGAATGATTATTCATTATATCATTTGTACCTAAAATTGACTATGTGCATTAGCAAAATTTGTGAAAAATTTTAAATTTAAAAAATTATGAAATTTCATGCAAATTGTTTTATAGAGATGATCCTAATGATGTCACACTGAATGTGGTTAGTTTTCATGTCAACCTACATCTTAGTTTCTGAGATATTAAAGCTTCAAAATTTTACAACCATATTATAGAAACCATTAGATTAAAGTTTTTATTGAGTCCAAAAAATTTATATATCTAGGTTTTGGTTGTAATGGTACTTTTATAAACTTGCAAAAGTATTAGGAAAAGTGTTGATCTATTCAAAATTTATGTTTATTTTTCTCTCACGACCTTTGGAGTCTATTAGTAAGTTTGCTAACATGCTCACAAAATTAAATATTTTTAGAAGGCGTGGTTTTAAGAGCGAGTAAAAAGGTTGACAAGCCAAAATAAATATTAGATTGATTGAAGGGAATAAATAATTAGTGGAGAGGTTGGGAAGTTGCTAAAAACTAAGCAAGTTATAATTTGGGCTTTGGTCATGCACTTTTTAAAAAAATTCTATCATATGCTCATATGTTCAAAATTTTCAACTTCTTAACTTGCTTGTTTTTTAACACTAAAGAAGAATTTCTCACATGCTCAAAATTTACAACTTTGTAACCTCATATGCTTGCATGCTTACAATTTCTAAATTTATAACTTGCTTGTTTTTTATTATTAAATGAGAGATTTGGTTCTTATAACTACCTATGTGAAGCTTTGACATAATTCTATGATATGAAACTACAAGGTTTAAAACCTAATTCAATAATTGTGATGGATTTTTTGCAAGTATGAAGGTTTTGTCATTTATTTCAACAGGTTGGTGTTTTGATTGACGTCAACTATGTGTTGAGGAAGAGTGTTGCATGTTGAATATGTCGAGGCTATTGATAAAATTGTGAAAAAGAGAGAAACAAGTTGTTGTAGGTTATGCATGTATAGTTGAGATATTGAGGAAGTTTTGTGAGTACATGGAGCTATCTTTTCATTGCAATGTTTGGAGATATATTAGAATAGTGTAATGTGCTAAGATGGTGTCTCTGGTACTTGGTTTCCAAGTGCTTTTGAGAAAATTTGATAAATAGAGAAAATAATGTTGTGCAAGTGTTCAAAATATGCTCCAGGATGTGCTTTGTGTTTCTTATGTGTTAATGCTATGCTTGTGTAGATCTAGTATTTTTTTCAAGGTTGTTAGTAGTTGCTATATTCAGAGTTTGGGTTTTTGGATCATTGTTTAGAATAAGATATATTCACCAGTGTGTGAACTAGCTTTTCAGTGGTGTTTTTTGTTGTCTGGGAGAAATTTATTTTCTCCACATTTCTCCACAATTTTGTTTCAGGTGGTGTAGATATGGGAATTTTCTTATAATGTTTGTATCTTTAAAAAATCAATGTTTCACTTGATTTGGTATAGTACAATGTGTGTTTCATGTGTCAATGTGCGAATAAGGATAACCGAATGTTCCGAGTTGAAGCATTTCTATGATGCAAGTTTGGATGAATTATTTGTTTGATCTTATGTGGTTCATGGATTGTTCCAAATTGTGTTCAAGTGATTTTTTTTGTCTAGAATTTTCGGATTGATTTAAGGAAGCGTGTACTTAATGTTTAATGGTGTTTAGCACAAGTATTGGCCTACCAGGTGTTAACACTACATGTGAAACTTATGGAAGCATATTGAGGTGTGTTAGGATTAATTTGGGTCATAAATAAGTATTTATATGTCTCGCCTTCATTCTTATCCACCGCAGGAATGTTTGGTGTTGACCTAATTGGAAGTTTTAAATGTAATGGATAGTTGTTGAACTTGGAGAAGGTTTTCAAGGATGAGGATGGTATAAATAAGAGTGGTGTTCCTATAATATGCAAGAGAGAGGAAAGATAGATGCAAGATAGATGTGAGTAATTAATGTGAAGCGAATTACAAAAGTATAGATGTGAATTTGAGCAGAGTAGTGTGAAATTCAAAGTGTTGAATTATTGAATTTAGTAGGTGTCTGCAATATTTCATGAAAGTTTGTGAAAGTGTTGGAGAATTTTAGGTGGATTCCTTATTACATTGATTAGTTGTTCTTTGTGTAACATTTATCTTCTATCTTCTTTGTTTCTTTATTTAGAAGTGAGCCTTGGTTGTGAGCCTTTTTGGACATTGTGTGCTATTCTGGTAATGAGCCCCTGTATCAATTGTTTTAATTACTTATATTGTGAGCTAATAATCACTGTGTTTTTTCCCTCATTTGGTTTTCCACATAAATCTAGTGTTCTCTTGTGCATGGTGTTATTATTTCAATCTTTTAATCTCCATTTCATGATTAATCACTTTGATTGAATAAGGGTTTAATGAATGCTTATGAATCTGATTACTATTTAGGGTTTTGATGTCTTATTTTTCTACAATTGATTCACCCCCCTTAGTTGTTTTGTTCATTCAACAATCTGTAGCAGAGCAAGGTTCCTTGGAGATGACCTTAACTGCTTAAGGTAGATTCGAGATGGCGAAAAAGTTGGATTTCCCTAGATTTGATGGAACAAACTGCATTCTAGAAGACAAAGATGGAAGGATATTTGGAATCTCATGGATATGAGATTGAAAAGGAAATAAATAATCAATATACTTCTCCTTTGAATGGTCCAAGAATAAGTGATGAGATCAGGGCACATGAGGTAAATGCTAAGGCAAGGGTTATTCTTGTGAATAGTCTTCCAAATTCTGAATTGTTAAAAGTTATGAATCTTAAGACTACTAAATAATTTTTGGACAAGCTTAAAATCATATATGAAGGAGATGATAAGGTTAAACAAGAAAAGTTTTAGAATCTAAAGGTATAATTTGAGACCTTGTGAATGTCTAAAGATAAAACAATTACACTCTACATGCAAAGAGTTGATGAGTTGGTAAGTGCTATGAGAGGTCTTGGTGCACAAGTCAAAGAACCTAGGGTGGTAAAGAAAGTTCTCAAAATATCTTATTGATTCTTATAGTGAAAAGGTATATACTATTGATGAAGTTGTAAATTTTAATACTTATTCTAGAGATCATTTGATTGGTACACTAACTTCATTTGAAATGAGAAAACCTAGCTTGAGAAATGGTACAAAAATGGAGACTAGTTTCAAGGTTGGAAAATCAGAAAAGATTGAAGATTCAGATGGAGAAGATCTTGATGATGTGGAAGCTAAATTTGTAAGAAGGATGAAAAAGGGCATTGATAAGTACAAAGGTAAACTACCTTTCAAATGTTTTAGATATGGAAATATAGGTCATTATGATTCTAGATGTCCAAACAGAGTTGTGAGCAATAAAATTAAGGAGAACAAAGGAAAGTTGATCAAAATAAGTTACTATGTTAGAGAAGATGTTGGTATTTTTGATGATGAATCTAATTATGGAGATGTTGATGAGAATGAATTCTTACAGTTCTTGGATTTAAAAGATGAATCTACTTCTACTAACTCTGAAAGTATTGTGAAGGAAAAAGGATAAGGTTGAAGGTACCTTGGTTTCTACTTTTCATGTTAAACAGGATAAGAACTACTGGGTTGTTGACAGTGGATGATAGTGGCTGCTCTAATCATATGATCAGAGACAAAATTAAGTTTTTTAAACTTGAAAATTATGATGGAGGATTAGTTTAATTTGGAGATGATTCAAGAACTAAGATTTGTGGAATAGGTTCAATCAATTTTGATGGGAAGCATAATATTGAAGAGGTTTACTATGTTAAAGGCTTAAGGGATAATATTTTGAGTGTTAGAAAAATGTGTAGAAAAGGATATAATCTTGTGTTTAAGGATGAAATATGTGAGATCAAAAAAGGTTTTGGAACTATGATTTATGTTGGTAAGAGGACAAATGGAAATATTTATCAACTCAAGGGTGTTGATGTTTATTTCTTTATGTCTCAGATTAATGATAGCTGGTTATGGCACCAGAGGATGTGTCACATGAATTATGATAATTTGGTTAGAATCATTTCAGTTCATGCAATGAGAGACCTATGAAGAAACACAAATCCTATCAATGTTGTTTTCAATAGTTATCAATTTGGAAAGAAAATAAGGAGTAGTTTTAAGGGAAAGGAACAATCTTCTATTAGACTACTAAAATTAATACATATGAATATCTATGGTCCTACAAGGGTGAGAAGTCTTCAAGGTGATAGGTATTTCATTCTTTTGAATTTAAGTACTTTAGAGTTTTTGGAAGAAAATATTATATCAAAAGAGATGAAGAAAAATTAGGAAAGTTTGATGCAAGGTCTAATGAAGGTATCTTCCTTGGATATTTTACTAAAATAAAAGCTTATAGATGTTACAAAAAAAGGATAAGAAATATTGTTGAAAGTGAAAATGTTAAGGTTGATGAAGATGTGCAAAATTCAATTGTTATAGATGGATATGTGTTAGATGAACCTGCTTGCAAAGAAGAAGAAAAATTAAAAAAAAATTGAAGAAAAAGAAGTATAAAATGAAGAGGAAGAAGCTCCAAAAAAGACCCCTAAGTATGTACAAAAGAATCATTTTGAGGAATAGATCATTAGAGAAAAGAGGAAAGGAGCATTGAAAATAAGTAGAGTTGTTGAAGCTAGGGTAAATATGTGTTTACTTTCTAAAGTTGAACCTAAAATAGTGAGTGATGCATGTAAAGATGAACATTGGATAAAGGCAATGGAAGAAGAACTTATGTATATTGAGAAAAATGAGACTTGGAAACTGGTTCCTAGACTAGTAAACAAGAACATAATTGAAACTAAGTGGGTATTGATGAGATCCATTTATGTTCCATTTTATGCCACATTATAGCCTATTTTTTACACCCTCATATCCATTTCCTTTCCATTTTCATATTAGTTTATGATTTACATTGCATATGATTAAATATTAATAAGTGATATTTAATATCATTTTGAGATAAATATATGGACATTAATTATTGATTATCTTTACTAATATTTATTGTTATTTAAAGCCTTGAAAAATATAGCTTGTAGCCTACAATCTTCCTGTCACATTCCATACAAATTTTCTTGTCACTTTCTGGTCAGTAATTATTGTGTATTACTTTGGGACCAACAAGTTATTCCTATAATCATTTCAATAGATGATTACACCTTCCTAGGTGGAAATGGTTAAAACTTCTCATAGTGACTATGCACTTTTTTCTCCAATGGAGACCTTCCTTTAGTTCTTCCTCCATGGCTCTTCTCACATACATTCTTCAACCATGTTGATATATTTCATGATAAAATATTTGTCAGCCAATATTTCCACGTCATTGTATCTTGTGATATTTGGAAAATGGAAACTCATGGAGGATGCATTGACAGTTGTATGGATGATGCATTGCTAGCCATTTGAAGAAACCCATAGATCTTTCTATTTGTTATTATTAGCTATTGTTATAACTTAATAATTTTCTATTGGAGAATTAAGCCACCTCAACACCATTAGATATAATGGGAGATGTATTTGTTATTGGAAGAAACTGAAATGTGATTGTTTGTAATACATGGCAAAAAATTAAGGTCTTATGTAGACCATTAGCTACATGCATAAACAACTATCTATTTTTGTGTGTAAGGCATTATTTTTTTAGCAGATGTTATAAGCTTGAGAAATATATACTATGTAATATTAGCTTGAGGACAGATTGGTGTGAGCAAATTATCATAAACAATATTTTGTATCAATAGTATTATTTTTTGATAAATAAAATCATCATTTGTATGATCAATACTACATAGAAGATATTTTTTTTAAGCAATGGAAATAATGAGGAGGTAGGATCCACTTCTCGTGATGTCTAGTGATTTCTATTAGATTAGATGTGTGTTTATTTATGTTCTTTATTAAATGTTGTTTCTATTTGTTTTTGCAGGCATAGTTTGTTGTTCATTTCATGTGAGATTATTTTATATATCAAATGTTCATGCTTTATATTGATTTATGATTTTTATATTATTTTTCTTTAGAAGCTATGAGTTTAATTTTTGTTTTTGTTGTTGTCAGAAATTGATAGTTCTTATTGCCAACATTATCTCGATATGCAATAAGTTTATTTTCTAGCTACATTTCATTTCCACTCAACTCACTATCATCATCCCTTTGGTAGATAGGCACAATACCTTTCACAAGTCTATGATCCTCGGATTGACATTTTAGGAACAAACTAAGGATGTTAATACTTTTATAGCAATTTGATCCCAAGTCTTGATCCATAGTTTTGTCCATCAGGTATTCAGAAACAAATTGAATGAGAATGGAGAAGTTGTAAGAAACAAGGAAAGGATTGTGTGTAGGGGTTACTCACAAGTGGAAGGAATAGACTTTGAGGAAACATTTTCTTTGGTGGCTAGGATGGAAGCTATCAGAATGTTTTTGGCATTTGCAGCATATAAAGACTTTAAAGTTTATCAAATGGATGTGAAGTCCACTTTTCTGAATGGTGAATTCAAAGAAGAGGTTTACATGAAACAACTAGAAGGATTTCATCTATCAGGTCAACCAAATATGGTATGTAAATTGAAAAGGAAATATATGGATTGAAGCAAGCTCCTAGATCTTGGTATGCAAGACTAGACATATATTTGTTACAATAAGGATTCAGTAAAGTCACCACAGATAGTAATCTTGAATTTAAAATTGAGGAAGACAAAATCTTGATAGTGTTTGTGTATGCAAATGACATTATCTTTGGAGGAAATGAAGCTATATGTAAGAAAGTTGCTAAAGAGATGCAAAAATAGTTTGAGATGTCAGTGTTTGGGGAGATGAATTTCTTCCTTGGGCTACAAATCAGCCAAATAGATAAAGGAATTTTCATTTCACAATCAAATTATGTCAAAGAGATGTTGAAGAAGTTTGGAATGGAATACTCCAAACTAGTATGCACTCCTATGGTGATTGGTTGCAAATTGAGAAAGGATGATGATTCACCTAAATTTTACTAGAGAATATATAGATCCATGATTGATGGATTGCTATATCTAACTTCTACTAGACCAGATATCATGCATGTAGTTTGTCTTGTGGCTAGATTTCAAGAAGATCCTAAAGAGACAAATGTTGTAGTAGTGAAGAGGACATTAAAATATTTAAAAGGCACTTTGGATTATGGCTTATGGTATCCTAAGGAGACTAACTTCACATTAAGTGCTTACACAGATACAAATTAGGCTAGTTGTGTTGATGACAGGAAAAGTAAAAGTGGTGTTGCATTCTTTCTTGGATGTAGATTAGCGTCATGGTTAAGTAAGAAGCAAGATTCAATTTCTTTATCTACTATAGAGGATGAGTATATTACAACAAAATCTTGTTGCACACAAGTATTATGGATGAGATAGGAATTTAGGGATATTAGAGTAGTGTATGATGAGCCTATTTCTATCTTCTGTGATAATACAAGTGCAATTAAAATTTCAAAGAATCTAGTGATGCATTCAAGGAAAAAGCATATATCAATCAAGTATTACAGCTTTTTGAGAGAGAAGGTTATTGAGAATGAGGTGAATCTTGAATGTGTACCTAAAAAGGATCAAATTGATGACATATTCACTAAGGATCTTCCAAAAGATACTTTTGAGTATCTTTGGGAGAAGTTGGGGGTTATTGCCTCTCCTTTGAAATAGATGCATATGGAGATGCATCAGTCTAGTGGATCTATGGATTCATCTCTTTTTTGGACTAATGTTGGTGGCTACCTCTGAAGGGGAGTAGGTAGTGTCATGTGTATTTTCATTGTTGTAGTAAGGAATATTGTCATTGTGTAGAGTTGTTGATTTGGCTGGGCCTACCCCTAAGGGGGAGTATTCAGAGAAAGTATCTTGGTTCAGTGTCAAAGGGGGAGAACAATGCAAAATACTTTATCCTTTTCCATTGATGTCAAAAGGGGAGAAATTATCATGTGAAAAACTTTATCTACTTAGGGGGAGAGGAAATAAAATAATGAGAAAGTGTGTTCAGAGATGTTGTGCTATCTTTGATGGTTTTTCACATCATGTGTTGTCATCAATGACAAAGGGGGGTATTTTTGCAAGAATGAAGGTGTTTTCATTGATGTCAATAGGCTGGTGTTGTCATTGATGTCAACTATGTTTTGAGGAAGATTATTTCATGTTGAAGATGTCGAGGATATTGAGAAAATTGTGAAAAAGAGGGAAACATGTTATTGCAAGTTGTACATGTATAGTTGAGATATTAAGAAAGTTTTGTGAGTACATGGAGCTATATTTATATTGCAGTGTTTAGAGATATGTTGGAATAGTGTAATGTGCTAATATGGTGTCTTTGGTACTTGGTTTCCAAGTGCTTTTGAGAAAATTTGATAAACAAAGAAAATAGTGTTGTGCAAGTGTTCAGAATGTGCTCTAGGATGTGCTCCACATTTATTTTGTGTTAATGTTATGCTTGTGTGGATCTAATATGTTGTTCAAGGTTTTTAGTAGTTGCTATATTTAGAGTTTCGATTTCATAATAAGATATATTCACCAATTTGTGAACTAGATTTTCAGTGGTGTTTTATGTGGTCTACAAGAAATGGATTTTCTCTAAATTTCTCCACATTTTTGTTTTAGGTGGTGTGGATTTGGTAATTTTATTATAATTTTTATATATTTTAGAATTCAAGGTTTCACTTGATTTGGTACAATACAATGTGTGTTTCATGTGTTAGTGTGCGAATAAGGATAACTGGATGTTCTGGGTTGAATTATTTCAATGATGTGAGTTCACATGAATTACTTGTTGGATCTCAGGTGGTTTGTGGATTGTTCTAGATCATGTTTAAGTGAATTTTGTTGTTTGGAAGTTTTGGATTTATTTAAGGAAGAGTGTACTTAATGTTTTATGGTGTTTAGCATGGGTATTGGCCAACCTAGTGTTAACACTACATGTGAAACTTGTGTAAGCATATTGAGCTGTGTTAGGATTAATTTGGGTCGTAAATAAGGATTTATATGGGTTTCCATCATTCCTATCCACTGTGGGAATTTTTGTGTGACGACCTAATTTTAAATTTTAAATGTAATGGATAGTTTCCGACCTTGGAGAAGGTTTTCAAGGATGAGGATGATATAAATAAGATTGGTGTTGTTTTATGATGCAGTAGAGATGAAATATAGATGTGAGATAGATGTGAGTAATGAATGTGAAGTGAATTACAAAAGTATCGATGGAATTTGAGTAGAGCAGTGTGAACTTCAAAGTGTTGGATTACTAAATGCAATAGGTGTACGCAATATTTCATGCAAGTATGCGAAGGTGTTGGATAATTTTTGGTGGATTCCTTGTTGCATTGAGAAGCTATTCTCTATGTAACATTTCTCTTCTATCTTCTCTATTTCTTTTTGTGGCAGTGAGCCTTGGCAGTAAGCCTTTTTAGACAATGTATCTTATTCTGGAAATGTTCCCTTGTACTAGTTTTGCAATTACTTATATGGTGAGCTAATCCTCACCATGGTTTTTCCCTCATTGTTTTCTCCATGTAAATTTGATGTTCTCTTTTGTATGGTGTTGTTATTGCAATTTTTGTTATCTGCATTTCATGATTAATTCTTTTAACCGAATAAGGGTTTAATAAATGCTTGTGGATCTAATTACTATTGAGGGTTTTGATATTTTAATTTTCTACAACTGATTCACCCCCATCTCAGTTATATTATTCATTCAATAGGATTATCTTCCTAAATGTGCACATTGATCAACATTGTAGCATTTATGCAAAGTATGGGAGCATGATTTCATGTTGCACACAAAATGGGTTTGTTAAAAAAATATTTAGAAAATTTATGCAAATGCAATTCTTTGGTATAAAACCATAATGAACAACTCATGTCTTGGAAGACCTGCACACAAATTTGGAACCATAGAAATTCACACAACATGTTTGAAAAAATTCCTCACATAAATATGGTCTCATGAAGTGAAATGTTCATAGGATATGTTCAAAATTGATTTATTGAAAAAGTGTCAAGAACCTTCTAAGAAAGTTGCATAGAGAAGCTATGCAATTTTTTTGATAGAATAACTCTAAGATTTGTGCCCTCGTTACACTTGATAGGAAATAGTGACAAGGTATGTAGATTTTCTGACATAGTTCCATCTCATGAAATATGATGATTGCAAAGAATGCAAGAAAACTATTTGAGAGATTAACCCAAAGATATGTTCTCATGTGAATAGTTTTGGCACAAATTGGAAGAATAGGGGAGACATGAGAATTGTTTAACAATATACCTCGAAGGAATCCTTGCTAGAAACACATGTAAAATGTGGAATCATAAACAAAGAACCTAGGCCATTTGATAGAATTACTTACAATGGTGGGCTTGTATGATTGTAGGATATACAAAAAAAATGATTTGTTGAAAAGTTTCTAGAAAATTTCAAGTTAATACTTTTGGTATGTCTGAAGAAAAATTCTACAACCTTTTCTAGTATCCTCCCAAGCCCACACCAAATGAAGGATTTTGGAACAAAGTATCAAAATTCATCAAAGTAGTGGAGGAGATTTATTTAAGATGTTTTAGTTGCAAGTTCCTTGGTAAACATGTATGCAACATGGAAAATAATAAAGATCCTATTTTTCTTTTAGAGAACTCCTTGAAGAAATGTGGTCACATGGACTATAATGATCACACACTATCCATATAATGGATTTTCTACACACTATCCATATAATGGATTTTCTAAAAGGGTTTTCAAAGATTTAGACATATGCCTTTGGAAAGAATAAACTTAATAGATTTAACCTATATCTTCTTAGCCTCTATCCACATTCAATTTGTGAAACTAGTATTCTTGTTACTTGCATACAAAATATGAATGCATATAAAATAATAGGCACACAATGGATTTGTTGAAGGGTAGATTTGTATGTAAATAAATTATATTTAATCATGTAGCTACAAGGAAGGTGAACTTGATATATTCAGATTGATATTACATGCTTAAGATAAGGTCAAAATAAAGAAAATTGGTGAGTGTGGATATTTGTGATTGTGACAAGCAATCTACATCATCACTCAATTCCTAGTATTGTTTGATATAATTTTACAACCAAGAAAATATTATTTTTTCAAAACTAGTGATGGGTCTTCTACAAAAATGAGATATAGATATAAAGGTAATGAACTCATCTCATTACTTGAAAGCACACTTCTAGAGATCTTAGTTACAAAATTGGGACATATTAGCATATAATATTTTTGGAAAATGTTATGCCCTTAATATAAAGCACATCAGGTTATGAATAGTCGGCTTGTGGTTATCTTAACTATTAATTAAATTATATTATCATTATTATATTGTTATTTAGTTAATTAGGTCATCCTAGGGATTATATATGGTTATCTAAGTTGTACTAGGGGATATCCTAAACATAAATAAGGTATATATAGGAGGTAGCGGGTCTTATTTTATGATCAGATTGTGAATTGTGTTCTCATTGGATATATTTGGAAGTTTTCCCCCTCCAATTATATTGTTATTCTGAGTTATTATCAAGCATTTTTAGCATATTTCTTATCATATTCTTCTCTTGTCCAAGTTATATCATTACAACTGGTATCAGAGCATGATCTTGACACTGGTATAAGGAAATAAATTTTCTTAATATTAGAGGTCATTATGGGAAGAGCATATCTCTCACATTTTGGAAAATCTTTTTCTATTTTTTAAATGGTTTTTTAAAAACATATTCAAGAAGTTATAGTGTATATTTCAGAGGAATTAGATAGTATTGAATGATTTATTGTAGAATTAGGGTTTTTTCCTTATTTATTTGGAAACTGTATATGTCCTAAATCTTAAATAATGTGTTCCTAATTTTTAGTGGGTTTTTGAAGAAGTAATAGAGAATCCTATAGTCAAAATTTTAGATAATTTAAAGAGGAAATATGTGATTTCTTGCAAAATTAGGGATTCCAACAAATTAACTCTTAAGGCCACAAAACACCAAATTTTTGGGAGATTTTTATAAGAAAATATGACCTAGGCCCTAGTAAGTTACAATAAAACTTTCAAATTATTTTAAATTTATTTGTGTGATCTATTACAAAAATTATTTTCTACCATCATGACAAGGTCTACAAAAAGAATGATACCACACCAGGGAAATATTTAGATAAGGATGAATCAGAAATTGAGTATATTAACCCTAATGATGAGATAAGAAAGGTCAAGGGTGAAATTTCATCAATTAAGAATGACATAAATAATTTTTTTGAGAAGTTAGACATGATTATTTAGGGGTGAAATGTAAGGGTGAATATTCACCTAGTAAGGTGCAAGATAATGCTTTTGTTGGACATGAATTCCTTGGGATTGACTTAAATTTCAAGAAGGATCCTTCCTTCAACAATCCCATGTTGAATAAATTCATACCCAAGTTTAACATGAGAAATTTTGATGGCAAGGATCCAACCAATTGGCTCTACCAAATGGAGCAACGTTTTGATCTTTATCATGTTCCTAGTCAAAAAAGTGGATATGGAATTATTATACATAGAACTAGATCAATTTATTTGGTATCATTTTTTAGGTTATGAAAAGAGAAATTAAGCTTTCGTGGTCATAGGTGATAGGCTTTCATTAGGTCCCATTACTTTAGAAGATAGAACTTCAATATGTCGATCAAGTAGTGTCTAAGGTTGTTTGCAATAGAAGCTGTTTTGACTAAATCTCTTAGATTTTCTAACTTTTTAGAGAAAATAACATTAATTCATAACCTAAGGCCATCTAACTATCCCACTGAAAAATAGTTTATCTAAAAAAAACTAAAAGCATTTAAACTAGAAAGCACAAAATGACTAATCTAGAAAATATGATAACTAAACGAGAAAGCACAAAAATAACTAAACTGAAAAGCATGTAAACTACAGAAGTAGCAAAACTTGTAAAAAAACTATGGAACATCTAATTAATAACAAAAAATAACATTTTGTAACAATTAGCACACTACAGAAATGATAGACAGCGAGTTCTCCAGAACTTCAGACTCTAAAACAACAGTCTTAATGACTTCTACAAAATTAACATAAAAAAATGATTACACTCATAATTATTATTCATGTAATAAAGACAACAAAAAGGAAAGTACTCATCTATTTAGTCTATTCTCCCTCAAGTGGCCAGCTCGTGGGTTCCTACGTTCATTCTCAGGTCACATGCACAACATATTAGAAAGCTCTTTTATTATAAATAATTTCCATCCATAATTCCAACAACTCAGAGATTGATATGATTAGTCTCTTTTATTCATATATATATTCAGAAAACATGTCGACATCATAATAGTACTATTCTGCATTATGTTTTGCTTCTAGAGATTACATATTTATAGAAAACTTCTAACTAAATCCTATATTTCGGATGGCTTAGATTACCATTGAAATAAATTGTAAACAAACTTTATGTCTTTAAATTACCATTACATAGATATTAAAGGGGCTCGAGTTGAGCCATGAAGTCTTTAAACTTTTAAAACATAAAAAAAATTAACTAAAAGAAATTATGATTTCGGTCCATCATCCTAAAGTTCTGGAGCATGTTTCCAACACATATCTTCAATTTTTTCTGGAGCTCATTTTGGTTGAACACTTTTAACTACTGTATGATGACCGATTATTATCCTACAAAATACTTAAAACAACCCATTAAATCTGCACTGGCAAGATACTTCAATAAATCATAGAAATAAATTTTGTGCTATTTTTCTCAAAAGACAAGCAATTATTATGCCGAAAGTTTAATTAATTGGTAGAGAATAAGTATTTTTCATGTATGAGAAAGGACTTTATTATGTTATCATGATGGGTTTATTTTTACCTCATCACTTCCTCCCCTTCCTAATTCCTGGCTAGTCCTTCTGCCCTTTGTTGTGATCCCTACCCTCCATCTTTGTTCAATTCTTCATACTTAGCACTAATATCATACAGATCATTTGATGTTTTATCAAAATATTCAGGTGCACATAGGAAGCCTTGATGATAAGTAACTCCTTTTTTCCACATATTGAAGACTCCATCATCTTGATCTATATTAATATGAAAAGCAGGAGGTGCAAAGAGCAACAAGGGAGGTTTGTACCTCATCTCTATCTAATCTATTTTGAGGTTTTTTCAATATTTTGGCCAAGGTATCTGCTCTTCTAAATGACCATTTGATGTTAAGAGGGGAGATCACTTATCTTTTCTTTAGATATGATGGTAATGGGGTGTGTCTCTCTTCATAGGCATGACAGTCTCTACCTATCAATTTCTACCCTTGTTCTATGAAATGATTGTAATAAAGTTAGAGGCTATCATTATATCTTTGCTTCATAGTTTCATCCACTTTAACAGCTAAAAATGTTGCTTTAAAAGCTATAGGTTTATTGTTGGGGCATCTTATCTGAAGACCCACATTTTTCTCTACTTGAGAATATTCCCTAATGCATTCTTTCCAATGAACCTAATTATGTAAGGTAGATAACAAAGATCTCAATTGCACTTCTCCAAAAAAAAGGTTAATAAAGAAATTAGTATGTGCTTCCAATAGTACATTGTGAACAAAGAATTCACATAGCATATCTTGTTGTTCACAATTTGATTATATAAACACTTTAACATTTTTTTTTGTCATCAGGGTCATGTGGTTGGTCATGATAAATTCTTAGCAATTCTCATCTTAATAATTATTCATTTAAAAATATTGAATATAGCCTTGATGGTCTCCTACATACTAATAGAAATTCTCCTATTTGACATACATCTTGATTTTCCCTATAGACCCTATGAAATGACTCTTTCAAGAGTACCAACTCCTTTTTTAACTTGATATTCTCAATCTTATCATCTTTCAATAAATAGAACTGTTCCATCCACTTCATCAATAATGGGGGAATTCAAACTTGGAACCATTCAGTTATAGCTGGTTTACTTTGAGTTTCTTTTGATTTTGTTATTAGTTTATTGGTGTTTTCCTGCAAATCTTGTTCTATTTCCACAATCCTACTAAGAGAAACATTCAGTTCTTCACTCTGTCTGTTCTTTTCCTCTTCAAAATCTTGAAAGATGTGCATAAAATTATTTTTCAAACTTTCAATTTGTTTATCCCTATCAGACAGATTAGCATTATATGTCTTATTCTCTTGATTCCATTTTTTAATTTGTATCTACAATTCATTAATAAATGTATCCTTTTCTTCTATCTACAATTTCAAATTTTGAATCCCCTGATCTCTTTTTCCTATTACAATAATATGTACTATTATTTCCTCTTGTTGCTATGCAATATGTTCTTCATTTTTTTGCAATTGATTTCTTAACTCATCAATTTCCAATTTTAATTTTTCTAATTTTGCATTAGCACTCTCATTTTTAGCTATTTCAATAACTTTATTTACAATGGGGGACAGATTTTCTAAAACATTATCTTCAACCTCCATAAAAGGTGGATATTTTTCCCTCTCCTCTTCTTGTATTTCCTCAGCAAAGGTTTCTTCCTCTTGCTCTAGATGGGGAGGTATTTCCTCAAGGGGGGTTTCTTTCTCTTACTCTATATGGGGAGGTATTTCCTCAACAAGGATTTCTTTCTCTGGAGACTCATGAAGTTGTTCCCCTGTTTCCCTTATTTCGACATCATCAGCAAGATCCATGGTTTATATTGTCATTTTCTGTTTCGTAGACTTCTTCTTCTTTGAAACACTTCCTATATCTTGAATTGGCTTTTTTGAAGACTCAAAGGACAATCTCTTGCTTCTCCTCAAAAAAGGAGTGTTCTGAAAAGTAACAATTGATCTTCTTTTCCTCTTCTTAGGGGGAATGCTTCCTACATCTGCATGAATAATTTTAGCATATCCTAACTAATTTGGGGTTTTCAATTCCTTGGTTAAAGACTAGCGCTTCATCACTAGGGGTTGTGGGAATTTGGGATTCAGGAGCTCTAGAGGCCTTAGGGGGAGTTCCTCTAGAAGGTGAGGCAACTTGTTTGGAGGATTCCCCTTCTTCCAATTTTCATTTGGGCATAGACTTTTCAAATTTCCAAATAAATTTTTCCCACTTGCTTTCAAGTTTCTTTCTAAAATGATATTTATAAATTAATTGAATTAACCCATGGTGCTTCAATGAACCTAAACCAGTCTTATATCTTTCTATGGAGGAACTAACATATTCACTCAAAAAGTCAGGAAAATTAACCCTAAGGGAAGGGTTTTCTTTCCCATGTCCTAAATGTATTAGTATACGAAATGAAGGTCCTACCATAGTAGTAAGTTGGCCTTCATAGGTAAATATTTTATAATCCATGCAACAATTGTTCCCCATGGTTCTAATATGGAAGTCCTTTGAAACCCTTTGTTTTATCCTCTAGTACTGATAACTATCATGGGCTGAGGGTCTCCCTTTCTAAGAAATAATTCTGATAACTTTTGATATGTAATTTGAGAAGTTTCAGATAATTTAATACTAGAATTATCTAAACCTAAGAGGCAAGAAATGAATTTTGTACTTGCCTAAAAATGCTTCCCATGTAGTTTCACCTAACCATTGGAGTAGTTTTCTGCAAATGCATTCACCAATTTCTCATTGTATCCCTCAAAGTTTTTAATAAAATCCAACCATCCCACTTCCTGAAACAAACTAGAAATGTTGCTCAATCCTAGTAATTTATCTGCTGAAGTTGGCTCTGATTTCTTCTTTGCACCCCCCATTTTTGTCTCCAATCTGTGATTCTGCTAAAAAATTCAACAGTGCGAGAAGCTTGTGCACAATTTTTTTGAAGATATAATCAAAAAGTGATTATTTATTTTGTCTTTGTTTAAAGCTTTACTGTGCAATGATGATAATTTGCATGGAGGAGTGTGAGAAGAGTGTTGTACTAGAAGTTAATCAATGAGTGGCCCAAGTTACTAAATTAGGAAGGGAGAACCCATGCCAATTAATTACACCTTATTCAAAAATAACTACTTACTTTAAGCAAAAAATTATACTTACATTCTGTGATCGCCAGAAGATTACATACCTTTACCAATTTAATAGGATGATGGAATGGTTTTGGTTGAGGTGATGACAGATTTATTATGTCATGCATGAGGAAGCTTGTGAATAATGAAGTCATCAATGAGGATTGACTGTCATAGTGACTTTTATTTATGATGAAAAGATGGAAAAAATTGGAATAACCATAGTGAGTGTGGATGAAAATAATAAATAAAAGGAAGGCATGTGTACATAGGTGTGACAAATCAAAGCATCGAGAAGAAATTAAAATTTTATGGAAAAAGGTGAATGAAATGGAAATGGATAAGTTTTGGAGCATTCTTATGAACATGCGCTCCAAACAAATGACTAAGTTCTAGAGAACGCTTTGAGGCATGCATTCAAAATGAAGAAGATAAACAAGTTCCAAAGCATCTCTGAAAGATGCCACCAAAGCAACAATTGAAGGAAGATTATGGAGCATCGTCGAAAGATGCATCCAGAGCAGCAACCGAAGGAAGATTTTGGAGCATCATCATAAGATGCAGCAGGAGCAGCAACCGAAGGAAGATTTTGGAGCATTGTCACAAGATGCATCCGGAGCAGCAACCGAAGGAATATTCTGGAGCATCACCGCAAGATGCAACTAGAAAGAAGAAAAATGGCTATATATGAGTGAACTCAAAATGTTGGATCTTTTCTCTACCAATCACCATTCTATAGGAACAAATGTATGATGCGATGAGTTGAGATGCAAGTTCTGGAGCACCATCACAACCAAGTTCATGCATTTCAGAGCTTTGTCATGATAGGAAGTAAGCTTTGGAGCACTGGGCATCCTAGCTAACAAGTTCTTGAGCATCATAGAAAGGTACTCTAGAAGTTGTTTTTGGTTTATGAGAATTCCTACAAAATAAATACAAAGTGTAGTTAAGTCTAAAAATACGAATTAATGAAGAATGCTTTGAAACAAATTTATACACGTCTTTTTATTACACTTTTTCAGTTTTTTTTTTTTGATATGCAAAATGCAAGGTTTAGATGAAATCTGCCTTAGCAGAGTCAATGTATTGGATTTCTCCCTGCATTTCTACCAATTTTGTAAATTCTTCCTTGTTGACAGGTTTATGGTAGATACGTAGGCGATGACCATTTACCAAGAGAGATCGTGTATCACCATCAATGGGTTTCAGCTGAACTATGCCATTCGAGAAGACTTCAAAAATTTCATATGGGCCCAGCCAATGAGTTCTGAGTTTTCCTTTGTGATATTTATATCTAGAATCAAATAGCAAGGCCCAGTAATCATTATGGAACTCTCTCCCTTTAATGTTCTTTTCATGCCAAACCTTTCAGTGATGTTGAACTAGATCAGTTTGATGGACAACATCTAAACGAAGCTCATCCAACTCACTTAACTATTAAACTCGCTCCACTTGGGCTCATTTCAGATCTAGGCCCAACTCCATAGCTGTTCTTGGAGTTTGGAGTTCAAACTCAATGTGCAAGAGAGGTTTCTTTCGAAAAAAAAGATCATAGGGGCTGAACCTAGTTGTGGATTTCCATGTTGTCTTGTATGCCCAAATAGCTTCAAGAAATTTCCTAGCCCAATCTCTTCTCCCTGAAGAATCGTTTTTGTCAATATGTTCTCTAACTCCCTATTAGTCACCATCAATTGGTTTTTTTCCTAAGGGTGATAGGGAGATGACTTCTTGTGACTCACTTGAAAATGGTTCATGAATTCCAGAAGAACTTTAGACATGAATTGGGGTCCCTGATCTGTAACAATGGTTCTGAGAGCTCCAAACCCGAGAAAAATCTTATTATAGAGTAAGCCAACTATTTTTTCCTCTCTAGCAACTCGTAGGGCCTGAAATTTTTCCCATTTAGTCAAGTAATTAGTGCAAACTAGAATTTATTCTTTCCCTTGGGAGGAAGGATCTATGGGACCAATAAAATCCAATCCCCATTTCTTGAATGGTTCAAGGACTACCCGAGGGTGCAAGGGAATTTCAGCAGAAGCAGTTGGTATTCCTACTCTTTGACATTCATCACATGATGAATATACTTTTTAACATCTTTATGCATTGAAGGCCAATAGTACCCAACACCCAAAATTTTATGAGAAGTTATTTTTGCAAAGTATTGACCCCCAGAAGGATCATCATGATAGGCCCTAAGGATACTATAAGTTTCATCTTCCCTGACACATCTTCTTAAGACCATATTAGGGCCACAACGGAATAAAATCCCATTAATCCATTTAAATGGGGCACTTTCTCTAATAATTCGCTTCCTTTGTTTTGATGTAAAACCAAGCGGTACTTATGAAGCGGATAAATAGTTGGAAATGTCAGCAAACCAAGGTGTCTTTGTAGAAATAACAAACATATTTTCATCTGGAAACTCATCTTGCACTGGTGCAGAATAACCATCTTCTTGTTTAATTTGAGACAAAAATTCTGCCACTACATTAAATTTCCCTAGCTTTTCAAGTATTGTTACATTGAACTCCTGAAAGAGTAGTAACCACCTCATTATTCATCCATTAACTCAGGTTTATTCATCAAATAATTAACAGCTAGATGGTCTATATAGACAATAACTTTATATCATGTAATATAATGGCATAAATTTTTAATGGCATGAACCACAACCAAGAATTATTTTTCTACTGTCGTGTAGTTTTTCTCAACATATGTCAGGTTTTTACTAATGAAATATATGGAATATTTACCCCCATTCTCATCTTCTTGCCCCAATACTACACCAATTGCATCATCTGAAGCATCGACATAGATATGGAATGAAATATTCCAATTTGGTCCACATAGGATGAGAGAAGAGACAAGCTTCTCCTTTATTGTTTCAAATGATAGTTGACACTCAGATTTCCAGTTAAACTCCATGTCTTTCTGGAGAAGGGAAAATATAGGGGAAACTATTTTACTGAAGCCTTCTATAAACCTACAATAGTATCCAATATTTCCAAGAAAACTTCTAACATTCATTTGCATCTGAGGAGTAGTCAGTTGTTGAATGACTTCAATTTTCTTGGGATCAACCTTTATTCTTTCTGAGGAGATATGATGACCTAAGACTATTCCTTGTTCCACCATTATCAAACACTTTTCTTTGCTAAGGGATAGCTAGTGATCCTCGCAAACCTCTAAAACCTTATCAAAGTTTTGAAGGGCTTCATCATAGGTTGAACCATAGATAGTGAAGTCATCCATATAGACTTCTACATAGTCATTGACAAGCTCAGAAAATATAGCCAAAATGGCTCTCTAAGAAGTTGCAAGAGCATTACAGAGTCCAAAGGGAAGAACATGATATGAAAATGTTCCCCATGGACAAGTAAATTTTATCTTATTTTGGTCCTCTGGTGCTACCTAAATCTAGTTGTAACCACTAAATCCGTCTAAAAAGGAGAAATATTTCCTCCCTGCCAAATCGTCCAGATTTTGGTCTACAAATGGTAAGGGAAAATAATCTTGATGAGTGGCTTTATTCAGTTCTCTATAATCTACACATATTCTCCACTTCCCATTTCTTTTTGGCACTACAACCATAGGTGACACCCACTTACTATCAGAAATGGGATAAATAAATCCTTCTTGGAGGATTTTTTCAATTTCAATTTTGACAAGATCTTTTAATGCAGGATTGAGTCTCCTCCGTGGCTAATGTATTGGTCTTACATTAGGATCGGTATAAATGTGATGTGTACAAACACTTGGATGGATTCCCCTCATTTCTATGTAGTCCCAAGACAAATATTTAGACCTCTTTACCAACACATTGAATAATCTATCCTCTTCTGATTCTTTTAGCCAACTATTGATGTTCAAGGTTTTTCCTAGCGATAGCATAATTGTTTTTGTTCCCAAATGGGCAGAAGTGACAGTATGAATTGGTCACAACAAGGTGTTGAGAGGATAGCTATGAGGTATCAGTCGATGAAATCTAGTAATGTCCTCAAAAAAAGGCTAGTTCTAGGAATCATATTGGCCAAAGGATAAGGCATTCCCAAAGTAGTATAATTTTGTTCCATCCCATGTACATCGATTGGTTGTCCAAGAATTTTTGGAGAATCCACCATTTTCACATCACTTGAACCTATGAAAATATGGGCTACATCACTTACTAATTCATATTCTAATTCATCTCCATGTTGTTTAATGACTACCATGGCTAACGAGGCCAGACTGTCCTATCCATTAGACTCTTTTGTTTCATCAACCTAAAAAATTTTATATTTAGTGGGTTTAGCGAGATGGTACAAGAATAAATGTTTACTATCTAGACCCTGTGAAATTGTCATTCCTCCCTCTTTGTAGTCAATTTTAGCTACGACAGTAGCCAACCATGGTCTTCTGAGAATTATTGGACAGTTATCTTTGGGTGTAAGTGACTGGATGACCTGAAATTTGACTGGATATTCCCATCCATCAACTTTGAAAAGAACATTTTCAATAACACCCTTTGGAATGGCTATGGATTGGTTTTCCATATGTAAGACTGTAGTTGTGGGATGTAAATTAGTAAGGCCTAATTTTTCCATCATGTCCGTAGTCATTATATTAATGGTTGCTCTTAAATCCACTAATGCATTAGGTATTGCTACCTCATTAATTGTGACAGTTATAAGTGAACTACTGGGATCATCATATTTTGGAGCAAGAGTCTTTCCAGACAAAAAATCAGCTAAATAGCCATCGATGTACATATTATTTATTTTATTTAGTTTCCTCGAGGTTTTAATGCATAGTTGTTTGATCAGCTGGTTCAACTATGGAATTTCCTTTATTGCTTGCAGCAAAGGAAACTCTATTTGCAGTTGTTTGATTTACTAAATTAATGCAGTTTCAGAGGTCAAAGACATTTCTAGAGTATCTTTCAAAGTGGTCGATTTCAAACACTCCAGGAATGGTGCTTGAGTTTTCTCTTTTGGAGAGGTATCTTCCCTAAGATCAGTTGGAGACTGACCTTCCTCCTCCTCCTGAGGTGAGTAATAAGCTCCTTCTGATGAAGGAGGCAAAGTATTGTTTATGGTAACAGTGTGGTTGGGTGGAGTGGCCTTCTCAGGAGTTTCAATTTCTTCAATGGTTGGTGGTTGAAGTGTTCTACTAGAGTGCAATTGTACATTTCCACAATGCATAGCATTAAGTTCGGTAATATTATCTTGTTCAATGGAGTATACCGAATTATTTTGTCGATTGTTCTTAGGATGGGGAAGTGGTTGCATTGGGAGTTGAGGTTGATTTATCTATTCACTCTATTGAGGATTCTAGGGTGGAGGTAGAAAATTTTGTTGTTGATTCCTATTATTCCCAATATAGAATTGATTATGTCCCTAATTCCATTGAGGAGTAGCATGTTGTGGATACCACTATTGTTGATTTTGGGTTGGCCACTGCTGAGCTCCCCATGATTGGTTCACCCATTCAGGGGGTCCCCAATAGGGAGTTCCCTAATTAGGTTGTTGACGCAGTGGTTGAGGCCATGATGGATTCCATTGATTACTAGCCTAGTTGTTTTGTGGTTTCCAAGTGGGATTGGAATTTTTTCCATAAGGAAATTTCCCTCCTTAGCATTGATTTACCACATTTATTTCTTCCTCAACCTATGCAGTCCTTTTCTTGGAATTTTTAAGATTAGTAAGAAGCTCACATTGGTTTGTAGGATGATTCTGTTTGCAAAGTTGGAAAATATTAACCTTATCTAGGGGACATTCTCTCAACAAACATTTATTTTGACATCTTGGGCAGTAGATGGACAAAGTCTTAGGATTGTGTGTCTTAGCTTGTATTCGATCTAGTGTTGTGTTCAATTGAACAAGTATGTCCATTTTAAGGTTTGTTATTTCTTCACAGAGCTTTCCTATTTCATTGGACCCTTTAAAAAAAGTACTTTTGTGAATTCCTCCATGAGTACGTGAGAAATTTTGACACAACTTACATATTTCATCAAGGCCCATCTAAGACACGTCTCCCTTTCCCATTAGATCGAGGCTTTGCCTTGCATCCTCATCAAATTCTATAAGAAATATAGTCTTGAGAATCTCATCACTAATGGTCTCTTCTCCACATTGTTTAGACAAGAAAATAAACCTATCTAGGTAGTCCTCTAGACTCTCATCCTCATTTTTCCTATGTTTAAACAACTCCTTTTGATCACTCACCCTACAATAATTTTGGTATTTATGCAAGAAAGAATTCTCCGTTTCATCCCAAGATGTAATAGATCTTGTTGTTAATCCCATAAACCAACACATGGACGTATCCTTCAAGGTAGAATGAAACAACTTCAATTTATGGTTATCAATTTTATAGTCATAAGTTTGACAGAGGACCTTAAATTCAAAAATAAATTAGTCTGGTTCTTCTGACAAACCACAGAAGGTTGAAAGGAAATTTGGAGAGATTTTTTTCATCATGGAATCATCATCTGTGTCCAAAGTAATAGGATAAGTGAATGTTTGTGGTGCTAGAGGATCATTGTTATTACGGTTGGAATTATTTCGGTTAGGTTCAGCCCTATGATCACCCATGATGTTCAAAGGAATGTGTTCCTCGTGGATAATTTCTTCTATGCTAGTTTGTTCTACTAGATGAACTTCAGGAAATAATGGAAAGCCTCTGGTGGATTAGGATCAAGTAATTCATCAACCGAGTGGTCCTTTGAGCCTTGGGCCTCCCTATGTATGATTGGAATGTATTTTGGGGGGGTCTTTGATATAAATCTTCCATGAGGGCCTCTTTTCCTGAACATGTAGAAAAGGAAGACAAAGGGGTATTTTGGCCATAAAAGAGGTATCCAAGGCATCTCCTATAAACACTCAAGCAATAAATTTGTCCCCGAAAATGATGCCAAAAAGTGATAGGTTGTCATTAGGTCCCATTACTTTAGAAGATAAAATTTCAATATGTAAACTGGGTAGTGTCCAAGGTTGTTTTCAATAGAAGGTGTCTTGACTAACTCTCTTAGACTTTCTAAATTTTTAGAGAAACTAACATTAATTCATAACCTAAGGCCATCTAACTATCCCACTGAAAAATAGTTTATCTAAAGAAAATTGAAAGCATTTAAACTAGAAAAAACAAAATGACTAATCTAGAAAACATGATAACTAAATGAGAAAGCACATAAATAACTAAACTGAAAAGCATGTAAACTACAGAAGTAGAAAAACTTGTAAACAAACTATGGAACATCTAATTTAATAATAGCAAATAAAGGTTTGTAATAATTAGCACACTATAGAAATGACAAAAAAAGAGTGCTCCGGAACTTCGGACTCTAAAACAACAGTCTTAATGACTTCTACAAAATTAACATAGAAAAATGATTACACTCATAATTATTATTCATGTAATAAAGACAACAGAAAGGAAAGTACTCATCTATTTAATCTATTCTCCCTTGAGTGGCCAGCTCGTGGTTCCTATGTTCATTCTCAGGTCACATGAACAACATATTCAAAAGCTCTTTCATTAAAAGTAATTTCCATCCATAATTCCAACAACTTAGAGATTGATATGCAATAGTCTCTTTATTCATATATATATTCAAAAAACATGTCGACAACATAACAGTACTATTATGCATTGTCTTTTTCTTCTAGAGACTACATATTTATAGAAAAATTCTAACTAAATCCTATATTTTAGATGACTTAGATTACCATTGAAAAATTCTATAACAGATTGTAAAAAAAAATTATGTCTTTAAATGCCCATTACATAGATATTAAAGAGGCTTGAGTCGAGCCATGAAGTCTTTAAACTTTTAAAACATAACATAAATTTAACTAAAAGAAATTATGATTTTGGTCCATCATCCTAAAGTTCTGGAGCATGTTTCCAGTGCATATCTTCAATCTGTTATGGAGCTCGTATTGGTTGAGCTCTTTTAACTGTTGTATGATGACAGATTATTATCCTACAAAATACTTAAAAACAACCCATTAAATATGCATTGCCAAGATACTTCAATAAATCACAAGAAATAAACTTTGTACTATTTTTCTCAAAAGACAAGAAATTGTTATGCCTAAAGTTTAATTAATTGGTAGAGAATAATTATTTTTCATGTATGAGGAAGGGCTTTATTATGTTATCATGATGGGGTTATTTTTACCTCATCAACAGGGTCAATTTTTCAAGAGGAAATTGCTACCCATTATGGATATAACTTTATGGATAGCTACTTCTATCAACTCATTAAATTAAAGAAAATAGGTATGGTCAAGGATTATATTCATAAATTTCAAACACTTTGTCTAAGAGTAGAGAATTTGATAGAATAAAATTTGAAGGAAAATTTCTAGGAAATTTAAAGGATCATATAATATATGAGGTATGGTTGTTCCAACCACAATCATTATCACAAGGAATATTAATGGCAAGATAAATTGAGGAGAATTTTTTGGATGGTAGGAAACAAGGGATTATAAATATAAGTTAAATGAGATATCCTACACATTCATTACCTCAACCAACTCAGTTGACTCGACAAAAAATTGAGGAAAAGAGAGAAAAATGGTTATGTTTCAATTGTTGCAAAAAATATAGTCAATGGTACAAATGTATTGAAAATAAATTGTTCTATATTGAAGGTTTGAGTGAGGAAGAAGAGGAGGAAAAAATATTGGAGGGTGATAAGGAGTTAGATGAGGAATCACATGATTCCAAATTAATTATTTCTTGTCATACACTCCTAGGTTTTAGTGCCCCCCAAGCCCTAAAGGTAGTGGGTTTCTTAAACAATTAGAAAGTAACAATATTGATCAACTCGAGTAGTACTCATAATTCAATCAACAAAAAGTTGGCTACTTATCTAAATTGTTTTACATATCTAGCTCCAAAGTTTTAGGTATTGATTGTAAATGGTGGTACTATTAGCTATTTTAGAAAGTTTCATAGAATTAAATTATCCATGTGAGATTATCACCTTGAGAGCCCAATGTATGTTATCTCCATGGGTGTAGTAGATATTATTTTGGGAGTAAAATGGATTACTAATTTGGGAACAATTGAGATGAACTTTCAAGAACTATTCATGAGATTTCAATAAGAAGGAACTACACTAGAGCTAAGAGGGTTGAAGTCAAAGTCCCCAAAAATTGTAAGATCTCGTCAAATGCACAATTTTATTAAGAAAAGAGTTGATGGATTTGTGGTATAGCTACTCATTATAATTCTCTCAATCCAATGCTCCCAATCATCTAGATTTACAAGAAATAATTGGTTGTCACCTATTGGCTTTAAAATATATTCCTAAAGGACTTCTTCCTAAGAGGGATCATGATTAGTCCATGCAACCAGTTTTGGGGAGCCATCCACATAACATCATGCTTTTTATAGGTACCCAAATATATAGAAAAGTGAGATAGAAAATAATATTGAGGAGATGCTACAAGTGGGAATTATTAGGCATAGCCAAAGCTCTTACTCATCTCCTATGGTGATGGTGTATAAGAATTATGAAACTTGGTGCATGTGCCTAAACTATAGAATTCTCAACATGTACACCATCAAAGATAAGTTTCCCATTCTAGTCATCAATGCTTTGCTAGATTAATTGAATGGAGATTTGTATTTTACAAAATATCTTAGATCAGGTTATCACCAAATTTGAATTGAGGAAGAATATATTTGTAAGAGAACATTTAGGAATCATGAGGGTCATTATGAGTTTTTGATGATTTTATTTTCTCATACTAATGCATCATTTACATTTCAAAGTTTGATGAATACTATCTTTAATAAATTCTTGAGGAAGTTTGTATTAGTGTTCTTTGATGATATATTGTTTTATAGAAAGACATGGGAAGGACACTTGCAACATGTAGATCAAGCATTACAAGTTCTCAAATATCATAAACCCTATGCTAAGCCATCCAAGTGTGTTTTTGGTCTCAATGAAGTGGATAACTTGGGACACATTGTTTCACATGAAGGAGTAAAGGTGGATCCTAACAAAATTAAGACTATCATGGAATAGCCTATTCCCAAAACCATTAAGAAATTGATGGGTTTCTTGGGATTGACTAGATACTATAAAATATTTGTGAAGAACTATGGTCATATAACATCCCTCATAAATTTATTGAAGAAGGATTATTTTTATTGGAAATAATTTTCTAATACAATATTTGAACTATTGAAGGAGGCTATATGTATAACTCCAATTCTTTCCACTCTAGATTTTACCAAGGATTTTATTGTGGAATTTGATTCTTCAAGAAATTATATAGGAGAAATTCTTGTTGAACATAAAATAGTACTGAGGGGATGAATTAGTAATTAATAATATTTAAATTATTTCCATTCATCATCAAATAACCAATTCAACCATGCCAAGAATAAATTCAAAAAATAAAACAACCATAACACTAAATTTATGTGGAAAACCCCACAAGGGAAAAACCACGGTGAGAAAGTTGCTTGGATCTGCTATCCAAATCTAGCCTTAGAAATATAGAAAATTTTACCATAGATTTTTATGGTCTCTAACCAAATAAAGTTCATTTGGACCAAAAATATTGTCACCTCTAGAACATCATATAATTGATTATACTATATTTATAGAAGTGCTTCTTGTAGGTAGACTCACTACCCACAAAGAAAAAGATAGAATAGAGATTGTGGCTCACAACTTATTTTGAGCTATTACAATTGCATTTATCATATGCATGAAATACAGTTACAATGAAGCTCAATAAACTAATTGTACACACTTCATCTGATTATGATCTAACACTCTACTTTCCTCTACATTCACATCACTTCAATCTTCAAATCAACTTTCACAACTTAAATTCACATTTCTCTTATAATATTCGCATGTAGGATCTTCACATCATTCATCATATATACAATTCCATATATCAAACATCGAAAAGATCTAACATATATATCTGTATCAACTCTAACATAAATTAGGTTAGCCTGATTAGATGTACTACTCAAAATATAACTTGTTAGTTTCAAAATTTTCATACATATCTCATGCCATGATTTAAAACTCAAAATAACTTAAAATAGGTCGGCATGGACCTATAATAGATCCTTCGTAATATTGCAACACTTATTTATCCTTCACATACCTTCAAAATTGCTAGGTTGGCATGACATAAGACCTAATAACAAAATCCTTAAACTATGTATTCACATCCAGACACATGGACCTCAAAACTCAATGCCAACTAGAATTCCTACTCTACTGTCATCTAGAAATGTATCCTCAAAAGCACAAAGCCAAAGACTTATCTACGAAGGAGTGTGGACTCTCCCACACAAATGCACTATAAAAAGAATAACTATAATTTGCTAGGGCAAACTCTATTACTCATATCTTTCAATCCACTTGTCAAAAGATGATAAAATAATGGAATTAGTTACATATAACATCCACCATAATAATGTTAGAAGTGTAGAGTGAAACCTTTATTTGTGGAGTGGTACATACCCAAACATAGATTCTTTGTTACCTTGAATTATCCAAATTGACATTTAGTCAATTTACCACACAACTTACTGTTGGATGTCATGGTTGTATTGCTGCTATGTGGTTGTCATTGATGTCAACACTATTAGCATTAATGTCTTTAAGACTATATATGTTGAGGATATTGAGAAAATTGTAATAAAATATATTATAGGTTATCTATGAAGTAGTGAAGATTAGTATGATGAAAATTTCAGTATGTTGATGGTGAGAAGTTGAGTATTAAAGGGTTTCTTTTCTGATGTATGTAGTTTCTACTCTGAAAGTTTCAGAGGTGTACATGAAGATTTGAGCAAGTTATAAGTTTATGTATTTTGACATTTATTTTGCTACTGGAAATGGTGTTCATAGAAGAAGATAATGTGTTTCTAGTAATCCGAGGTGTTATGTATGTTCCTAAAGTGTTTGTGGATGTTTCTAGATCATGTTCTATCTTTTTTTCAATTCTGCATTGATCATTGTGCTCGCAATCTGAGATTTTCTCTTGCATGTTCATGTTTTTCATGTTCATGGCTGACAAGGTGATTGAAGCGTGTTGTGGATCTTCGAGGAAGAATCTTTGAACGTGTTTTATTTTCGAGGATATTATTTCAGGTCTCTACTATACTGTGGCTGACCATGGTTGATGCACATTGATAATCTTTATTGTTTTGGGCCAACAGTTTGCATTCATTCTATTATTTTGTTGAAGCCGACATGAAGCAATGTAATTTACTATTGCGAATATATATAAATGATAGTTTCTTCATTTGAGATGTGTGTAAGAGTGTTTAATGCAAAGTGTGTGAGTGCTATGTGCAAATAAGGTTCAGATCATTTGAAGGCATAAAAGAGTGTGAAGAAGAGTCAAATATAGTGAAGAAGTGTTCATGTGCTTAACCAAAACTATACTCAGGCATTAACATATGCTACTTTCTCAGTTCAAATTATTCAGATGGATTTAATCTGAATATTCTATGTAAGATAATGAGTCTTCCTTTGAGTAGTGAGCTCTAGGCAGTGTGCTTGAATGCATGTGCATTCCTCTTATTTTCCTCATACTTTTAATAGGGTATAACTTGCAGATTAACCTCCACCGTGGTTTTTACCCTTACAGGGTTTCCACACAAAATATCTTGGTGTTATGTGTATTTCTTATGTGTTGTTGATTCATGCTTTCATGGTTATTAATCAGATTTGAGAATAAAGGTTAATAAGTTAATAACTCTAAAATTTTATGACAATTGATTCACCCCCCCACTCTCAGTTGTTTGCCCTTGTGTTGCCAACAATTGGTATCAGAGTAGGTTCCTTGGAAGAAGTTTAATAGCTTGAGGTGATCCGGGATGGTGACATAGAAGAAGGATAGTCTGAGATTTGATGGAACAAATTATTCTTTGTGGAAGACTCAAATAGAGTGCCATCAAATATGCATTGGTGAATCCTACTGGAATATTACAAGTAATAGGTATGTTATTCCTCAGAATGGTCCTACTACTACTACTGAGATTAGGGATGTTGAATATAATATCAGAGATAAGGAAGCATTATTGAGTTCTTTTACTAATTTCGAGATGACAAATGTTATGGAGCTGAGGACTGCTTATGAGATCTAGAAAAAGTTGGAAACCTTGTATGAAGGAGATGCAAATGTATTTATTGATAAGATACAAAGTCTGAAAGGGAAATATGAATTATTGAAAATGGGTGATGATGAAAATATTGTTACTTTCATGGAAAGAGTGAATGAACTTGTGTGTGGCATCAAATGTGCTGGTGGATAGTTAGATGAATCAGAGATTGTTGCTAAAGTGCTTAGATCCTTTCCTACTGCATAGAAAGTTAAAGCTATAGCTATTGATGAGCTCCAAACTATGATAAATGTAACCAAAAATATGTTGGTTGGTAAACTTACTACTTTTGAGTTGAGTGAATTTGGTGATACCCTTCCTAAGATAGAATCTACATTTAATGTAATTCCCTTCCTCATAACCCTAAAGGATGTTGCAACAACTATGAAAGCATACAATTTTTTATTTTTTTTAGTGCAATATTAACAAGAAAGGTGCACTAGCTATCACAACAACGTCTAAGGAATGAGACAAGGGTTACATATAAATCCATAACATATACAATACTCAAATAAAGAATTTAATTAATTACCAAAGAAGAATTAAAGTATATACATTCAAACATAGAAATTACATCACATAGATAAAATATACATCAAGATTCCAATAATACATTAACTCATCAATAAAGTTTACATCACTCATTCCCAGAATGAGGTAGATCATACATATGAGTTAAAAAATACATGAGACCACCTCGAATACAACTGAGGGGTAATAAAAGTACAAGCCATCTGTAACAATAAACAATGCATTAAATAAACAAGCTAGAATCCACGAGCTCTCCACTAGAAAACCTCACCATCACGAATAGAAGAAAGTGGACCTAACGGTTTAGAGTGCATGTTCCACCCAACCAAGTGGTACCCGAAGGCCCACCCCCCATGCTAGGATATAGTAACAAGGTTTCCTAGACAAGACCATATACCACTAGACATAGGCTAACACACAGCTGAACTTAACATACACAAGTACAACACTAACTCAAAGGATATAATGCTTCCAGAACTAAATAATAAGATACATTAGTGAACCAACCACACTGTTGACATAGGAGAAGTGTCACCATAGAGGTGCATGGGTTACCCGATAGATCTTCACAGACCCGACCCCTATCAAGAATCCCTACTATCAACATGTGGAACAAATCTACTCCAAACTTAGGAGGAAACAAATAACAAAGTCCACTCCGTACAAAGGAGGCATAACATCCTCGTTCAAGGAAATTGAGTGTCTGGCTGAAATGGAAAACATACTACCCAAGGGAATTAAAATGACTAACATTACAATACAAAAACCCCCAAATTCTAAAGATTCTTCTGGAAGACTTACAAAATATAGACTAACACTTTACCAATTTTCACTCGAACATGACTAGAAGAAATTAGATACTAGAGGGCAATCGACACAAGAAATAGATCTATCATTTGGATTTGCTAAATCCATTTTCATTTAGTGAAAAATAATGATATAAAAATTGCCCAAATACTCTAATTAAATCAAACCCTTTTACAAAAGAGAAAAAATAATCTAATTTTATTTTATCTTCAAATCCTCGATTATTTTTTAATAAAATAACAATTTACTCCTTTTTCCAAAACATATCTTTTCAAAATACTCATCTAATTGTGCAATATTGCATACACCTATTTTATATAAACAAATATTAATTATATATTTAAATATATATACAGTGAATATATATAATCATATATATATACAATTATATATACACCAAAATATATACATTAAATATATATTAAATATGTAATAAATAAACATTAAATTCCAAATCCACATTAATAAATATATATATATATATTATATATTAAACAATATTTAAATCACAAAACCAAACCCCTTTATCACTAGTAGATGAAATACATTTTAAATTCGCATGTATTCACAAATTTTATGAGAAGCATATTAATATTGGGGAGGGGGTTGTGGTTACCACAGCTAAACTCTCCCCCCTTTAGGGAAGTTGGTTGTGGGGTGGTCACAATGCCTCCCCACACAAACATAGAAACACCTCCAATATATGAAAACAACGATACATAGAAATTGCATATGGACATACGCACAACCATCTAAAATGGAATTTCACAAAAAAATTAGTTGTCTCTTCCAATATAAACACTTTATAAATAAATATATATATACTTTGTATATATATATATGTACGTATATATATATATATATATATATATATATATATATATATATATATATATATTTGTATATATGTATTATGTATGTATATATAAATATAAATATATATATATATATGCACATATATGTATATATAATTTATATATATGAAATTTCAAAACAATATTTTTAATTAGGGAAATAATTTCCCAAAATGCATTCTATAAGAAGAAAGCCAAATTACAAAGAACTTTTCTCTATAGGTGAAATTTCCAAATCAAACATAGAGGTTTATTTTTACAACTACCTAGAAAATGAATCTTAAAGAGAAGAACAATAAAATTCGTACAATTAATTTCACATGAATTTTTTGAGAAGATTTCAACCTACAGGAGAATTTTTCTACAGAAAACTAAATTCCTCTGCATCTAAAATTTTATTTTCAGATCCCTAAGTGTTTCCTTTTGGGTTCATCTAAATTTCCAATAATCCCCATTAAATTTGTTTCTATAGTTTCCATAGAGAATTTCAATCTATAGAGGAATTATTCTACAGAGGATCTCATATACGAGAATAGTAATTTTTAAAACAAAGCTCAAAACTTAAAATTTTGCACAAACAATCTTTTATAGAGAAGATCTACACAAGAATATTTTCAATATAAACTAAACAATAAATTAAAGAATGAACCTATAGTCCAATGCTTATGAATTTGTAAATTTGAAGCAGTGCCTCCTCCGAAAATGCAAGTATCTTTTCCCTAATAAACAATAGCTTCCTTCAAAATAATACAATTTCTTGAACATAGCAACGATTCCTGAGAACACTTTTTCTAAAAATTCAAGAACACAAAACTTCTTTCTACAAAAATTCTTCCAAAAAAGTTCCAAAACACATAAAAATCACAAAAAGACTCCTTTCAATCAATTTCCCAACACACAAAAACATCCTTGTGCTTCTATCATGAAGAAGCTTCTTACTTCTTCCGTTAAATCCAAAATCTTATCCCCGTGAATAAATTTCCCACTAACCTCATAAATTCTTCTAACACATGTTAAAACTCAAACAATATCTTTAACAACCAATTTGCATAAAATCCTCCAAATATTTAAAATTAAAAACATTAAATAATTTCAAAATATTTACCATTTCAAATTTAGCTTAATTACTCTAATTTAATTAATTAATAAATAATATAATCCTAAGATTAGACTATTTACCAATTAAATTAAATTAATTAATTAATTAATTCAAAACTTCTAACATTAAAATAAGATTAATTTAATAATCATCTTAAATAATTAAATCCATTAAATTCCCTTTTTTTTTTTTTTTCAACATAATAATTCAAAGCAAGAAGATTAAACAACATTTTAACAAATGAAACCGGATAGACCCAATGACACACTGAGACCAGGGTAAAGGCTTGACACATGAATCCTAGCTACTATCTCC